>CM022542.1:2823609-3423609 GCA_012273795.1 Dendrolimus punctatus
AGCCAGGTGTGATTCTTAGGAATTCAGTCCACGCGGTCTAGAAGACATATTGTAGAGAGACAGTCTAGCGATAGCCGCAAGCGAAGCAAGACATTAGTGACGGACTTGCGCGTCTTATTGAATTTTGCATTACGTTTGCACTGTGTGTGTTCAGTTATTATTATACCTATTTTATACGTGTTTGTATAGTTATAATAAATTCTATAGTAATTCTAACGACATTTTAATTCGAATCCTGCAACTCGTAACAATATTTTATCCGTAAAGCGAAGCTGTGGTAGAGTAATGGCTAGCGCACGCGTCCCAAACTCAAATGGCGTGGGTTCTAATCCTATTTGGAACGCATGCACAACTTAGGCAGTTTTCTGACCTAATGTGCATATTGTTATTATATTATTATCGCGTGCTAACAACGGTGAAGAAAAACATCGTGACGAAACCTGCATATGGAAATAAACAATTCAAATTCAAGACTTTTTATTCAAAATAAGGTCCACTAGAGAACCCTTTTTGAAGGTCATACATATAGGTTAAAATTTAATTTTACTCCCTAGTCTATGTTCACCGCTTCGCAACGTGTTATTGCTGTTAAGATAAGAAGAGGCAAGAAACTCCTCAGCAACACGTCTAGCTAAACAAATTTTGCTTTATATTTCTCTTATTCTATTTATATCTCAAGCTTTTCTTTAAATGTCTGTAGAGAAGTATGTTGCCTAATTACTTTTCGAAGAATTAATGGAGTTGTAGCAAACTGCATACTCAGTAAGACAAAGCCACAAAAAAGGAGAGAAGAACATTATCGGAGTTATAATAATGCCGAGACGTACTAAAAGTTTATATTGCTTTTTACGTACTTTCATTTATTCTTCATATAAACACGTTTATTATAGGTGCGTTTTACATGATAATTTTTCACAACATCGGCAATTTGGTCGTGGTTAACACGTCGAGATTTACCGCCACCAACTAAAAACAACACATAACTAACTGTGTCTGCGACTTTGTTCGCGTAGATTTTTTTCGCAAAGTCCTAAGAAAATGTAAACAAAAAGTAGCATTACTCACTCCTTATAACATCAGCTGTATGCCAGTGCAAGTCCCGTCAAAATCGATCCAGCCGTTTTAGAGATAAGCCGGATCTTCTAGACCAGTGCTTTTCAATCGTTTTGAATACGCGACCCCTTTACAGGTTAAAAATTTGCGACCCCCTTGGGATATAGACAGACAAAAAGTTAGTAATTTAAAAGACTACGTTTATGTTTTTCTCTATATTGTCACCTAAATTCTTTATTAGAACCTATACTCTACAAAAAGATACTAAGCATAAAAAGCACTTAAGTACGAGGTATAAGTTTAAATTGCCTTTTCCCTTTTGCCGACGACCCACCGATTGAAAAACACTGATCTAGACAGACAAGCAGACAGTGAGACAAAAGACCTAAAAAATATTTTTTATATATGAGTACCGTATATAGTTTCATATGTATTTAGTCAAAAGCTGTTATTTTGCATTACAAATACACATTTAACCGCTCTAACTTTAATACTTGAACCAACCAAAATCACTAGATTAGCCATCTCTGCTTCTACAGTAGTTTGGAAATGTATGGCGTTAATTTGTTTAGGAGAATTATTAAGGTGTTTTAATTGCTTTTATCCGTATCAGGGTTTATCTTAATTGAAACTTTGGGATAGTGGTCCTATCAAAGTACTTAATCGAATCGTATGTTTAAGTTACAGTAGTGTTGCGTGTAGGTAAAGTTAACAGTACATTTTAAGACCTTGAGTTGACTTGATAACTTAAATGGAATTTGTTATTAAGTTAAAAATATTATACTACCTGGAAAATACTATATTAACATGAAAATGTTCTAGTGTGGCTACACCCACACTAGTGAGTTTCCATGTTTATCTTGCATATCCTTTTGATGTAAACCTGGTGTAGTTGTCAGTTTGTGTTGATTCGTGATTTTTAAAAGTTAATTAATATATTACAACCAATGATAGCAATGAATTACATAAGAACAAGAAGCGAAACAAAATGGCCGCGGACCATCTCGCGCGCAGCAAGCTACACACCGCGCTCTAATAAACGCGTGCCTTCATTTATTAGAGATTACATAATTACAAGTAAGAAAGAGAGTTGGTCTGAAAGAGATTGTCGGGGTGAAGGTAAGGAAAGGAATGCTCCGGTGGTTCGGGCATGTGGAAAGAATGTATGATGAAAGAATGACTAAACAGATATACAATGCAAAAGTGGATGGATGCAGAAGTCGCGGAAGGCCACGACACACCTTCCATGATCAAATTGATCATGTGTTAGCAGAAGGTGATGTTAGGAGCCTTAAGAACAGACGAGCCTGCATGACAAGAGCTATGAATGTCAAAGAAGCAAGTGACGTGTGTAAGAATGGGCCTGTGTGGCGCTCTGTTCTTCGTGCCTACCCCGCAAGGGACCTGGCGTGAAGTTATGTATGTATGTATGTACATAATTACAAAACAAAATTTAAAAAATATAATTTCAGCGCTCACACCTAATAAGCCATAGCGCATGCGTTACGACTAGTTAAATTATAGCGCAAATTAGTTATTATTCCTAACATCACGACTTCATTTAATTGCATGAGTAAAAAGAAATAAAAGTAGGCAAGTGGCTGCATTTGCACAAAGAAAATATTATATCACCTGGAAATAAAATAAACCAATAACATAAATAAATAGGAACTATTTTAAATCTAAGGGCCTAAAACAGTGGCCTTTGGAGACTCGCTTAGTGAAATTGACACGTGTCTAGTATATAGGTAGGTGCAAGAAATAACAAAGTTCTTTTATTTTAATACTTGTCTTGTTCGTATACGAATATGCGATATCGGTCGCTTTTGTTCCACAGATAGACATACAGAAAAACATATCTAATTAAACTTTTAATTAATAACTTTTAAAGCTTTATAAGCTTTTTTAGAATTTTCCTTTTTTTAAGACAAACTCTGTCTGCCGATTATTAAAATCCATTTATTCGGACTGGGCGGAACCTAGTTATGGTGTATATATTTGTATTTATTTTTAATGTACATATCTTATTGTATCAGTTTTATTTTAGATGGTTCTGTATTGATTAATTATAATCATGTTCTTGATATATTTTAAAGACATTTTTTCATAATTGGTGGTATGTTATCTATTTACTTAAAAGAGTTCCGTTTTTGCCAAAAAGCCAATGGAACCCAAAAAAGACTTCATATCGAGGGGTGAAAGGCTATTTGTTTTAAGCGACATTTTGTGTGATACTCAACACGATGGATTTTTCATCCTAATATCTCAACTTAAAGAAATATAAAGAACCTGATCTCTAGTTTCAGTCTACAGATGTTCTTTTTTTTAAAATATGGGACATAGTTCGTTAGTGATGTGTTTTTCTGGGTCCTTAGAAACTTTAAACTTTTCTCCCGACAATTTATAAAAGTGTCGTTTAAAACAAATAGCCTTCCACCCATCGATATAATGTTAATTGTAACAAAAACAAAGATACAAAATAATAAACATATTAAAGATGTTTATGAAGTCTACTTTCACTGGAAATGCATAGTATAAAGGATAATCCTTAAATGCGTTGAATGGAAGGCGATCCACTGGGATCGGTTGCTCGGGTTGCGGTTTTCATTAAAACGCATTGCCCGTAGCCCTCTGTCTGGTTATTTAGAACGAGCCCGGACTATGGTAACGAACTTTGAATAGACATGTACAGGATACAGCAGTCTGCCCGTCTAATTGCACTTGGAGTAATCGAAATTTATGGGTTTTGTAATTTTTATATAAAAAGTTACATAACATGGACATGTTTTTTAAACATCTAAAGACATGTGGTATGCTGGCAAGTAAAACAAAACTTCAAGAGTTTCCGTTACCGGCGATATGCGCGTGCGTCTATTTTGTATTAATTTTAATATGAACGTACAATATTATAAAATATTATTCAGAGCGTCTTGCGTCGTGCGTATGTCGTCCATTCGAATCTACTCTTCTCTCTTTCACTTGTCATCTATTTCACACTATGGGCTCGTTCAGAAATATCGTCTTACTTTCATCATAGCATGCGTTCAAGATACATGATTCCCACAGATATATTTACCTGGTTTTTCTCAAACCGCCATTTGCAAGTGGCCATTTACAAGAGGGGCAGAACTTCGCGAGTGAAAATGGTGTGAAACACGTTTCATTTTTATTGCGAAGTTAGAAAACAGGCAGATAACCGCTCTAGTAGTTACCATTGCCTGTAGATGTTTCCAATATCAGGGGGAAGCAAAGTGCTACCAGTGCTTAGAATAGGATAGAAGCGATAGCTTGGAGAAGGATGAAGAGCCCTACATACCCCTCGTAGACTTCTCCCGGGTCCGAGGGGATGCGTAAATGAATTTCCCTAGAGACATAAAAATGGGATTGTAGCAGCGAGAAGTAGAGCTAAAATGATACTTCAGATGGTGAAGCGTAGTATTCACTGTCGAATGCTGATTTGAAGTGAAGTGAACTAATCTATTTTGGTAACGGTAACCGTACAACCTAACAAATAGTAACAACTCGTACAGCTGGTACAACATCAAGCACAATGTGTGAGCGGGACGGATGATGTGCGAGCGAGAGCACCTATTAATATGTGCTCTCCCGCGTTGCGCTCGTCAGTAGTTCGTGGTCCACTGCGATGAATAGACGTATGCAGCTCCCATAGAATAAAGGGGATAGGACAGAAGAAACATACAGAAGAAATGCAACAGAGGAGATGAGATAGGGGACTAGAATAGAGGGAGAGGAAAGCAAGCAATAAGAATTCTCACTCATCATGCAGAAAACAATTAGGTTAAGGCTAATCGATTCACTCCGATAGTCTACGAGAGCGTGAATCGACCCTAAGAGCTGTAATCAAGTCGATCATTCTAGCGTAGCTCTAATACGTCGTCTGACTTTATAATATTTATATTTCTGTAATATTAATATTTATTATATATTATCATACCTGTTTGCCTACCCCAGAAAAAAATGGATCTCTGTTAACGTCGATTTTAGCATACATCTTTTACTTCATCTACTTCTATTAATATGTTCATAGATGCACATCTGTTTGCAGTGTCCATTTTACCTAAGTTTATAATAAATACGCTAATCTAAGAACAACAAAAATACCCAATTGCGCTTGTAATGAAAATTGACATACAAATCTGCTGTGCAGGAAATATCTAAGTGAGCTATCAAGTATATCACGAGTCTCCTGAAGACATATCTCCGCAATACATACCTCGCTGTTAAAATGAACAGAGGGTAAAAAGGCGATTGACTTGTGACGTTTATTAACGAATTGGAGCGCGGTTTGCTATTTATTTAATCTATTTTATATCATTTGAAAAATAATTATGTAGGTACATATTCGGCTGACTTAAAAATGTAAATATTATTTATTATTCATATCGGGACTTTGTCGTCGTTCACAATGCTCCGGTAATAAGGATAGTTAATTACCCTAAACCTTACATCCTTCACCAACTTTTGTCTTCCTGAATACTTTCTTAAGTATTTATGTACAAAATTATTATTAACCTGCTAACTTCATGAAAAGTAGTTCAAATACCTAATCCTCAAAAAGAAACTAAAAAAATATAATATTGCTTTATTGTTATTCATTGAAGTTGCAAATTACTATCAAAGCATATTCTTAAATTTATCTTAATTGTTTAGTTAGATTCATTGTTTAACATCAAAAATTTAGCAATAACTTTAAACTTTTTAACAGTTAATTAACAAGTGTCGGCTTCCTAAAATATATGGCAGATCATTTGTATTTATAGGATATATCATGAAATATAATGTAGTAATTATTCGTATAATTATGGCATAATTTATTAAATTACATGAAACTATTTAAGTAATACGATGTATAAACTTTGTTGTGAAAATAAGTAGTTGTATTGTTATTAAAACACTGTTTCCGCGAACATTGGCTGTGGCGTGTTGATGGCGCCACCAGGCGGTGTCTGAAACACCGCCTGTTTACAGAAGTCGGTGGTTGGTGGTGGTTTTAGCACAAGAATATAAAAACCAAAGGTTTGAAATTGCATTGTATTTTTCAGAAGTTCAGCGTCCTACAAAAGGCATATAAGTTTGGTTTTACGTTGATTTTGCATAGATTTAAAACACTTTCTAAAATCAAATTTGTAGAAATACTTTTCTGTAAAAGCCACAAAACGGCATTTAACAACAACAACATAATACTACCAACATCGGCGGTGTATACGAAAAGCTAATTTAATAAAGTAAGCTTCTCCTTTCTACAGAATAAAACGTATCTCCATTATTAGTAAACGGTCACTTAACCTTTTTTGATACGCTTGACCTCTTGAGTTAAGTCATAATAAGCAATTGAATAGCATAAGCCGGGTTGAATGACATAACAAACTTTAACTCACGAATCAGCTTCTTAATTTTAGAATTAAACGGAATGTTGAGGTATTGTGACCAGCATGGATTCTGTTTAATTTCTAGTCGATTTGATGTTTGACAAATTTTACAATATATTCTATAACAATGTCAATAAATATTTCCTTCTTCTTCCTACCCCTAAAGCGTCATAGAAATTATTGTACTTATAAAGAATAATTATTAAGGTATCTGGCTGGACAAAATTATGACGCCATAACGTAGTACATCGGTACAAAAACCAGGAGACTGGCGATTTGTACTATGCTAAAAACTGTCTTAGTAGTTTGATTGTCAAATACCCAATTGTGATTAGCCTAGGTCAAATTTAACTATGAGAAAACAAGTCGCATTATTGAATCGTATCATCATCATCATTATCCGAGCGTTAAATCCCGGTTGCATTCGGAGCGTTCACTCCGACGCTCAGGGTCCGTTTTCCTACTTTTTCTACTCCACTTCGTGCGATCTCCAGCATCCCCCCGTTTTGACACCATTAGTACGCATGTCATCCTTCACAACGTCAAGCCAACATTTCTTGTCCGAATCGAGAGATTTCATCCTTGTGATTGACCCTAACGATCGATGCAATAAAATTACAGGGTATATTTTTTACATATTTTAGTCGGTTTGATTCCCAGGTGAAGCAAGAGAATTTTCGAAAATCTTTGAATGTAGTTTTATTTCTTTTCAAAAATAAAGAAATGTTTCTTTGGAGTAACATTTGCTATCTCTTTTATTTAGAGTACTTTCCCTCCAGGTGGCATTAAAAACTCCACCTGTATAAAATAGTACAAGAATATTGATTTGTAATGCCGTCTGTTTGCTGTAAAAATTTAGGGTTTAAAAGCTTTTCAGAGTTTTTCATTGGGCGTTTATGCCTTACTTTACTTCGGAGATTGTATTGATGTTGCCAATCAATGAAATATATTAAACAAAATTAAGACAGTTGTGGGTATTTCGAGTAATATCATTCTAAAATTCGCTCGTACGCATTTTTCCGAATGCACGTCATCGGCCAATCAGGCGTGACATTGGACTTTATGTTTGAAGTCGTAACCTTTTTATGCCGTATGTCAATGTAATTTTTATGGCCCGAGCACAAAGCCAGTCGTAGGGAGCCTCGTCACAGACAAAGATGAGAGCTTAATATTATTATCGGGACCCCGTTGTCCTACAAAATGTGTGGAGGCAGCGAAATGGGTTATGTTTTACGGTTATTCCATATTGATAGGCATATTTTTGATTAATCTGTTCTATATTGCTTCATGGATTTAGGGTATCTCAGTTTTTTTGGCAAAGAACCCTGTATATAGTCGACATGTCTGTCTAAATGTATGGAATACACGTGAAAGGGTAGTGGACAGTCGAATCCACTGAAATACTTTTTATTATCTTACATAACGTCGCCTCACCATTAGTAATTCGTTTAAAATTCTGCTGAGGAAGTAATTAGTCGAGCACACCTTTTATAAACATGAAAAGTTTATGGCCTATCTATGTTAATTGAGACCATAATAGGTGTGGACATATGTTATTATTAACTGTAACATTTCTACATATAAAAGAACAGACGATAACTCATCATTTTGTCATCTATTTTTAAAATATCATATATTAAATTACTTTTCAAGCAATAATGAATTCGTGATTAGATATGCTGATGACTTCTTCTTTTACTTCTACCAAGATCATCGTCGTCAACCGTTACAGTTCACTGCTAAATGTAAGCATCTCCAAGTCGGCACATCTTGTCCCGGTCCTCCGCCCTCTTCATCTAGCGCCTACTGGTGACCTTGCGCAGATCGTCCGTCCATCATTCTTGAGTGCGTCCGACACTACGTTTACCGAGCACGGTCTCCGCTCTAGGACTCATCTAGTCCACATCGGTCCTGCGACAGCCGTGACCGACCCACTGCCACTTCAACTTGCTAACTTTGCGTCTATGGCGTTTACCTTGGTTGTTTACGGATATGCTCATTTCTAATTCTATCCAAAGAAACACCCAACATCAACCAACCCAAAAGCTCGCTCCATAGTCCGTTGAGCGACTTGGAATTTGTGGAGTCCTGCCGTCAGAGTCCACTCCTAGGCCCCGTAGGCCAGGACGGAGAGGACGCACTGCTCGATGATTTTTGTCTTCAGACATTTGACGCGTTACTTAAGTATCCCACAACTCCCAAAACGCCTCGTCTGCCGTTCCACAAAGCGACCGCGGTCGTTATGGTCGTGACGAAAACGTTACTAATGACGCCATCATTTTCGATCACACAACGCTCACGACGACACATGTCAAGAGATAAATCGAAGTGGACGTTGACCACAGAGCATGATTTCTCTCTATCCCTTGACATTGTAAAAGGCGCGATTTTCAAATTAACCAATGACATTTTCATATTTCGTCGTTTACGACATCAAAGACTCATAATCCGTTCCACTAGACTAGTATATATACTATAGTATATGACAAGCAAGTGGAACGGTAAAAATCGTGGTCGTGACCGTGGTTGTTGTGGTCCCTTCTAGAACATAGCCATTGTGGGATAGTCAACGAAAGGACTTGACAACGCTTACCGAGCCTGAACTGTATCTACATATAACGTCAAAAGTACGCTAGTACAAAATCAATGAGCCTGTCATGTACTGTCAATAAAAATACCTAAGTTCATTGTATTGTTCGCTCCTGTACTATATTATTTAAATTGACGTGTAACATTATCATATTATTATCATATTATTATATACTAGAGTTTACCCCGCGGCTGCGCCGCGGGTTAACCTCTAGTGCGTCTCTTGTTTATAGAGCAAGTGCTACAAGTTATATTATATTACATTTTTATGTATTTGCGCACAGAAGATTCACTTCATTTTATATTTTTAATTATATATACCATCCCCCGTCTATCTGTCAACAAAATAAATTACAAAACTTGACCAAATAGGCCAAAATGGTCTAAATGACCAAAAGACCACAGTGACCGACATGGCTAAAATGACGGAATAGGCAAAACACGATCAAAAAGGCCAAAATGACCAAATAGGCCAAAATGACTAAATAGGGCCAAATGACCAAATAGGCCAAAATGACCAAATAGGCCAAAATGATCAAAAAGGTCAAAATGATCAAAAATGACCAAATAGGCCAAAATGACCAAAAAGGTCAAAATGATCTATAAGGACAAAATGACCAATAGGCCAAAAATGACCAAAATGACCAAATAGGCCAAAATGACTAAATAAGCCAAAATTACCAAAACGGCCAAAATGAAAATTATCCCTTGTCCATCCTCAGTATTTAATTTAAATACGTGCCGAATTTCAGCCAAATCGGTCCAGTAGTTTTTCCGTAAAAGCATAACAAACAAACAGACAAATATCATTTTATCCCGGAAACTATCCCATTTTTCGGGATAAAAAGTATCCTATGTTCATCCTCGGTATCGAAAATATTTTATTATAGTTTTTACGTAAAAACGGAACGGACAGACAGACAGACAGACAGAGTTACTTTCGCATTTATAATATTAATAGGGATAGGGATATATGTAACATTGTTATATAATAATGTTACATGTCCATTTTAATAATATTATACGGGAGTGGAGAATACACTCAACTTAGGTTCTTTTTGTACATGAGTTGATTGCATTGTCGGCTATTGTATTATATTATTGAATGACGTATAGCATTACTTCGAACAATTTTTTTTTTCATAAGGACAATACATACATACATATATAACTTCACGCCAGGTCCCTTGCGGGGTAGGCATGAACAACAGAGCGCAATTTAGGCTTATTCTTACACACCTCACTTGCTTCTTTGACATTCATAGTTCTTGTCATGCACGCTCGTCTGTTCTTAAGGCTCCTGACATCACCTTCTGCTAATACATGATCAATTCGAGCATGGAAGGTGTGTCGTGGCCTTCCGCGACTTCTGAATCCATCCACTTTTGCATTGTATATCTGTTTAGTCATAAGGACAATAATATAGTAATAAAAACCCACAAACGTCCCACTACTGAGCTCAGGCCGTCCACTATCAGGAAACGGATTGTATACTCACCACGCTTGTCCAAAGCGGCTTGGCGGGATAAACACACTAAACTAAATATCATTTAAAACTATTCGCGATGAATGAAAGCCATTTCTTATTTACGGCCTTAGACTTATTATTTTGTACTATCGAGTATGTGGTAAATGGAACACATATTATACCAATAACTGGAATAATTGCCGCGGTATACGTCTTCGAATTCCATCCAATTCCAATACTAAGTCGAATGTCGTAGTGAGACAAGTCAATAACTAACTTTGTCTTTGATATAGTACTAGCAAATATAATAATACTTAACACTATAAATTGTATAAAGCCAGGCCGACGCTTCGACTTAAATTGTCGGCGTTGCGTTTTATTGTAACAAACAAGCCCCTTCCTCTGCTGACTACAAAGGTCTTTGACACATAATAAGATGAGTCAAAGATCCATTTGTCCATTTTAGGCCGAAAGGTATGTAGAGATATGCAAAGGAGCAAACCACTCTCTAGGTGACAGTATGACAGTAGAACATTCCTTTGATGTCGCAGACATTAACGACCTTTGAGGCTTTTAGAAAAGGCAAATACAGTAAAAAATATGAAAAAGGAAGGAGAAAGAATAAATTAGAAAATAATGTATTTCTTTTAAAATGCCTTTCTTCAATATGGGTATTTAAATACTCGTAGTATGGAGTTTATTAAAAGCGGCTCGCGGCGGCGCGGTTGAGGACAACTCACAACCGAATGTCAACTAAACTGCAAGACATTTAGCTGAACTCACAAATAAAAATTAATATGAAAATCTGACAGATCAATTGACTGCAATTTTATTTCTCAAGTAATCTTTTCTACATCAAAATAATATAAGTATTTTTTTTTACTATTTTTTCTTGAATTATGAAGTCTTGATCCTCGAAGGTTAATAGTAACATGATAATATGTCGTATAAATATTAGGATTGAAGCTTAGCAATGGAAAATTTAAATATACCTGCTACTAAAACAAACATTAAGGACTAATAATATCCTGAGAAATCTTACGTCTGAGTTATGATACAATAGCTAACAAAAGGATTGCAAGTATTGAGCCATAGATACGGCGATTTTAATCATAGCGTTTATGATCAATAGAATGTAACATCATGTGTTGCGTAAGCTGTCACATACATATAATCAAATTAGAAAAGATGCTATCTTCTGTATACAAACGAAATTTTGTCCTTTCTGGCTCGCTTAAAGGCTGGCGCCCACGTCGGACCACGGATCAATATGGCGATCTAACAAGGAAACATAGCCAGCCTACTGAGCACTCACTCATAAAAGACGATGACGTAGGCTTATTATTATACTTATATTTTTCAGAAACTATGAGTAGAATACAATATAACTAAGTTTTGTTTTATGTGTCATTGCAATAAATATATATTTAGTAGAGGAAAAAAACTAAACACAAATACTTATTTGCGTTTGAGAGCTAATAAATGTAAAAGGTTATAAGGAGGAAATTATATTAGGGTATTACTAGGAGAAATTATAAATGGAAATTCTTCAAAACTTAGATGACCTAGCAACGCTAAGACAACATATTCAAGTCACACATATAGACGAAAATATATTGTTTCGATTAATTCAGATACATCGATGACTTTCATTGTATTCATCCGTATTCAACGGTATTGAGTTCATTCAATTCGGGCGTGCTTATCAATGCACCGCCGCCGAATCGATTTGACCTACCAATAGGAATTATGGCTGGTGTTGTTCACCGATTCATAGTCGAATAAATTAACACGACACAATCGTAACACATATCGATTTCTCAGTCCAGGATCGAGTCGACTTGACTCGATTATACTTTTTTAACATTTGAAATTCTTTATACACGTGAATTTATACATCGCTAAAGCAAGCACCGTAGGCTAAAACAATTGCAACTAACCAACTTTACGCGGCGCTACCCTAGTCGCATATAGTTAGAAAACTGCAGCCACATTTCTCTCTACAGCTCTCACTCCTGTACATTTGCTCGCTAATTTAATGGCCTAATGAGCTCAATCATAGATCGATGCTCTTTTATAACAAGCGTTGCAAAACTTCTAACAACCCGATACAAGTTTCGCTTAGCAAGCGAACTTGTTTCTCATACAATGGCAAACTTTAACGAATTACTGTACTACGAGCGTAGCAAGGGGATCAACACTTTTAAAAACTTAATAGGTATCGTCTGATCTTTTTATTAGAAACTTACTCGAAGCATTTTAAAAGTGCAATAGTCAAGTGGGATAAACTATACTACTCAATGATAAGCACCCAGTTTATTCAATTTATTGTTACGAGTTTATCGCGACTCGAATTAAAATGCCGTTGGAATTATTATAAAGTTTATTAGAACTATACAAACACGTATAACAAAGCTACAAATATAACCGAGCACAAAAAATCCAAACGTAATGCGGAAGGTCGTAATTCAATAAAACGCGCAAAGTCCATCACTAATATATTCCCGAATGTACACACGTCTTACCTTGATCGTAGTTCTCGCTCGACTGCCCCCTTTCCCCATCAGACCGTCGTATACCTCACCAATATATATGTGCCTGTATCGTAGTTGACGTAATTCGTAAACACCTAAGTAATGATAGTTCAAATGCCGACAGGTAAAAAATGTGTTTCTACAAATCTGACCGTGGAATTGGATTTTGTCGGCGCCTAGGGTGTAACAATATTATTAAATCTTAACATTTTTTGTTTTGTAACCATATCATTATATTAATAATATAATGATATGGTTACAAAACAAAAAATGTTAAGATAGTAATAGATAGATAGATAACACTTTATTGTACACCATTACAGAAAACTTACGGACTACTAGTAATAATTTAATTGTGTACAAAGGGCGGTCTTATCGCTAAAAAGCGATCTCTTCCAGACAACCCGTACTACTACTAATACTACATGCTACAAAATAAATAACATTATTAAGATATCTTATTATTTTGAATATAATAATATGGTGCCTATACCGTTGTTGGCACCTTTGTGTCCAAGGTACAGGGGTACCAACATTGGTATATTATGAATTTTTTGAAAATTAATATGATGGGAAATATACCCTTCAAATGTATATTGATTAAATGTTATTTTTAGAACCACCTACATTTGATATATATTCTCATCTTTATTGTGCTTATCGTGGAGGCTGTTCTTAGCATCTAAGGCAAACTCCTTCAAGAGTGTTGTTATAAGTAATATAAATGGTATGATGACAAATAGAATCAACCGCGGTTCCGCCACCCTTTTGGCTATTTACATCCATTCCACGGAGAAGACGCCTTTTATCGGGTTAAAAAGTATCAAACTTCAGCTAAATACGCTTGTAATGTTTTTTAAATAAGCTATGACACATCAGCAGATTTTCCGCGGCGTTACGCCGTGTACAAAACAGCGCCGATCCTTCCATCATCGAATTTTCCACACGGAACGATCCGCAGGTTATTTTTATAGCCTGAAGCAGGCAAACAGGCAGGCGGCTCACCTGATGGAAAGTGGTTACCGTCGCCTATGGACGTTTGCAACACCAGGGGTGTCTCCAACGCGTTGCCGATCTCTTAGAAATTTTATAACGCCCTTCTTAAAGTTTTCCCTTTGCGCGACATGGGGTGTCATAGCGCAAAGGGAAAACCGCGGCGGCAAGTTCCCTCCAGATCGTTGTTATATGCGAAATAAATGTTCTAGAAAACCGTTGCGTAGTTGAGCGTGGGAGCTCAAGGAAATGGGGGTGAATAGAGGTATGTCACTATACTAAGGGCCGCTTGCATAACGATCGCCTTTAAATAAAATTAGTTAATCATATTAAACTGCCTAAATACGTTTCACGCAAAACATATTGACAGTTCTTTAACATATTTAGCGGCAAACTTTGCGTTGTGCAAGACGCTAGTTATATTTAAGCGTGTCAAAGTTTTGTATTTCTTAAATAATTTTAAGCAAACTTATGCAAGCGGCTCTAAGTGTTGACCCGCGATATTAACCACTTCTGTGTTAAGTTTCATTCAAAACCCGTTCAGTAGTTACAAAGTCTCTGGCCGAATCATCACTTCCTGATTATTTTCTAATTTTAAAATAATTTTGCAAACTCAACTTCTCTACAGATTTATTATATTACTAGCGGGTGCAGCAGACGTGGTCTTGTCCTAAAAAAAAAAAATTTGGGACCCAATTGTAGCGCCATGTTCTGAGTCCAAATGTGAATCTATACCATATAGTAGAACTTGAACACACAAAAAAATCATCAAAATAAGTCCGATCGTTTAAGAGGAGATCAGTGACGTATACACAAAGAGTTTTGTATAATATATAAAGATAGACTACATAATTAATATATATTCAAGTCAATTAATATAATAAGTTATTGGTTACATACACCTCAACACAAACATCACTAAATTAACGTCACACAGAAAACCAAAATAACTAATAAGCGTGTTAAATTCTAAAACTTAAATTTAAAAATTAAGTTGTAAAATAGGGTACGGAACTCGAGTCCGTGGAGTTGTTAAAAAGAAAACAATATTTATATTCAAGTCGAAATAAAGTAATTTAAAAAATCCCGGCAACATTATATTCTTCATTGGCATCATTTTAATAAGCATTAAAACTGTGAGAGTGGAAATGTTCATGTTATTTTTCAAGTTTTACTTTACGGTCGACCGTTTAAGCAGATTGTTTTCATTTTTCTGACGGAGTGAACTATGAAAGGCGTTTTTATTACCTTTTTTTAATAGACGTCTTGCAAATGTTGGAGAGTATAGTACTTTTTATTATCAACTCCGTTGATTGGTAAGACTTTTCAGGGTTCCGTGGCCAATGTTGGTAGCTTTTGAGTTTTACGCACAACGGAAAGTATTCCGAGGAATTGTTTGACCTGGTGCTAACGCCTTACTTTTACAACCGCGCGCCATCGGCGGGATATTCACCCCATTTCCTGGAGCTCCCACGCTCAGCTATGCAACGGTTCTCTAGAACATTTATTCCGGGTACAACAACGATCTGGAGGAAACTTCCCGCCGCGGTTTTTATCTTTGCGCTATGATGCCATGAGGTTTGTGAAAAGGGCGTTATAAGATCTTTTAGAGGTTGGCAACGCGTTAATGATACCCCTAGTGTCGCAAACGACCTACTAGCGGCTGTGACCACTTTCCATCAGGCGGGCCGTCTACCTGTTTGCATGCTTGAGGCAATAAAAAAAAGAATAATGTGAAAATATTACCGATGGTAGTGTATAGTTTGTATACTTCGAAAGATGCTGCGGTTTGATGATTGTTAACGATGGATTTCGGTTGGAAGGGCATTGCTAAGCCAAACCACGTTGAGTTGCTGATTGTTTATTGAGGCCTTTTCATGACCTGAGAGGTTCATCTTTTAGTGCACAAGTGCTGTACATGATGGCCAGGTTAAGACGTCTGATTTAGGATATTTGTTGCCTATTTATGTTTTATACATATGCTGTACGAGTAATATTGGCTCGTATAACTATTAATATATAGTAACCTTCCATAAGTGTGCTCGCTGCCTATTTGTCAACATCGTAATAAATATTAACCTATATATTTTCTTCATATTGTTACGTGCGAGCGAGGGTACGCACTTAGGATTGGAAGAAAACACCACTTCACTTAACTGTCCACTTAACTTGTCACTAAATTCACCACTTAACTCGGTACTGTCTCATATTAAACTTCTCTTCTAACTCTTCCGCACTTGTCGCTTCACCGTCTTAAACTAAATACAACTCTAAACCACTGCCTCGAACTTCCGCCTGTAGACTACCCATGATAGAGTAATATTTTCTGTTCCAAACACATCAAAATTTTATACCTTTTCTAAATTTGTAAGTATCAAATAGAAGTTTCTAAATAAAACGCCACTTTGAATATATTGTAGTTTCAAATATACTTTAAAATCATCGGATTGAACAATACGTGTTAAGTAGTTTTTGAGATTGTAAATGGTTCCCTAGTCAAATGACAAAAACAATGGACTATCTATACTGAACCCTTTACGGTTCGTGGGCTATCACACACTTGCCTGACTTTTTATGATAAGTTCGTTGTTTTGAAAGACTTTTTGTGTTGTTACCATGGTTATGGTAAATTAGGTGTTTAATTAAAATCTCAATGATTAGAACTTTCTCTACGATGTTTAAGAAAGCCTTTCGAGAGCTGTTTTTCTAGCAATGTTTACCTTTTCATGAGGATTATAGTACGAAAGATTAGATAGAATAGAAATTCAATTTAAATTTTAACTTACTAGGATGCCTTTCAAAAAGTATTTTTCAGTGAAACTTATTTTGGTATAAAAAATTTTGAATTCTAATTCGAATATCTTTGGGCCAATACCTCGCTGATGCTGTTCTATTTTCGGGAATAAAAAGTATCCTACATTCATCCCAGTGTTCCAGAATATAAACAAAAAAATTGTGCACGTTGTGGGTTTCTCTACGCGCCTTAGCCTCTTACACTCATCTTGCCCCTATCTTCTATATCATTTTTTGGGGCCCGTGCAGGGAGTGGCGACATCTCGACAGGCAGATGCGATAGTATTGTTACAACCCTGGTTCCGAAAAAACAAAATCCACCTGCATATCTGAAACAAAGCACATTTATTACCCGTCGGCATTTGAATTAACAACATTTGAATTCTTTTATGATCGCCTTATTTTGTTTACTTTGTGTTTAAAATTTGTGATTAGAAACCAACCCATTGTTGTATTTTAATCTTTTATGGCAATCATTAGCCAGACGTGTAGGCTAAAGTCGACTTAGATACGGGGACATTGAATTTACGCAATATAAAACGACGATCTGATGGAGGGGGGAGGCAGTCGACCGTGAACCATGAATGAAGCGAGACGTGTGTACTACGAGGAAACTTTTAGTTCCGGAATTTTTTATTGAATTACGATCTTCTGCATTACGTTTGGACTTGTTGTGTTCGGGTATATTTGTACCTGTGTTATACGTGTTTGTATAGTTCTAAAAAACTCCATAATAATTTCAACGGCATTTAAATTTGAGTCCTGCAACTGGTAACAATAATGTCTAGGTATTGTGGTAAAAACAAAGAGTTTTCATTAGTCATAACTATTATTAGACTGAGCCACAACGAAGCATAGGCACCCTAGTAATTCTATAAAAATATGGCTATTATATTTATGACTCCCAAATAGCTCAATATCTACAAAAAACTGTTTATTCAATTTATTTATATTCTCAGAACAATAATAAAATTAATTAAATAATTATCTAAATCTAAGAACTATTAACAAATACTAAAATATCATAAAAATAAACCTAATTTAAAGATATATGTACAATAGTAGGAAAATTAAAATACAAACCAAAAATTTGAATATTACGATTTATTCACGCTTATTACATTAGCGGGCTGAGCAGACACGTCTCAATTACAATGGTATAATAGCTAAGGCAGATTAACCCGCCCAATCAACTAATCCAGTTTAAACCGAGCCACTCGAACAACTAATTGACTTAACTAAAACTTAGTAATGGACTACGCGTTGAATCTAAACTCTTAATCATTAATTAAGTCGAGATGTCTATGGTTTTGCGGTTGATTACACGGCTATTTCGGAATCCGAGTGCTTTATGTTTGCAATATTTTATTTTGTAAAAAAATATATTTATATAGGTTTAAATAAAATAAGTAAAACGACTCTTTGACTCTATAGGTGATGAGAGCTGGTACCTTCCTCGGTCAAAGGATTAGAATAGCGATCCAGCGAGGAAACGTAACCAGCCTTCTGGGCAGCTAACCTATATCAGACAGTGATCAGGCTCAGTTTTCTACTTATAGTCTTGAGGAACTATAGATATAATACAATAAAGTAAATAATGTTTTCTTTTATTATATTAGTTTAGAAAGTGATTTGGATGTTTGTCTGTAAGATTATAACATTCTGAAAATGCCGTGTCTATGCATTGAAAGTATCTGACGGCCTCTGTGGTTGAGCTGGCTAAGCCTTTGACGGCCTACCTCACTGCAACCCAGAGGTTCCGGGTTCGATTCCGTATAGTAAATTTCGGAAACGTATTTTCTCCGTTATTTACCATGGTCTGGGTGTCTGGATCGGCCCAGAGTGGTCCGTTGTAGATTACCATAACACAAGCGTAACTTGCTTAATTTGGGATATGCAGTGTGTGTTTGTCTGCGATTATGATTTATAGATTATATTATTTATTTAAAAAATACAATACAACACACTGCAATCGCGTTTTTTTTAATTTACTAACAAATACCTACGTTGTCATAAACAACACGTCATTCGTATTATTACTACTTCAAATTAGGTTGGCTTCGACTCGCCTTTATGTTTCGCTAGGCAGTTGTCTAGACTATATGGACTTATTTTCTTTGTTATTATTATATATAAAACACTTAATTAAGTTTGTAAGTAAGGGTTGACATGTGGCGCAGCCACGAAGTAAACCCAAGTAGTATACTATAATTTCACGGCCAGTAAAATAATATGGTAGGCCAGGTAGCCCTATTCATGGAACCCGGTGAGTCATTGATTGTGCGGGAGGGCGACACTGACATAATGGCTGGCGGCCTGTAGCCGAATTTACGACGTGTTACCCACATATTAATGGCATCTAACTGGAAATCGACAGGTGTGGATCTACAATATCGCTTACGCAAATAAATTTTTAATTACGCTAAGTGCTCTGTGCTATAAACACGCTCCGTATATGACGTGTTAACAATTGTTACGAGTTACGCAGGACTCGAATTAAAATGCCGTTGGAATTACTATAGAATTTATTAGAACTACAAACACGTATAAAATAAAAAAATATACATATACATACTATTCCAATACACCTGTGTAGTATATAATTTATATTTTTCAATATATTCACATAAGTAGAGTTAAATACAGTTAAAAACTAAAAATAAACTAAGTTATAAATAGTACAAGCTATTATAGACTGTGTAACAAATCACTGCCAGATGGGAGCGTGCCCAGAAGACAGGCTGCATTGCCGCACTGTATGGCGATGCTTATTTGTTGGGCGAAATATGAGCCAGCCTTCTGCTCATGGGTGGCAGGCATCAGTGTTTCTTGCAAATCTCTTTGAAGAAACTCTTTGCCGATGGACCTCACGAACCTAATGTTTCTACTCCAAACGGCATAAATATGTAACCCCTTCCTAAGGTTCCATATTTGCGTCGATTGAGACCTTCCGCTTTTGAAGCATCATTGCCAGCCTCTAACTCGGTCATTGGAAGATGTTACGGGGCTAGAGTGTCTACACATATCGCGTCCCAAACAAGCGGCCGTCCCATCTTCCATGGAATAAGTGACATACCATACCAATATACCTTGGTTTTTTAAGAACGAACTTTTGAAGATAGCATAACCTTTTTGCATTTATTACCACCATTGTGACAAACCTGGGTACCAATCAGCTAATGAATACAGTCATTATTTCTTTGAAGGCTTTTCACAAATAAAATCAAATTGATTTCACAAAAGAAATCACTAGAGCCTTATCTCAATAAAGGACATGGATGACGATGGTAATTAAATAGCGAGTGGTGAGAGCTCTTTAGAAGATTCGTAGAAACCGGAATGGAGACCGCACTGTTTGTTCCCGAATAGAAAAAAGGACAGGTATCCCGATGTTTGGAGACGGCGGGTAAATATTTTACCTGCTTGTAGGGATCACGGTTGGTGGTGTATCGATAAAAAATAATTTGAATTTTATTGAATATAATTTGAGTATTTCTGTTCCGTGTTTGTTTTTTTAAAATTTAATTTTAATATTTTTTATTCGATTACAACTTTTTGAAGAACAGTACAATAAATATAAAATTAAAAATAAACTACAAACTATACTATATAAAAGCTAAAACTTGATATATAAGTGGAAAATACCTAAAGATACGTCTTTGGTCCCAAACCACTGTCATTTACCGGGAACGTTCGCAAAAGGCTGGCGGCGTTGCCACGTTGTATAGCAACGCTTAATCTTTGAGCAAAATAGACGCCAGCCTTCTGGTCACGTGTGAAGTCTGATAAACTTTGGTGACATCACGGTAGACCTTTAGAGCGTTTTTTTTTAAATAAATAATCGGCAGACAACCACACACATTTACACCTAAGCAAATTACGCTTATGTTATGGTAATGTACAACGGCCCACTCTGGGACTGATTTCAGAAACTCAGACAAGGGGGTGGTTACCTTCGTATCAGCCTTAACAATAATACGACGCCTCCAAGCCACAGGGGGGGGCCCCGAAAGTGTTTAAGCAAAAAAATTCAAAATATTATCAATAATCTTTTATAGATTAATAACACTTTTGAAAATAACTCCAGCGGTTATCGGTCCACCAATAGAAACGGCTATCAGACTTGTCATTATTGTCTATAGAGGCAGAAAATCTAGAAATATCGATGTCTTCATCTATGGATGATTTGATAAATAAGTTTGTAGAAAAAAAAGGCGAGAAAAGTATATCTTTGATTTTTTGTTTTTTGCTATGTTTACTAACGTACAATTATGGCGTTTGAATTTTATTCTCCTAATAAAACGAAACCTAATTCAGTTGCATATACATATAGGGTCTTTAGAATTTTAATTTAAAATTTAAAGCTGCATAATTAGATATTATTTTATTACTAGATTGACATGCAATTTATAAGTACTTATTACTGAATAATCTAATAACTTAGTTTTATTAAAAACTAACTGCACAATTTAATTTATAGCCAACTAACCGTTAATAGGGATCTGGTGACAAGTTACAATAAATTCAGATATTTTAAACTGTAAAACATGTGTTAACTTAACATTAACATTGCAGAACATATAATTTATACTAATATTATAAAGCTGAAGAGTTTGTTTGTATGTTTGTTTGATTTAACGCTCTAATCTCAGGAACTACTGATCTGATTTGAAAAATTGTTAGCGTTAGATAGTTCATTTAACGAGGAAGGCTTAGGCTAGGCTATATATCATCACGCTAAGACCCATAGGAGCGGAACACCAATGAAGAATGTTTCAAAATGGGGTTTTTAAAACAAATTCCACGCAGACAACGTCGCGGGCACAGCTAGTTTTTCTGTATAAGTATGTTAGTAAACTTGGAACCTTTTTGTCAAGTAAAGTCAACGTGTCTATTGAAACATTCCGCGTATTACCTCAAGAAAGGGAAGAAATGTTGAATTTACCCTTATATATATTCGTATTATAAAAGAGCAGGTAGCGGCGATAATAATTTTTGTGCGCAGTGGGATTACCCGGGCCGCTGGCCGGACAAAAGTAGTTTCCAGTGAAGTGAATATTTACGATTGTATATTATAGTCACTTGTATTCTCCCGAGTGCTTTTTAGGTAAGCACCTGTATCGTTTATGCGTCAGTTCAGGTGCACAAGTTTATTATTGCTTTCTCGTCAAAATCGCCGGACACTGGCGTCTCAATCTTAGGTTTGCCGCATACCGGTATCCTGTGAATTCAACTGGCGAGCCAGTGGCAGCCAATCTTTTTATAAATATTTATAAACGAAAACTCGCGAAATAAATGTTTAAAATGTTGATAGCTTTTTAATACAGATTATATAAATACTTTATTGTACAAAACTGCTACATAAAGTCAATAACATAAATATATAAGTACAATCGGCGGTCTTGTCGCTTTCGATTTTCCAAGACAACATTTGTACGGAGTGTAAGAGGACAAAAAAATACGGTAGTTGCTTAACCAACCTACATATATATATTTTTTTGTTGTTTGTAGCATCTTTGGTATTGCAAATGTCCATAGGCAATGTTAACCGCTTTCTATCACGTGGGCCGGCTGCCTGTCTGCTTAACTCCTGCAATAAATAAAATATATTTTTCTAGGTATAAATATAGCCTATATTAATCTGGGATAATGTAGCATTGTAATCGGGACAGATTTTTTGAAATTTGTCCAGTAGCTTTTGAGTTAATTCGTTATAAACATACAAAAATACAAATCTGTCCTCAAATATAAATTAGTGGCCAGGTTCCCGTATCCCTTTACAGAGCGTATTTGTAACACATTTGGCATTACAAATGGCCATAGGCGAAACCGCTTTCCATCAGGTGGGCCGTCAGCCAGCTTGCTGAACGCGTGCAATAAAAAAATAGTTTCGTTGGTTAGTAAATTGTTTAAGTAAAATGAGTCGCACATGGTCTTCTAACCTGTTGTTTGTATCCGAAGCGGACACATCATTCTCAACCGGGACTACCGCCAGCATATTAATAATTCAGTAAATGTAAACTAGAAATGGTCATTCAAGTAATTTGATTAACCACTTTCAACTGTGCAACAATTGTGTATAATGTTTATTTCACCTAAAACAACGATCTGGAGGGTACTTCCCACTGAGCGTTTCCCTCTGCCTTACGACATGGGGTATTTTAAAAAGGGTGTCATAGTATTTCTTTGAGACCTGGTTGACTACACCCTAGTGTTACAACTGACCATCGGCGGCAGACGCCACTTTCCATCAATTGAGCCTTCTGCCGTTTGCTTTGTTTCAGACAACAAAAAATAAAAATCAAGAGTGTATTATAATATAATACATTGTATGTATTTTATTTCTACCAATATATAAACATAATGAATCGAGGCTAAGCCTTATCTTGTATATATATACCAACTTTTCGTTCGTAGGTATCTATCTACATAGATAAGTCCGGTCATCGGTAGTATTGATTTCATCTAAAATAACCGTTTTCAGTACAGAATGGACCAAAGTTGAGTCAAGGTTAGAATGTAAGCGGTGAAATTTCCTGATATACTAAATTTAAATTAAATATATGGAATTGTGGTAGCTTAGCATAACTATATGCTTCTAATCTCAATGAGTTGGTCAAATCCCGACATGGCACAGTTTAGGCAGTTTTTTAAATAAAATTCATATTATGTGAATCACGTAGTGACGAAAACACCATGAGTACATCAACGTATAAAACCCTAATTCGTCATGGTAAGCCTAGTTAAAATACAGATGCCCAAGTCTAGATGTGGGATATTTATAGGCTAATATTGCACATAGGTAATATGAAAAGTCTGTACTAATGACAGGTGATTAATTTGCTGAAGTAAATTCGTTTTACCCATATACTAAAACGTTATATTCGTAATAACAGTTAAGTTTCTACAGAATTAGAATAATAAATTGAACAAGTAAAACTAATTTTTATATCGTATAGATTTGCGTTGTTTTTTTTCATTCTTCATTCAGTCTGCGTAACTGATTTTCAAATTTAATGAAAAGTTCCTTTGTGTTGTTCAAATGTTCAAACAACAAAATTTGAAATTAGTCTTCTGAAAATGAATAATTCTGTTTGTACGCATTCAAATTATCTCTCTCAAAATATTTAACAATAGTAATATTTCACAATTACGAACATTCATAAAGCGCGTCACCATCCAAATTACATTAAACGTCCACAGAGAGCGCGGCGCGTGGTAATTAATTGTTGCGCCCTCAAAACATAACTTTATAAGCTTTACTCAACATTCTGCTTTATCCACCGGAACCACACGTTTCGTGAAATTTTAATCTTATGATTTAACAATATTAATTAAATTTTTATATTTATTAATCAATTAAACAGTCTGTTTGTCGGCGTAAACAACAGCGAGAGTTATTGTGCCGCTTACTGTTGAGAAGCTTGGCACGTCATATCTTGAGCACATGAGCCTCTACAAAATTTTCTCAAAACGCCTAATTGACTCCTCAGGTGATAAGAGATCTGATACACAACCAACCTTCTGGAAATCTTACACCCATTGACTTTGATGACTTAAGCTAAGTATTCTGCTTATAGTCTTAAGGGATTATAGGTAGAATACAATATAAGTTAAGTTTTCTTTATTGTCAAGTCTTATCCGTGCAGAAACCGCCTTTCTTACAGCCAGGCGGCCTGTCATAAGAGGCGCCACAATAACAAACAACCGGTGGTAGGGCATATGGCTGTCTGGATGGATACCACCTCTGGTCTATGCTGCCATAACAAAGTTGAGTTGTGTTACGGAATTAGTGACCAGATACCAGGCTCTTTTAGAGAATGGCAGCACATTTTTAGCAGCTTTGGTGTTACAAATATCCACAGGCCCACTTTCCATCAGGAGGGCCGTGTACCTATCGGCTGACTCAAAAAAAATGTACTATTTTATTGGTTAGGCGCCATCCACAAATTACGTCACATGAATTTCATAGTTTTTGAATCCTCCTCCGTCCTTATCATAGCTTGTCATATTCGTGAGACTCTTCCCTAGTGTGATATCACATATTTTGCAATTTTACATCAAGAAAATATTCAATTAAAACAGCAGTTCCGCAATTAATTTCATTAATATTTAAATTATTTTTAAAATAATTTAAACACTTGTATGTAATATAAAAATATATATAGCTACCTTAAAAAACAAAAAGCTACATTTAAATAAATGTTAAAGTAGTTATATGAATACATAACACTAAAGTTCGCAACATAAAAATAAAATTATACGTCATTTACACAACAGTCTATTATCTTATTACTGAGAATCAAATTAATATTAAAGAAATTACAAAGGAAATAAGGATATTCTGTTTATTACGAACAGCATATAATGGAAAAACAGAAAACAATTTACAGAAACACAATTGGAAAAGTCTGGTTATAAAAAGAGATGATGTTCATTAATAAATTTTTAAATAAAACTGTTATTATCTTTGACCGTGCCTGTGAGTCCATTCCTATGGACCCTGGATTATGCCCTACATTAATTTAATTATTTTACATACTTTCTTACGTTTAATCTGTATCATAAAATTCCTGATATGCCGTTTGTAGATAATATACGTAAAAAAAATGGCTATAATCGCTACATGTCGTACCCCATCCTTACCAACCAGTGTAGCAGACACTTTCCGAATATTGAATTTATCGATAATTCTGTACGTTCGCTCAGTGCACTGGGTTAGCCTCTTCGTATTGCTGTTAAGTCATGCAATTTCAATTCGAAGCTAACAGCCCCGAAGTGGTATTGTAAATTCAGAAACAGTATCTCGGATTCCTTTCGAGCATTCTGTATAATTCAACAGCAGAACTGAATTATGATACGCCAACTGTACACAAAAAGAGGATAAGTGCATGACGCTACATACGAAATTATTACACCATTGTGTAGCTTATACAAAGAATTCGCTTTACACGCCGACACTTTGTTACACGCCGACAAAGTAAATACGCATCTGGTTTATTACCTTTACCGCATTTAGACTTCTTTTGTTTACTTTGTGTTTAAAATTTATAATTAAGAAAAAAACATCCTGTTGTTATAGTACTCGTTTATGGCGCAGGTGTGCAGATTACGTTTTCTTAGTAATTCAGTCCACGCGTTCTATTGTTGTATGGTATAGCTTAAAAATAAAACAATGCACGAACGGAGAGGTGAGTCATTCTAGCGACGATTACGACACGAGAAAGACGTGTGTAGTACATTCGATAAGCGATATAATGACGGAGTTTGCGCGTGTTATTGGATCGTGCAACTTGTACTGGTTGTGTCCAGTTATATTTGTACCTGTGCTATACGTGTTTGTATAGTTCTAATAAATTCTATAGTAATTGCAACGGCATTTTAATTCGAGTCCTGCACTCGTAACAATATGCTGTATGATACGTTGATGATGGTTACCCCATCGAATAGGGTAAAGCAGCACTGGAAAGAGGCCAAGGCTCAATCGCCGTGAGGCGAGTACAAAATAAGACTACGAGTTGTAGTTTTTTACTTTCTTAGTTTTTTTTGTGTATTGCATAAGTTTAGTACACAGGCAGACGGGCCACTGGTGGAAAACGGTTACCATCGCCTATGGACATTCAACGGCATACGGCATATGGCAACACCAAAGGTGCTAGAAATGCAATACTGCTCTCTTAAGGGAAACGACTGGAACCTGGTCACTAATGCCAGAACACAACTCAAGGTTGTTATGGGGACATACTTTAGACCAGGGGTGGTAGCCAATCCAGTCGGGCAAATGCCCTACCACCTGGCTGTGGGTTATTTTGTCGCCTCTTACGACAGGCCGCCTGGCCCTAGTAAATTGTATTCTTTCTCCGTTCCTGCACGGGTGGATATGTATGTCCTTCAAAAAGTGTTCTCCAGTGGAACTTATTTTGAATGAAAACTTTTGAGTTTGTATTTTACCTTTATTTTTAAATCACAGAGGCATTTCAATTAGTATGGCAATCAAGCAAGGTAACATAGCCAACCTTTTGGGCTCCTTATACATGGACGGTGACCAAGACTCAAAATTCTTCTCACAGTCTCAAGAGGTTATAGTTATATAACATTAATGTATATTTGTATATATATGTATATAGTAGTTTATTTATATCTTATTTTATTTTTAATCCTTATTAATTATGATTTTAATACTTATATTTTAGTTTAGTCGACCATCAAAATCGTATATTGAAATCTCCTTTAAAATCTCATGTGGGTTGCCTGGAAGAGATCACTATAAGCGATAAGGTCGCCCATTTTTGTAATGCAAATGTATGTATACCAATTGTATAGATTTAAGTTTTTGGTGAACTAGAAAGAGATTTCATTCATTAATTAATTATCAAATTTAAGTACAGTAAAGTTTTATTCAAAGTAAATATTTTTATACAGTGCATCCTTTTTGAGCGAACGAAATATTTTTTTAAAACAAATACACACTTCAGTTCAGTTTATTTGTATGCATGTCACAATGTATATTGCCCTTTTAGTTCTTTCGCTGTCAAAGGACAAAATAAATAAACAACAAATATATTTGACTTGACATGGGATACGCTAAAATACGCGTCGCTTTTTAGGTCAGAATTTCTCCATGTCAATATTAATCTTGCGATGAATACGTAGACTTAAACATGCTTTAACAGAAAAGCAGTACTCACAAATATTAGTGCTTTTGAGACTCATTAAATGAACCATAACTAATTAAATTAACATTTTCTTCTTTTTTTTGGGACTTTTGACACTTAGCCATGTCAGCCCCATCATATCCTAAACGTACAATAACTTACAATTAAATATTCAACAATGAGCTGACTAATAAACTAGCCTTCTTTGAGGCTGCTTCTGCCAGAATTTCTGTAAATATACCTACATGAAAATAATTCAGTCCCAACTTCCTCATCAGTTATTCTCTACCATTTCTATTTCTGATGTACTCCATTAAAATATGTTAGACATCCTCACGCGTTCCACACAATAGACAGTTGGAGAATCAACCTTGCCCACGAGGTGCTAAAACTTCTTGTAGGGAAATGACCTGCTCGGATTCTATTTAATAGCTTTATATATGTCCTGTTAAATTTCCCTACAGAAAACCTATAACTAACACAAAAGGTGCTCATTGAAGACTTCCTACACTACAGTCAGTATCTAATAATTTTAACATTCAAAAAGGACTATCTGTCTTTAATGCCTAATTTTAATACCATTGACTCGTAAATTCATAACATTGATTCATCGGGCGATCAAAGGGCTGATGCCTATTTCGGACAAAGGATTATTATAACAGTCCAACAGGTTAACCTAACTAGCCTTTCGAGTACCTTACCCATAGAAGACAATAACGTAGGTACAGTAATCTACTTATAAAGGAAAAAAGAAAAAAGTATTATTCTAGTCATCCGTGCAGAAATGGAGAAAGAATATAATTTCCTGCGGCCGGGCGGCCTGTCGTAAGAGGCGACAAAACAACCCACAGCCACAGACTGGATAGCTACCACCCCTGGTCTAGACTATGTCGCCACAAGAACTTTGAGTTTTGTTCCGGCATTAGTGACCAGGTTCCAGTCTCCCTTAAGATAGCAGCAGCGCATTTGTAACACCTTTGGTGTTGTCTGCCTGTCTACTGAACTCATGCAATAAAAAAAGTCTTAAAGGACTATAGGTAGTTTTATTGTATTTATATATAATATTTTACTTTAGGTAAGTCGTAATATACCTATATACAATGCACATACTGTAAGCAGAAATCGTGGTAGCGTAATGGCTAGCGCACGTCCCAAGCTCAAAGGGCGCGGGTTCGATCCTGGCTACGCATGCACGATTTAGGCAGTTTTCTGGTCTAATACGCATATTGTTACAATTACCACGTGCTAACAACGGTGAAGTAAAACATCTTGATGCAACTGCAACCTGTATGGACATCGAGATAACCGATGTATCAAACTAGCCAAGCTGCCTTGGACAAGCGTAGTGGGTATAAAGTCCGTTCGGCAGGTATTATTATTAAGGCCCGCTTACATAACGATCGCCTTTAAATAAAATTAGTCAATCATAATAAACTGCCTAAATACGTTTTACACAAAACGTATTGAGTTCTTTAAACACATTTAGCGGCAAATTTTGCGTTATGCAAGACCCTAATTGTATTTAAGGGTGTTAAATACGTTTTGTGTTCTTAAATAAATTTAAGCATCCTTATGCAAGCGGCCCTAAGCATGTGTATTAAACTTCTGTCAAATATTCTGCACTTTTACCATTAAAGTTAGGCTGTATGCAAGAGATTGTTCTATAATACTTTTTTACTAATTCTGTATTTTGTGAGCAATAGAGTGTAAAAAACCATCGTCACTACAGAAAATATATATATAAGATATTACAAATTGCAATAGTTAGTTAAATAATCATGCTATATTTTCTGTCTAAATAGTTAGGTACTCTCTTCTCAATTACCAACACAAATGAATTCTGTAATATGTAATTGCTTAAACACCAATTTGGCTGTCTAATTGCTATGTTAATGTAGTACTTTATATACAAGATAGGGGATGAATAGGGGGCAAAATTGCAATTATCTAGGGTTGCCGCTGACGGAGATCGTTTGAACATATTTGAATTTTAGCATAAGCTTGTTTGGTTAGTTTTTTTATTTCTTTAAGCATCACTAACAGTTTTTACAAGCTTTTATATAACTTGCAGTGGATTTATGTATGTAAGTTCAGGTGGAATCTTGCAAGTTAAATTTGACCAACTTTCCGGTTTCCGATTGAGCTGAAATTTTGCACTCATATGTATATCAAGTGACAAGCAATAATATGGTACCATGGACGTGATCTGATGATGGAGTCGGAAGGTGGCCATAGGAATATACTCTCCTGCTACATGATATCCAGGATCTCAAAAGCTTGAATTTAATAACCTTTATAAAAAAGCTTATTTTTATCAATTCAAGTACAATCAGAGACTTATGATGAAGGTTTAATATTGCAACGCTTGTACTGTGAATGTTACTTGTTGTCGTTGTTCAATAATATTATTAATTAAACACCTGTATCACGCCTGTTTCGAATGGGGGTAGGCAGAGACTATGAATCTCCAGTTGTAAAGATACTGACAAACGACTTTAGTTTAATCTACTTTCATTAACCTCTTCATACGTGTGCGTTTATTTTAGATGCTTCTTATCTAATCTCTCTTTAACACATTAAGGTGTGTACTGTCAGTATTATTAAATTATATACAAATATATTGTATAAAGATGTACAATAGTCATCATTTATTTACATGTATGTACAATAATCATCATTTATTTACATGTATGTACAATAGTCATCATTTATCAGTAAACAACTGCGGTCTAATATTTAATACTTAATTTATATTCGTATACTTTCAGTTACAAAATCAATGTCATTACAGCGCTCATTGGGTTTGGTATGTCTAACATTTTACCCTTCCCTCCTAAACTAGAACTGTACACATATATATTAGTGTATAGTGTATCACTATACACTATAACACTATACACTACACTTAGTGTATAGTGCGAAGTGTATACATATATATTAGTTAAGCGTTCAAGACTAAACATAGCTATAAATTGACAAAAAAAGCATTAATTCTGCTAAAATGCTATATGTACTTATTTATCTATTGCACTAATACGAATTTAATAAATTTAATGTATATTGTAACATCTTGTGTATAATTATTTTAGCAATAAATTATTCATTCATGAATACTAGTAGTACCCCCGTTTTGTTCGTTTATATTCATATCTTTTCTAACGGCAAAATATCGAAAAGGAATATATTATCTAATATATAAAATTCTCGTGTCACAGTTTTCGTTGCCATACTCCTCCGAAGCGGCTTGACCGATTTTGATGAAATTTTTTGTGCTTATCCGGTATCTATGAGAATCGGCCAACATCTATTTTTCATCCCCCTAAATGTTAGGGGTAGTCCACCCCTAAATTTTATTATTTTTAGACAAATTTAATTTCTATTTTTTATGATACAACATACAAAAATACATACAACCCTAGATTTTCAACCCTCTACGATCAACCCCTATTTTTTACCGGGCAGGACGACGTCTGCCGGGAGAGCTAGTATAATATATAAATTTCCGATGGACTCCTAAACTACTCAACCGATTTTAATCAAATTTGCACACCGTGTGCAGTTTGATTCAACTTGAAAGATAGGATAGTTTTTATACCGTTGGAACCGGTAGGTGGCGCTGAGATCGGGTTCTAGAATCCTCTTAACAACGGGGAGCGATTTTGTTTTTGTGTGTTTGAGTGGGTCCCCGGATGGTTTAAATCCACAATTGGAACCGGTAGGTGGCGCTGGGATCGGGTCATATTTTTTCAGAGCAGGACAACGTCTGCCGGGGCCGCTAGTATTATATAAAAAAATAAGATGTTATTATTTTTATTCCCAAAAAGTTTAATTGAAATCCGTTGAGTTGTTTCGTCGTCAATTCAACACAGACTGTGAGATATTTTGAGAGTAAAATCCTAAGAACGGTTATTTATCATTGTACATCATATATACTTACAGACGTTCATGTCTGGCGATTTATAAGAAATACCTTATAAACCATGCGGCATAATATTACTTGTACCGAAGACTATAGCTTAAGTATATAAAAAAAAATAACGCATCGGTTAATAAGCAACAAAAGCTAACAACCTAACCTATTTATTTAAGGGGAGAATTATGACAGGAAGTCACGTGACATGGGGTACGCAACGTGTGGTGCCTTTCACCCTTCAAATTAGCCTGAGTGCAACTGCACGTTACACCACTCGTATGCTGATAAAGGTTTGGTCAGGGTAATAACCTGTGACTCACGTGAAAATATCTATCTCTATCTATATTGGAGTCAATAATATCACACGAAAATAGATTAGTTGTTTGCAAATATTCGTTACATTGAATTTGCACTCTCGAGTAGTACAAAATAAACAAACATTATTCGCGTATAAAGTATTTGTTTGTTTAAAATCACTGTTACGATTAGATTCTTTTAACGCGACAACTAAATTATAGAAAATCTAAATTATTTTTACTACTTATAACAATGAGAAAATTAAGCTATTTTATTTATATAAAAGTAATTTAATTTTATCCCAAGACTTGTTTTTATCTGATGATTGAAAAAGTAAAGAAACAATATTATTTTACAAATTTTCCTTATTTACAGTTTAACAAAAGCTCTTAAATAAATAAAAGCCCGCAATTTAAATACAGATCTATTTTCTTGGAAAATTAATAGAAATGTGCGTATACATTTGCCAGAGAAATTTCCGAAAGCTTTAATATTAATGTGTTTATATCTTTCTTGTTCCAGGTTTTATATAAAGCAAAGGAACATGGAGACTGTTATCCAATATTTACTCCTAGGATTGGCCCTGACTTCAGTGCAAATATCATATACAGAGAGCCGTTTAAATGAAAAACGCAGGGATAAAACGGACAGAAAATATCACGCTGCCCAAGCAAGGGACAATATATGTGAAATCACTAACAGAGAGTCAAAAGTTCATTGTTATTGTGAGAAAACTGAAGTAAGAACTGCTACCAGGGCAGATTGTTGGGTCTTCAACGGTGGTATAGACGAAAACGATGCAATATGGACTAGTTTCAACTCACAACCACATTTAGAAAAGCTAACATTCAATGTCAGATCAGACGGTGCACTTAAATTTGTTCCTTTACAAGTTATCCATCGAATGAAAAGACTCCAAAAATTATACATTCATTATGCTACCTTAATCAAAATTGAGAAGAGAACTTTTTCGAATTTAACGACAGTAAGAGAGATAACACTAATGAATGACAAGATCACTGAACTGGACTTCTCGGCATTTACAAACCTACCTCTATTAGTCAATTTAACGATAAAAGAGAATAAACTAACTGAGATCCAACGAGACGTATTTGTAAATTTGCCAAGTTTAAAGTACCTGGATTTGTCGTTCAATAGCATTAGCCTAGCTCACGACGGCTGTTTTGAGCGCTTAACCTTTCTAAACGATCTAATATTAGAAGCGAATTCAATAACCGTACTGACTAGCGAGACTTTTAGAGGTCTGGGTAATTTGACGAGATTGGATCTAAGGTCGAACAAGTTGGCAATCATCGGAGACCTAACTTTCACTGAGCTGTGGAATCTAAACGAGCTGCTATTGGATAATAATGAATTGGAATATCTATCTGAAAGGGCGTTCGACGGCCTCGCTTTACTGCAGAAATTATCCATGACCGGTAATAAATTGAAGTCGATCAATGAGGGGCTCTTAGAAGGCGTTCGTGGTCTTGAATTATTGGATTTGAGGAACAATGAAATAGAATATTTTACGTATGAGACTGTCAAACCTATTCTTGAGAATTTGAAGATGAAAACGTCTGTATTATACTTGAGCGGTGAGTATCCTTTGTTCAATTTTGATGTAAGCTAGATAAATGTATGTCTTTTGTATACGATTGTTATTCAAATGGCTATTGTTATGCTGTCGTTTTCATTACCGGCGAAATTTAGCACGTTTTGTATTGTCTTTCTAATTCTAAGATATTGGATTCTGTTATGGTTGGATAATCCTTACGTATTTTTTTATTTTTAGTTCAAGGTTTTGTATCTCAATAAATAATGAAATTGATTTACAAAGTCAATTAACTATAATTCACTGTTTTACTTTGATTATTGCCGATATTCAATGCCTATTTCAGTACATACCTTCACAATAATACATGTTCATTTTAAAATTGAGTTGGGTGGTTTTGTGACACAACACCTAATGCGATTTGCATCATCATCGTATGTATGTATTTATGATGAAAAAGTCAACAATATAATTAAATAACAAAATTCAAACTTTATTTTCTATTTTTTTATCTTCTATTAAAACTATAAATAAGCAGGCGTGTATAGCACCTACTGGGAAGTAAGATTGGAGGATGGATGAAACTAGCTGTGTGACCTATATAGACAAACGAACAGATGGAAGGATGTAACGACTATATATAGGTTCCTGTTCGTCTGAATAACCTACGGAACACCGTTAATAAAAAGTTATTAAATAATTCACAAAAATATTGCGCATCGCTTCCAATATCAATAAAAATGTGAAAGAAAAAAGCAACTCATGCAGCAGGCTATAAAAAACTAAAAATACAGCCTGGATTTCCACTAATGAATTTAATGGGCGGCATAAGTTCGGGATCCGATCTGATTAATGCTACAACCTAGTAATCCAATAAGTTTCAATACCGGCCAATTGACTTTTAAGTGCCTCATACAATTTATGCTTCGTTTCTGATATAAAAAATGTCTGAATTTATCAATGCATTTAGTACTATTTAACAATGGGTAGTAAGTAATGTACACTAATATTATAAAGAGGAAATATTTGTTTGTTTGTATTGAATAGGCTCCGAAACTACTGAACCGATTTGAAAAATTCTTTAACTGTTGGCAAGTTAAACTATCTCCGGGTAACATGGGCTATATTATATTAAAAAATAAATAGAGATCCTTTCTAAAACTCACATAATGTAAGTCAAGGTGTTAAAAATTTACCTAAAATCGCGTGCGCTGCGAAAACTATTGAAGATAGAATAAAATATTTTTTTTTTTCATGGGGAAATGCGTTACCGCACCGTCAGCCGCGCGGGGGATCATGCGCGGCCGGTGTGTGGGGCTCCCCGACGCCGGTTCACCGACCGGCTGCCGGTATACCCACTAAAACCCCATGGGAGCCTTCTTTCCGCCTAGCGCCGGGGTCACGGTATGTGCGCGAGCTTAACCCGCGACCCCGGCAGCGGCTGGCCGCCTCATAAGCAGAGGCGGCCTCTCCTGTGTGCGGGCCGGGGAATGACATTTCCCCAGCCCTGAGAGGGACGCGCGGCTACCTCTCACGCCCTCTCGCGGCATTAGTGCGGGCGGAGGTCTATATGGATCCCCCAGACCTCGACGCCCGCTGCCGCCAGGAGGGGGAGGCTGCGAAGGATTACTCCTGCGCCATCACCCCTCCTCTCCTTTCTCCTCCCCCCGCCGCCTCGCGCACTCAGCAGCGTCAGCGGCGGGGGGGGGCTTCGCGATAGGGGGGAGGGGGAGGCTGCGAAGGATTGCTCCTGCGCCATCACCCCTCCCTCTCCTTTCTCCCCCTCCGCCGCCTCGCGCTCTCAGCAGCGTCAGCGGCGGGGGGGGGCTTCGCGATGGGGGGAGGGGGAGGCTGCGAAGGATTGCTCCTGCGCCAACACCCCTCCCCCCTCTCCTTCCTCAGCTTTTCCCCGCTGCCTCGCGCACACAGCAGCGTCGGCGGACGGAGCGGGGGAGGGTAGGTCGCCGGTCAGGCGGGCGGTGGTGGGGTGGACATCACCACCGCCGTCCTCGACGGCCAGTGGAGAAAATGTCGACGCTGGCGGTCGCAACGGAAGGGATGGGTGTTCGGGGAGGAGGTTTGGGAAGGAGGGGAAGGCATTAGGATTTGGAGGCGGAAAGGTGGGACACCACTATCACGGTGTGAAGGGGGGAATGTGACAGTGGCCGCTCGGGGCCCCGGGGACACATCCCCTTGTACCGCTACCTGGACGGGGGGGGGGGAGTCCAGGGCGGCACCCCCTGGGGGAAGAATAAAATAATCTAGTACGACTTTGCAGAACACATGAGTATCTATAAAAAAAAAATTGCGGCAGCATATGTCTATATTATAGTTATGATATAATAAATCTTCTTCTATTTTAAAAATTTAATTGAAATGCCGCCGCTAGAAAAGGCTCTTTATTTGTATCTTGGTATTTATCCTTATAAAAATAAATTACTTCATATTTAATACTGCTTCAATACCTTTATATAACTTTTGAGTTTTCAATTCGGACATTTCATTCGAAAGATATCAAGAGTTTTTAAATGTAAGTATTAGAGAAAAGTCGTCGCTCACCCTGCTCGGCTAGCTAGAGCACCTTGTGAGATATAGGCTTCACTGGGGTACGAGCCGTACTAGAGGGGAAATATTTTGAATTCGCTTAGTAGAATAGAATAGAATAGAATATACTTTATTGCACACAATGTTACAAAATAAATTCAAAACATACAATCATAATGATAAGTACAATGGGCGGTCTTATCGCTGGGAGCGATTTCTTCCAGACAACCTTTGGATGGACATAAACTCGGTATGGATGGGGGTAGGTATGCAATAGAAATAATATACATACGTAAATATACGGAAAATGTTACTACATCATAATATAAACATATTTATCTAAATATACAAGTTGTGTGTCTTAAAACAACACCATCCCAAGCACACAACTAAATAAAATTATTATTCGTTTACGATTTTGAGATAGTGTTGTTTGACGAGGTCATTAAACGAATGGACAGACTTAGCTTGTTTTATGTTTTGAGGTAGTGTGTTCCAAAGCCTTACAGCTTGTGCACTGAAAGATTTGTCATAAAACTGTGTAGTAGTAGTAGCTTAGTAGGTAATTGAACTCAACCAAAAAGTTCTATTTAGTGCGAAGCCAGGGCGGACTGCTAGTAATTTATAAATGAATATGTGGCTTTGTTTGTATAACCTTGGACTGGTATTCTGAGGAAATTATTTCATCTTGTGAGAAAAATAGTACCCTATCATTCTCATAATAAATAATAAATTTTCTGTGAAACATGTAATTGGATATAATGTCTGTTTTGAAATTGAAATAACTATCATAAGCATCATTAAAATCAAAATAATATCCATCCAATTTTTATAAGTTTACTAGCTTCTGCCCGCGGTTTCGTCGATGTGGAATAACAAAAAAAAAGGTAAGCTAAAAAACCCGATTTTGAAACATTCTTCATTGGCACTCCCTCCTATTGATCTTATCGCGATGATATATAGCTAATGGGTTATTTACCACTGAAAGAATTTTCAAATCAGACAGTGGTTCCTGAGATTAGCGCGTTCAAGCATAAATTCAGGCTCTTCTGCTTTATATGTTAAGACTATAGTTGTTTCTAACATAGAGGTTATGTTAAATAATGTTCCTCTTTTATGAGCTAGAAAACAAATGAACCAAGGCTAAATGCCTGTCTTTTGTTTTATGGAAGGCATGAGGATGGAGGATGGCAAATAAATTAATAAACAAACAAATTGAGAAAACATGGCAAAGGGCTCATAGAATTCGAAAAATATATAGCCTATAACCAACTACGATTAATTCCGTGTCGAATGGTTGTGGTTTCATGCTGATCGGTCCAGTAGTTTTCGAGTTTACCTCGGACAAAGAAAACAAAATTTGCTTATATATATATATATAGATAGATAGATTACAATAACAACGAAAAAGAAAAAGAAGCTAACAAATGGAAAAGTGATATATTTAAACCTAATACGTCAATATTAGGAATATTATTAACATATTACCTGTACAAGTTAAACACTTATGATACGAGTATATCATACAATTCATAGAAAGTTAAACACATAATATATAAGGTATGATATACAAATTTAAATAAACATAACAAACTGTCAGTCGTAGGATTGTGCGTCGGAATTTAAAATTTGAGTGAGTGAGTTCACTGCTTTATCTCCATCCCAAAAGTGTCCAGCGTGCCTAAAGAAGTTTTCACTTCAAAAATTTTGTTAAAAAATAGATGGATGTTAACCCCCATTTTCTTGAGCTCCCACGCTTATAACTTACGCAACGGTTCTCTAGAACATTTATTCCGCGTACAACAATGACATGGAGAGAACTTCCCGCCGCCGTTTTCCCTTTCCGCCAATATTGGGATTTTTAAGAAGGGAGTTATAAAATTTCTTAGAGGTCGACAATGCGTTGGCGACACCCCTGGTGTTGCAAATGACCATAGGCGACGGTAACCGCTTCCCATCAGATGGACCGTCTGCCTATTTACCTGCTTAAGGCAATTAAATAATTACACATAATATACAGACCTAACATACCCGTTACTTGAGCATAGATGATCGTCGTCTATGAGCAAAATGCCCAGAAGGCTGGCGAAAGGTTAATGATTAAGTTTTTTAACTAAATCTTTGACTTAGTTATTTTTAATTTAGACTACCTAATTCTACTATTAATATTTCGTTTATCGAATGCCAATATTAACAAAGGGCTGAAAAAATAAATAATTTCTAATACCCTCCGTTCTTAAAATTAATGACATTAATACATCATTACAACCTAAATTAAGTTACAACATGTTATTTAGTAAATAAATGTTATTGTTACTCTTATGGGAATAAATAACTATATTTTGCAGAACAATGGCCTATTCGTACTGGGTGCGAACCCCCCTGCACATTAAACACAAATAATGAGTGTAATAGGACAACGTACAACAGTAGGGATACTTAACAGCAATACATCGCCTTTTATTTTATTTTTATAAATATTTGGTTTCATATACTTTTGGTTGTTGCTTACATTAAAACTTCTTTCAATTTTATATAGACTGGTTTGACACGTGTTGTCGCTATTTACCGAAAAGAATCGACAAGGAATTTCCAAGCAATATGCTTAATTAATACATACATACATACATAACTTCACGCCAGGTCCCTTGCGGGGTAGGCATGAACAACAGAGCGCCATTTAGGCTTATTCTTACACACCTCACTTGCTTCTTTGACATTCATAGTTCTTGTCATGCACGCTCGATTGTTCTTAAGGCTCCTGACATCACCTTCTGCTAGTACACGATCAATTAATTAATATTTAGACTTTATAATTATATCCATTTTGGTATGCATGATCACAGTCAAAATGTAGGTAGGTATGGTCCTCATTAAAGGTTATCGTATATAGACAGATATATAGATGTGTGGGAGATATTATTAGTCCAGTTAAAACATATAATGAAGTTTCCAAAAGATTTTTATTTTTATTTAACTCAATAATTGAGGGGAGATAAATTTTCAAAATCGTATCTAATATCAAAAATATTTAATGAATATCACGTAGTTAGCATTATTACATCTACCCTTTCTGCATTGGTGCTTAGTACATGCTTAGTACTAAGTGAGGGGGGACAGTAAACATTAACACATGACCTTGTAAATGTGTCCATGCATCATCTTGGATTCTAAAATTCTAAAAATATCTAGCCAGTAGAATTTAAAAACCATACAAGGAACTGTGTTTTGTTTTGAATAGGCCAATATATCAGACGAATAAAGGTATAGACAGCGTACGTATAGAAAATGCCATGTGCAATTTTTTTAGCATACACTTGGTCTGTATAGTATGTATGTATATGTATGTATCTATCCCTTGGAAATTATTCCACCTTATGCGTACTAATTTGACTATTTAATACTAGTTCTCGTTACGAACTGTGACGCGATTGGTTTCCTTTCCCTTTCCTTCTGTCTGAGGGCTCGGGGCTCGGTTTACCTATTTCATTTGCCTGACGCTATGATTAGAATATATCAATAGTACCGCGATGTTCTATTGACATACAGAAAATACTGGTCTATACTTTTATTCTACTGTCTATAATTTTATTCTACCGTCTATATCATTTTCAATATGTATAATGTGTATGTGCATAATATTCAATTAAAATACTATTGATCAATTTATAGTTTCAAATAAATAAATTATTCGTCCGAGTTATTAGCCAATACATTTCAAACGGACACAATTTACTTGAAAGTATTTTTAGTCTCTCTCTTTTCTTTCACCATATCCCAATTACTTGGGGTCGGCACAATATGTATTTTCCTTCCACACTCCTCTACCCTGACATACATCTTCTATCACACCACATATCATCATATCATCCTTCACACAATCCATCCATCTTTTTTTGGTCTACTTCTGCATTTGTATCCATCTATCTTGTAGTTTAACATTCTTTTTGTCACGTGACTTTCACCCTCTCATTTATGCCCATACCAACTTAATCTTCTTCTCTCAATTTTATCAGTCACGGGCGCAACTTTCAAAGATCCCCTTATGTACTGATTTCTCACCTTATCCAATCTTGTAAGACCTTACATCCATCTCAACATTCTCATCTCAGCTGAGTGGAGACGTTTGTGGTTTATCTAAAGTATTTTTAGTCTGTAATAAATAATTCAAAGTGATATTTGCTGATTAAATTTAGTGACACTCCAAAATACTTGTCCACTATTCAGGCCTATACTGTGACCGCCCTTCGTGCGTTAAACACGATTAATAACAGTAACAGCTTCCCTTATCGAGTCAACAATGGCATAATAAGTTTAGTCACAATGTTCAGGATAACGTTTAGGGCCCAAAGGGATTCGAATGAACGTTCTCTTTCGGATATCACCCTTCATAATTTAATGCGAGTCCTGTTTTCATACTCATACCTATCAGTATTGTTCGTGTGCAAATATTTTATCAAAACACTTAAATTTACATTGGCCGCGATATTATATTGCTACGAGTTGCGGGACTCGTATCCATGCAGGAACGGAGAAAGAATATAATTTCCTGCGGCCAGGCGGCCTGTCGTAAGAGGCGACAAAACAACCCACAGCCACAGACTGGATAGCTACCACCCCCTGGTCTAAAGTATGTCGCCATAACAACCTTGAGTTGTGTTCCGGTATTAGTGACCAGGTTCCAATCTCCCTTAAGAGAGCAGCAGCGCATTTGTAGCACCTTGGGTGTTGCAAATGTCCATAGGCGACGGTAACCGCTTTCCAACAAGTGGGCCATCTGCCTGTCTGCTGAACTCCCGCAATAAAAAAAAAAATAAAAAAAACATGTATAACTCAGGTAAAATGTAATCGAACACAACAGATCCAAATGTAATACAGAAGGTTGTAATTCAATACAACGCACAAAGTCCGTCACTATGTCTACATCACACCTTGATCGTAGTTGTCGTTGAACTGCTCCCGCTCTCTCCATCGGGCCCTGTTTTATACTGCACAAATGCAAATAAATGTAAATAAAATTCTTTAAACCTATGTGTATACTCCAGAAAATAATCTAATATATAAATTCTCGTGTCACAGTTTACGTTGCCATACTCCTCCGAAACGGCTTGACCGATTTTGATGAAATTTTTTGTGCTTCTCCGGTATCTATGAGAATCGGCCAACATCTATTTTTCATCCCCCTAAATGTTAGGAGTAGTCCACCCCTAAATTTTTTTATTTATTTTTTAGACAAATTTTTTAATTTCTATTTTTTTATGATACAACATACAAAAATACATACAATCCTCAATTTTCACCCTTCTACGAGCAACCCCTATTTTTTACCGGGCAGGACGACGTCTGCCGGGACAGCTAGTATATAATATAATATTATTATATATGAATAACATGTCTTTGTGCCAAATTACATTCAGATTAGTTCAGACGTTCTTGCGTGACTGAGTAACAAACATACATCCGAACTTTCACATTTATAATAATAATATAGATATTTTTTGTTTGTTCGCTTATTAGGGTAATATTGAACTGAAGCAGTAAACGGCGTGTGTCTAAAAAAGGGAGAGAAACCCTTACATAATTAATAGTTCACCACCCTTGACGGTTTTATTGAAAGTTGTATAAACATGGGGCTTAAATATTAAAAAGTTTTCTGTTTGACACGTGTCTTCTTGTATTGTCTTTATTATGGGTTTTTACGATACTCGCTGACCCGTGCTAAGTTCGCTGGGCATATTAAAAATATTTTTAATCACAATGAAATAATGTAGCTCTCTACCGGTGAAAGAATTCAAAATCAGTTCAATAGTCCAAGAGATTGCTTCCTACAAACAAACTCACACACCTTGCCTCTTTTTACAATATTAGTAAAAACTTCTTATGTCCACGATTTTGCTCATACTTATTTTATTGATTTCTGTCTGTTTGATCGGGATTCATATAAAAACTACTGGGCCGATTTTGATGCCGTTTTCGATGTTCGACAGGAAATTAATCCTAGGAATTCCGCGGGAATTTTCCCGGGAACGGTTTGTAATTGTTCGGATGCATAAAAATTATCTTATTCTGACATATTTTTCTCTAAAACGATAACTTACATTTTTAAATGCTGCTGTCATGTGTTCCGGGAATCCCACGGAAATTTCAAATGAAGCTTATATCAATATGCAGGCATCTTCTAATAGGGAATAAAAGCTCACAACCTCCCTTACCTTCCTTTATTAAGTTCAAGACTTAATAAAGGAATAAGACTTAAAATATATTACGGATGTAAATAAATCTAAAATATATTTAACAACACATCTCGATTTACAGCTCGCCACAACCTTGTCCTTATAAGCGAGACCCGACGGGCGTCAAAAAGAAAGTTTTACAATGTCAAAAGCATGCCGCGTTCCATACTCAGCCCAACTTAGTCCCATCACTTATCGCCAAACTTGAAACCGGTTTAAATTTAACCAGTTATTACCGGTTTTACGAGTAAAAACCTGAAAGGGCGTTATATGTATTCATCATTCAGTTTATTCCGCGAAATGAGTTTTACATTTTTCATATTATATATTTCAGCATATATAGGAGTGAAAACTTAGTGTACACATGGTTGCGCTTTGAAGTGTGCGTCAAAACCTTTTGAAACCGAGTCATTCATAAACTTATTTAATGAACTGGTGATACCAAAACTGTTTGATTTAGGATAAACTTAAAACAAAACTGAAACCAGTTTTCCAGATGGTAGGGCGTTTGCCAGTCTGGATTGCTACCACCCTGCTATCATATATGCCGCCATAACAACTTTGAGTTGTGTTCCGACATCAGTGTTTCATCAGTTTCTTCTGCAAAACCAGCAGCACTTAATATTGTTAATTCTAGCGACGTAACCTTTCATATATGCCGTTAGTGTTGCCATATAAAAAACTAAGTTTCTATGTGCTATGCTCACCGTTTTACTTTCCAGCCATCATATAAGCATCCAGAATAGGTGTGTCCTTGACCAGTAATGCTGAGGCCATATGCGTATATAATAATTAAACTTATAAAAGTTTATGTGTTTATGATCTAATAGTTTATTAGTTTATTTTAGTATTATGTGCATTATTCGCGATAATAAATTTTTTCTTTCTTTTTCCAAGCCGTGCAATTGACGCGTTGCCCGTCGCTAAGCCCGAGGTCGTGATCAGGCCGTTATAGCAATTTAATTTCACTTAAAACTAAACTATTACCTAAAACAGGTAAAATACACTACAAGTTAAGGAATCTTTGAAGGTCGTAAATACAATGTCAACCATATCCACTCCATCCCTCCCTACTCCCCGATTAAAATGGAAATTCTTCCAAAAGTTACGAACAAACTCTGTCGGTTACAAGTTTCATGTTTATTGTTTTAAAGTTAGCGAGTCTTTATAAACCCGCGTTTAAACTGTGAATCTAAGATTTTTTTATTGTTCAGAGTTGGCAGACAGAAAGACTTCTCAACTAATGAAAAGTGGTTGCTGTAGCCTATTTTTATGATAAACTAGCTGTGCCCACGATTTCGTCTGCGTGGAATATTTTTCGCGAAAACCTAAAAAAAAGCCTAAGTTACTCCTACAACATTAGCTATCTGCCGGTGAAATCCCCATAAAAATCGGTCCAGCAGTTTCAGAGATTAGTCGGAACAAACAAACAGACATGTTGTGTATATCCATTACGTGTATTCAAAGCTTATGAATTGATCTTCGTTACAAAGACTATATCTATAAATGGCTTTCTATTATAATTTTGCCCATGATAATTATTATTAGCACATTTTACGTAAAATGCGAAGCTATCGCAGAAAAGTTATCGATATTAAAAAGTTTCTCAGTTCTAACTATATATAATATAAGCGACAATTCGGGACGAGTCTATTTTAAGCTATCAAACAATATTTCTAATAATGGTTTCTCTTTTTCAACAGGTAATAAGTTAGTTTGCGACTGCAGGCTCACCTGGATTCAAGTCCTCAAAAACGAAACTAAAAGTGAACCACTCAGGACGGCGTTAGATGAAATCACCTGCATTCCAAACAACCCTGACCAATACATCAATGCAATAGTGATGTAACAAAGAAAACAGAACAAGTTTATGAGATAGAAGCAACTGGAGAAGTTCTTCAACAAAATCCAAATGACGAATTGTACGATGATCTACCACAGTACAAGGTCGAACCTACTGTTGAACCGGTTGAGCTGAATCAGATCACTCTTGCAGACATGCCTCGCGACTCATTGCCGTGTCCAAGTGAACTAGTTCAGAAGGGAGAAGACTCACTAATGCTGTCTTCGAAAGATGAAAGCTATTGGCTCTCAGGGTCGAGTATGAAGAGTTTGATTGATTTATGCTTATTAACACTTACTTTAGCAATAGCCGTTTAAATAATCGAAAGATGTCTTAATTTGTCAGTTTGTATTCATTCAATTTATTAACTGCATTAGTGATCAAAATCGTCACGTTGGCGCGTAAAGAGCCCACCCCAGCCACTGTTATTACAGTAACATAAATTCACATTGATACCAAAGATTTAATGACAACACTATAATTTCCATGTGCCACGGAAATAAATGGTGCTTCTTTTTAAACAAATCTTTTCTATTGAACGGTTTCAAGGTATTTGGCATCCTCTATCTTATTTTATTAATTGTAGTGAAAAACATTACATTACGTTAAATTACGACACATACGTGAAATAGTAAATTAATTTTTTTTTAATATATTGAGAATAATTTCAAAATTACGTCTAAGCTAATTAATATTAAAAAAAATTGTGTCCAAATATTCTATTTATATTTCTTTGTTAAACGTTAACACAATTGGATAAGATGGGCTCTTAATACAATGTAATAAAAAAATGATTTATTATACATAAGCTGTTTTGTAATTTTTAACTATCAAATCTCAGAAGAATGAAAGTATATACGGAATCTACGTAAACGAAAGCGTAAAAGAAGTGAAGTATTTTTTAAAAACTTGTGTGCGTAAACTCATATAGTGTAGGTTTCGCCTGTGTGGGTAATAGTAATGTATCCACTGGAAATTATTCCACGAGAATCTGTACTAATTAAGTTCTCGTAAGCAACTGCGGCGCGATTGAAATGCTATTTTAAAATCAGTTTCCTTCAGTCAACTTAACTCGGAGCTCGGAGCTCGTTCTGCCTGATTTGTTCGTCTAAGGACCAAATAGTATGTAAATATATTTCAAAAAGTTGCGGATATAATCATAAAAGATACGGTGCTTAGCCGTGATAGCTTAGTGGTTAAAGAATTCGCATCCCAACTCATAATAGGAGCCCATAAATGTCCCACTGCCGGGCTCGGACCTTCTTTCCTCCTCCTATTACCGGGGATCGGACAGTATACCCGCTACGCTTGTCCAAGGCGGCTTGGCAGGTTTGACACATCATTTATCTCGATGTAGATGTCTCTTCACGATGTTTTCCTCCACCGTTATCACGTAGTAATTTGTATCAATATGCACATTAGGTCACAAAAACTACATAAGTGGTGCATTCTTTCCAGCCAGAATTCGAACCCACGCCCCTTGAATATGGGACGCGTGTTCGAGCCATTAAGCTACCTTGACTTCAACGGCGTTCCGTTCTCCAAAAATGCAAATTCGAATCCTAGGCGAAAAAGCAAGGCCTTCTTACCTTGAGGGTACACTAGTTAGTTTTCTGAGCTAACGTGAAGGAAAACGTCGTGATAAAACCAACACATCGAGATAACCGGTGTGTCAAACACGTCAAGCCGGCTTGGATTGCGCGACAGGTATACTGTCAATTTCCCTAAAAATATTATTTCCCAGCCCAGCAGTAGGACGTTTTTGGGCTGCTACGTACAAGAACGTATAATCGTCAGCCAATTCTGCTCCACAATCCTGGTCCACCTCTTTCCTCATTCAGCCCCTACTGGCAACCATGCGCAGGGCTACAATCTTTCTGAAAATCAAGAACATTTTAAGTTCATTTTTAGACTGTAAGACAGAAGACTGGATTAGATATGTAATTAAATTATTCTGTTGTATTAATAGGTTTTATAGAATTAGTACCTAAAGAAAGCTTTGATACTGTAAGTAATGTCTAACTTTATTATTATCTGAATTATTTTTCATATACACACCTAATCTAGCTTGTGATTATTCAGCTATGTAAATAAATAGATAAGTAAGAGAAAGTTTTAAGATTTTACCAGCAACTAATTATAAATTTTCGACATATTATTAACTGACAAGATATTTTAAAAAATCCTTTAGAAATTTCATATTAATATAAAATAAAAATACCAAATCATAGATGATCATAGATTTAGTTAATTCTACTTAATCAAAACAATATTTTAAAGTTTAAGTCGCTATAAACAATACTAGAAGGCATAGAAGGTGAATCTTTAATATACAAAGAAAATCGTTTACTTACCTTTACTCCCTTATTCACAATAATTATACGTGGTTTATAGACTCGTTAAAAAGAGTTAAATGTGTTTTCTATCAATCACAGTGAAGTGCGATTATTAATAACACTTAACGCTTTTTGACGAGCCCATATGCTTTTTATAACTATTATGAAATAGGAGTTATATTTTACTGATTTTATCAATAAATGAATTTCAGCCTTTGTTTATGATCTGTTTCAATAATTTATAAACTTTGCTACATTAACATTTAAGACCATTCATTTTGTAAAGTAAGATATAAATTTTGTAAATAATCTGAACTTTTGGATATTAAATTGTAAGAATTAATAAAACATGTGAAGAAATACTTTGTTTATATTATTTAAAAAAGTTATCTACCTACGGAATTACAGCAACGTTCGAAGTGGAAAAATTCTACACCTGAACCATGCATCGGCGATATGGTTGTTATTAAAGAATAAAATTCACCACCGCAACGATGGAGACTTGGTCGGATTACCAAACTACTTAGTGGCACGGATGGTATAACCAGGGTGGTGGATGTATACACGGCAAAAGGAACCATCCGCAGAGCCATCCACAACATAGTACGGTTACCAGCACAAGAAGGACTTGAAAGCTAAAGCTTTCAAAGTGGGGAGGATGTCTACGCTTTAAATTCCCGCCATAATATTTGCGTAAAAAAGTATTTTTTTTGTTATTGTCTCTGGCAACTTTCAATTACTTTTTTTTTCTTCTAATACCTCTAGAATTGTAAAACGCAATTAAATTATAATAAATTATTCTTCTTTCAATAAAACAAAATCCAAAGGAGTGTATAGCAATTAGGAGACTCCGTAACAATCAATACATTTATGTACATACTGACAGCTTAACTACCTACACGTGCACGCAAAATTACGAATTTTCACCTCTCACGATTCAGCCATATTCAATTTGTTTTGGCTACTTCATACAAATAAGATACTACCTTTGTAAATTAGGCTTTAATAAACAGAAAACGATACATGAAAGAAATGATAAATAAGTATACTTCAATAATAATATTGTCAAACCATAGAGACACCACACTAATTTAAATGGTCTAAGAGCCCGTGAAAGGCTACCTGTATGTATTTGACCAGACCTGAGTTTTGTACATTGAGGCCGCTATACCTACCATGCATGAGGTGGGGACTCGCTATGCTCAAAGTGGTGGACGTGACGAGCGCCAGGCAAGACAGGTATCGATTTTTGACGAATTTTAAATCCATTTGACCACGTCTGCCGTTTTGAAATTTGAAAACATATGATTATTATTATCGGAAAATAAGAATGGCAGACCATTATCGCGCGGTTTTACTTTGTAGCAGACAATTTTGAAAATTCAAAAAAAAAATGTAAGTAATTGACCAGACCTGCTATTGATATATTTTATTTATATATCTTAAACACTTATATTGATCACGGCAGATGTCTACACTGCGTACAAACATCAATAAATAATAAAATCTTAGCTACTACCCGGTCAGATGTATGTGTTTTCCGTGCGCTGTTTTACATGAATATAATTTACTTGCGAAATATTTTATCACTGTATTTACAGAAATCTAATGATGAAGATGATGTAAGGTTCCAACTATTCGTAACTGGCAAGTTAGTTAGCCACATAATTATTGCTAATGTAATTAAGGCTAACGAGTGTATCACCACATTCACAGATACTTTTCATGTGTTCAACACATACTTTAAATTATCGCCAATATTAGACAGATCTATTTTGTCTTTCAATTTGAATCAACCAAATTGATCCATATAAACTTAAACTTGATTCTATTAAGGTCGTTGAATGTAGACCTTTCCTTTCAGTTTTCTTATATTTTTATTTCGGCAATTTTCAACTAAACTATTTCAATGTGGCTGAATCGCCTAATATCAGCATAACACCGCGTTTCGTCTTATGGTCTAAATAATAAATAATATTCCATCAATAATTATTTTTACCACATTTAGTGAAATTAGGTGCCTACTTTGACAGGTGCCTGTTCAGAATGGTGCCTTCGTCTTCTTTTTACTTCACCACTACAATACTTCCTTGAGCCGCTTCGGTCTTATACGCAACGGTTCTCAACTCTAGAAAGTGCGTATCTACGCACCGTGGGAATTTGAAATGAGCTCCCAGCCGTGGTTTTCCTAACAGCACTACAATACGGGGTTTATTTTTAAAAACGGTTCACAAAAGTCTCTGAGGCGCTCAGCGCATTGGTGACATCTCTGGTGTTACAAACGCCTATATATAGGCGACGATAGCCGCATTCTATCAGATCGCCTGCGTGTTTGTTGTACTCCTGCTATAAAAACGTTGCATTCATCATCACTATTGTCATCAGTTTTTCTTGTACTTAACCCTTCCATGGTATATGGAATAAGTGTAATAGCTAAACATTTGTTCCTCATATAGATGCATTCTATTGTCATTATTGACTTCAGCCAGTCTGTCATTAAACCAAATTGGCCATAGAACGGTGTGTAGCTAACTTGCTCCTCCACAAACTAGGTGATTCTGCAAGTTAGCTAATGACGCAGGAATTGTAATAGAGTTTTAGTTACCTTTGGGAGAGTTGTCAGCGAAGTTGCTTTATGCTGAGATAAATCGCACCCATGTGTACGCTAAGGAGATAATGCATGTGTTACTCTCTGAATGTTAATTAATTAGTTAGTAAAAGTACCAGAATAACTTATAAGGACGATAAGCAACGAATAAAAGCTAAATCTAAAAGTTCATAAACAAATATAATGTAGATGGAATCGACATATGACAAGCGATAACACTATGAAATAGACAAATATGGTAACGGAGTGGATAACACGAGATGGAAAAAGAAAACGAGGGAGATAGTAGTAGACAGAATGTAGATATCAAGGAAGTTGCAAGTCCTTTATGGCAAAGGGTAGAGAGGATCAGGGATACATGAAGAGAGCTGAAAGAGGCCTACGTATGAAAAACCGAAGCTAATATTTAAAAAACTCAATAATTACAAAATTTGTTGTAAGGGTTTATTATAAGCAATAAAAGCTCTTTTGATTTTGATTTAAAAGCTAAAAGTTCCTATTGAAAAATACATATTGAACGTTTAATAGTAAAAAAGGGGTAGACTTAATAAAAATTATAGGTAGAGTAGTTATAGAAATACATCATTAGAAATTTAAAAAGTATGTAAGAACACGGCACCCCATTTTAGGCAATCGCCTGTTACAAGGCCTGTAGGCTGCGTCTGGCTCGGCGCTGTCAAACAACCAACGAATGCCTATTATGTCCCTACTCCATCTGGGATAATGTGTTAAGCGCTAAAAATAACACGGTTAATGATAACCACATTATTAAAATGAAATGAAAATAATGCACTAAGCCCCTCGCTAAATCTACATAAAACCGTCAACAACTAAACAACTTTAACATTATCCCAAATGGAGCTGTAACAATATGCATAGCGCGTAATAAGTGCGCCGCGTCAGGCATCTGAGTCCACTATAGGGTACTTTCATAATTAGCATTCGTCAGTCGCGTACAGCGTCACACCGGACGCAGCCTACGACGTCTAGTAGCAGACCACCACCTTGTGAAGTATCTTCCTACATTTTTTTTACTTTGCTACTTATGCTACCTATTTAAAACTTCAACTAAGTAGTTGGTTCAAATATTGCTATGATTTTTTAAGATTTGAATAATGAATCTTAAAAAATCATAGGAATATTCGAACCAACTACTTAGTTGAAGTTTTAAAACACGAAAATGTTATATGTACATTGGAACAAAGGAAAATTATTGTAGACTTAATTCGGTGCTTTAAAAATTTCCCAAGGAAATGAAGGCGAGTATTTCACTTCGCACGAGGCACCTAATAGCTCTTACTATTGGTCTCTGGTAGCTTTGAATGACTTTCGATCGAAATGTGACACATCTCCGTTATTTATGGTAAACGTTCTCTTAGTTGGAATAGTAAGTTTTTGAATGCTAGTGTAAACTTTATATGACTTCCGACTTATACCATACGATAGGTATATGATTTGGCAATATATTACAATAAATTTAAATATTAGAAATTTTATACTGTAGAAGGCATTGTGAGCAAAATACGATTATTGGGGAAATAAAATGTTTTTTATTTCTAATATTCTAAAAATACATTTAAAGTTGTCTGACCACAGGGATGAAAACAATGCATTTCATCTCTGGCAAATGATTTTTCCTGCAGTCAAATTTTTTAAAAACTATTCGAACCATAGACAATACATGCGACACATGTCTTAACTTTTTTTACAGCTACTGTTAAATTGTGGCATAAATTGTAATAAAAGATATCAAAAAAATTAATATAATTTTATACTTATAAATTACTTTTCAATTAATTCTTGTTTAATTTACATAAATTTAGGCAAATATTTACTGTCATCGATGACAAAAAAAACTCTCTGAAAGAATGCCTCGGAAAAATAAATTTACTTGACATTTCGTATTTGTCGTATTAAATGAGTACTGCAGATTTAAATATGATTCAACGCCTGATTTCACTACAGAAGAAGTTGTTTGTTTAACTAATCAGTTTTTGTTTACTTTCCTCATAATCCAAACGAAACCAGAGTGTTGACGTCGGGTGAAGGGCCTATTTAGGCACTTGAACTATTAGCGTTCCCGCTACATCTTGCGCCAAACTATCGCATGCTTAATAGGTCATTTTAAACACTCGTGTAATAATCTATTGTTGATACAATTTAAAAATTTATAATCATATGGTATACAGTATTTTTTTCACATCACAATAAGTGAGTTACGATAGTATAAGATGTACGTGATTCCCATTTCGGCGGATGTTAATGTCTTCTCTCTTGATGGGTTCCATTTACCGTTATTGTACGTTCTTTTGGGGATAACTCCCCATCACTGGGAAAAAAATGACCCCCAAAATAACTTTGTCACTTCCTTATTGAGTAACATATGAAGCGATGAACGTATGAATTGCTTCGTTTGAAATGAATTTAAAGATGGTACTTTTAACAGTGACGACTGCTGGTGCTACTGTTAAATCATCTACGTTTGCACGAGCTGGTTCCTCCATCCCTATCTTACCATCAGACAACTTGACGCACCAGTTTACGTGGTGTCTTACATGGTGGAAACAGCACCAGTTAGAACCAAGCACTTCGCTTAACTTGTCTGGTGCGCAAGGCCGTAAAGTGGATAATTGCCGGAGTCTGTTTTTGCTAACAAATACAATATTGAATTCTTCAAGTACAAGTGAACCTTTTGTTCGCGATTAACGCATAAACTACGAGTCCAATTTGGATGCAGTTTTCACTGATTGATAGCGAATTTTTGGACTTAAAATCTGCGTTACTTTACATCCCGGGAATCCTGAGAGAATTTCTTGGAAGTGTTTAAGAGTGGTTAGGTTGAAGTAAATCGATATTTTCAGTGGTCGACAGTGATCAATAGCAAATTCTCTATAATAAAATATTTGATCTTTGTTACCCGTCCGTGTATAAAGTTGCGGGCGAAAGGGAATTTTTATTTTTTTCTTTTTCTATTTATTATTTTGTCTTTATTTTTTTTATCTTTCCAACAAGTCTTTCGACTACAAATCGTTGAATATAAAAGTCTCGTGTGGGAACGAGACACCTAAGTAAGATTGAATGTATCAGGTAAGAGCCGAATTTTTATCAATTTAAGGGGTGAATTATAATCAAGTTAAAAGGGTATTCTAGAAAAAAAGTTTCGTATTGTTTATGTTACTTTTAGCTTAGAGAATTTTAGAACTAGAGAAAGGTACATACATTTCTTATTTAGAATTTCAGCCTTGGCTAAGCGTGGTAGTAGCGTCCATTCCTCTAAAATGGTGATATCTGTCCCAATAGTGGGAAAGTAGGAGACAATTGCGATTTTTGAATGTATGAAATAAGCAAATTAGTGGGAAAGCCAACTAATGGAAAATTGTTACCAACTAAAGACTTTTGACTTGAGTATGCACATTTCTCGACACATAGCGAAAATCACATCTGGCTAATACCTACCATGAAGGATTACAATACACAATAATAACTGATGTTCTAATTAAAATTTTAAACACCAATAAACAAAAGATGTCCAAATGCCTAAAAATTAATAAACTGCAGATGTGCATTCACTTTTGTCGGCGTGTAACAGTTTAATACATTCTCAATAAAAAGAAATAACAAATACATACCACTTTAAATAAATCATTCTGAAATCTAAATATACGAGCAAAAGCAACTCTAATTTAGTCGCTTAATAATACAATACTAACTGCAATGAAAACGCAATTACAATACGTCCAATGGGCTATAAATAATTGAAATACTGTACCTAAAAACGTTACAATTGCAAAGCAATTAAAACTGGATAGAACGGCAAATTATTATAGACAGGGCAATTAATATTGAAAATTCACTGGTTATTTCTTAACTTGAGGCTAGTACTAAGTGAAAGCGTTAGCGAGTAATGAAGCAATACATAAATAATACTCTCAAAATAACTTAATCAAATTACACACAAATCGAAAGAATATATATGAGATTTTCTAATAATATCGATCTCTCTGGGACTTATTCATCAGATCCTAACTTGTTGAATATGGTGGTCTCAGAAGTAAAGACAATCAAATAAAAAAATTGAAAATCGGCCAACAATTGACGGAGAAATCGCCTAACATGCATACAAAATAAATTAAGCGCCTGTAGAAAATGTAATACTGGCAGGCGTACACAAGCCTCTTTTCCAAGAATAAAGATCAAAGCAATGCAATCTCAAAAATAAGGTTTACTCACGATTTCCTTGGAATCCACTCAACAGATCATGATTTGATAAATACGGCACTTTGGGAGTGTAGACTTACGAATAAAGAAAAAAATCGCTAAACAATTTACGAACATATGATGTAACAAAGAAGTAAATAAACAAATTTCGAGGATTTCTCTAGGAGCCACTTATCAAATCTTGATATGGCGACAATGGGACCAATTCGGGAAGCCTTGCGATTTAAAGAAATATATTGCAAGAACTTGCCAAAAAATATACAGAAGAATCTCCTCCTTTTTGAAGTCCTTTAATGAAGAACACTTCCGCATCATATTGTTACGAGTTGCAGAACTCGAATTAAAATGCCGTTGGAATTATTACAGAGTTTATTAGAACTATACAAACACGTATAATATAGGTACAGAAATAACTGAACACAACCAGTCCAAACGTAATGCACGATTCTATAACACGCGCAAGATCCGTCACTAAATAGATAACGAATGTACACAAGTCTTGCTCTGCTCGTGGTTATCGCTTGACTGCCTCATCTCTCAATTGAGGCACTACTTTATACTGTACAAATACAATATGTCAGCTCAGCCGCGTGGACTGAATTTCCTAGTATCAAACCTGGCTAATGACTACCATAAAAGATTACAATACACAATGGGCTGTTTTTCTAATCACAAATATTAAACGAAACAAGTCCAAATGCCGAAAAGGCAATAAAATGTCTACAGGTATGCATGTGTCAATTTGTCTTTTGGCGGTGTTCAGGTCGTAACAATATTTCAAGCCTAAACTTAGAACTACATACATACATAACTTCACGCCAGGTGATTTGCGGGGTAGGCACTAACAACAGCGCGCCATTCAAGCTTATTCTTACACATCTCACTTGCTTCTTTGACTTTCATAGTTCTTGTCATGCACGCACGTCTGTTCTTAAGGCTCCTGACTTAGAAAATATGGTGTAATAAATGACATGCATTTATTATTGGTGAGTTTGATATCATGACTGTATTAGCTACTTACTACTTGGACCTCAAAAATAAAAATCGCTTTGAATACTAATGTACAAGTTATCATATATAGTAGAGTTGATGTATCTATATATGCAATAGGTATACAACCAGACATAGGCAGTTGCGAATCGTGAACTAATAACACTAATTACTACCTAGTAATTATTTAACTGTCTTCGTTAATTGCGAGCTACAAGATTAACTCGGTATATTGTATGAAGTATTAATACAATTATCCGCTTTGTATATTACATTCGAATTACGTTATATGCATGACAATATTAAGCAAGTAAAATAATTATAGTGGATCACATTATTCACTAGTTAGTTACATTGTCTACAAATTTATTATAGCAGTAATTTTCTGTTCTGTAATTCCCTGATTAAGTTTTAGGTAAAACTTATTTGTTAGTTATTCATTCAAATAAAATAAAGAAAAAAACGATCATTTGGACTGTTTGTTTCTCTCAAGATCTAAAACCGAAATAAAAACGTGTGCGTCTCTGGAGGCCCGAAAGAAGTGATAATTTAAAGTAATCTAAGTTAAAGTATTTAATATTGAAATTTTTTGACTTGAGAAAAGCTTAGGTTATTACTTAAATTTTATGTATATTAATATGATAATGTAAGGAAAGTACAGTATTAATAAATAACATTAATAAAATATTTTGTTGATTATAAAATATATATTTTATTATTTTCTTGAATATGTACACTATAATTTTGTGTATGTACATTATTAGTATCATTATTTGATCTAATTACCGAAATACGGTTAGTGCTGTGGGTTAGAGTGAGAGAGGAAGAGCCTGCCTACCCCTGCCGTAAGCGTGAGAGCCCCCCTCGACTGTTGCGTAACTATGTTCTATATCTCAGTCTTTCCACCACAAACAAAAGCGCAGGGTCGTCAGGGAGGAGGGGGTTTTTAGTGGGTATTGAGGTTGCTCGCCCGTGCGGCATCACTCGGAGTCTCCACACTCCTCTGTGTAATCCATCGCGGAAGGAACGCAAATAAAGCATACAATTGCTAGCGTTACCGCCCCCTGTCGATGCGTGCCGTTTCCTAGTGACGGCCCAGAGAGTGCGTAAATCGGTTAGTCATTTTCCCTCGCCTCAAAAAAAAAAATAAAGCGTGAGAGCCCCGGCTGAGTGTAACTATGTTCTAAATCTCAGCCTTTCATTCACAAACTAAAGCGCAGGGTCGACAGGGAGGAGGGGTTTTTAGTGGGTATTGGGGTCGCTTGCCCGTGCAGCTTCCTCTGAGTCTTTCCACAATATTCTGAGTCGATCACGGACGGAGCACTGCCAAGAGCATACTATTGCTGCAGTGTTATCACCCCTGACCGATATGTGTCGTTCTCTAGCAACGACCCAGATTGTGCGTAATTCGGTTAAGCATTTTCCCTCGCCTCAAAAACAAAAAAAGCGTGAGAGCCAGGGAAGCCACTAGCGCCGTAACGCGATGCATAACGAAGAAGTTTACCCTCCCATAAGAAGTTATCACTTTAAAAGCGGAATAGTTTAGGATCTTTAATTATATTATATTATTGTACTTTATTTTTCGGATAAAATATACTTTCAGGTTTTATTTATTATTTTTTGTTATTACCTAAAAAATAAATAAAAAAACGACTTCAAAAGTAAGTAAAAATTTACATTTCCTGCGTCTTGAAATCGGTGTCATGGATAGCAATACAAATTATTCTATATAATAATATACACATTATACATTGTTACAATGATATAGTAATTTATAAGTTTAACTTGGCGCTGACTTCAAGAAGTTGTTAAAGTTTTTGATATTTTTGGAATCGATAAATTGCTACATTTCTAGGGCACCTGTATGTACACAAAAATATCGGTAAATTATGTATTATTTACCATATTCAATAATATTAGAACATAAATCCGATATAATAAATTTAATTCTTCAGACAATCATTATGTCCCCCAGAGTTCACCACAGTAAAATATGAAAATAAATCATCTCTGTCAATACCATATGATCTGATTTCCCACCCTGGTGTTAAGTATTGTTAAAGCCGAACAGGGGGTTCTAACAGCTCAATATAATTCCGACTGTACAATAAATAAAATGGTCTTCAACAGCATTGTTGTTGGGAATCGTATTACAATCTTTAGGGTACCGTGAGCAAAACAGGAACGATGTGTAGACTAAAAATTAAAAAATCAAGGAAGTGCACCCACACTGAAGAGTTTCTTAGAGAAGAGGAACGTTTACTCTTGTTATCATTGTACATATTGTTACGAGTTAGCAGGATTCGAATTAAAATGCCGTTAGAGTTAATTATACATACATACATAACTTCACGCCAGGTCCCTTGCGGGGTAGGCACGAACAACAGAGCGCCATTCAGGCTTAATCTTACACACCTCACTTGCTCACTAATTGTAATCCGCAACACCTGGCTAATGATGCAACCTGCAAGCTGTCGTAAACGAGTACAATAGAACAATAGGATGTTCTCAACAATACTAGAAACGTATGCCAATAAATAAGTGAACAAAAGAAGAGAATCATAAAATAACTACAATTCTAATAATTAATAAATAACTAAATAATAATTTATAATTACAAATTTTAAACACAGAGTAAACAAAAGTAGTCCAAATTCCGACAGGAAATAAAATGTGTTTTTACAGATCTGTACGTGGTATTTGTCTTTGTCAGAGCCTAAGTTGTAACAATGTTATGGTGGTATTGTTGTTAATCTATGCAATGATAAACGTCATTGTTATTAATGTCAAGTCAGGTAAACAACTGTACAGCAAAACATGAAGAAAATTCACAGCCAACCTGATTTGAACTACCTGATACGTAATTAATGACATGTGCGCAGCCTGACAACGTATTTGTTGTTGCATTACAGCGATGCCTGATTACATCACAATTGCAGCGCCATCTCTTTTGCTAATCCATCTATTCCAAGTAAACGCCGTATTTTATAGGGATAAAACGCAACACGAATCAACAGGTGATTCGAGTTATAAGCCAGCGTTATGTCGAGTTGCATTCATATAAGTTCATTAGTTTTCGAAAAAGTTGCGATGGCAGCGCCATCGGGATAAAAATTATTCTAGGTTACGCCCCGTGATATAAGTTAGCTCCGTTTCGACTTTCATTGAAATCCGTTCAGTAGTTTTCACAGACAGACAAACAGACAAAAATTGTAAAAATTGCATTTTCAAAATCTTCTGCTCCGAATTAGCCCCGCTGATTTATTTCTCATTTTTTCGTAATTCGTACGATATATGAGAGTTCCAGTGGCCCATTTTCCTGTCACCCATTCTTCGCGTCTCAAACCTCCTATTACATCTCAGAGGATGTCACCTCGTTGACATCGTCCCTAATGTTGCAGACGCCCACAACGAAAACCATTCTCCGTTAGGTGGGGCGTCTGATTACCCGCTTTAGGCAACATTTAAAAGAGTACGAGTCGGTGAATATTTTTCTTTCATCTAAAAATAATTACTTACAGAACCCTAAAAAGTTTAAACAAAACTCGAATTTACTTTGTACTTTTTTCGTATATTAAAGGCAACAAATCAAGTGTTAGAATAGAGGGTCATAATAGCATTTATGAAATATTTTGGTTTGTTTCTCGTGTTTCATAAAAGGCCGGTTGTTAGTGTCATGGGGTGCTTTGATAAAATTTTGGTCTTAAATTGGTGTATGTTTATTATTTGCTACTAGATTCTTTTTATTGTAGACTAGTTTTGACCGTCACTTTGTTCGACCTAGCACTTGGAGTATGTATTCATATCTCATAAAGTTTTTTTTTATTATTATTATTTAAAAGTATCCGACAGTATATCCATAATTTAAGACCTAACAATACACAAAATAAATATAAACCAAAACTGGATACTTATAATCTAGAAAAAGAAACAGAAAGAAATAGTATGTTACACTACACTAAAATAAATTAAAAGCAGACAAACTGCAAGAGTGTCGCTTACGCTGGTACGGCCATGTTTTACGCAGACCGGCTAATTACGTGGGGAACAAATGTCTAGCCATGCCACCTCCGCCAGGTCCCGGTCGAAGGGGAAGGCCCAAGAAATGCTGGCTTGACGTCGTGAAGGATGACATGCGTGCCAATGGTCTCAAAACGGGGGATGCTGAAGACCGCGCGAAGTGGAGTAGAAAAAGTAGGAAAGCGGACCCTGGGCGTCGGAGTGAACGCTCCGAACGCAACCGGGATTTAACGCTCGGATGATGATGATGACTACACTAAAATAAATTACTCAATATGTCTAATACTGTGAAACTTCTGATGGGAAAACTAAACAAAACTAAATTAAATTATTAGTTCTTAATACAAACACCACATTTTTTTTAATCTTATTAATAAGTTTACTAACTACTGATGACTTGAATATTTGTTTCGAAGGACTAAAAATGTCTATGTGACTAAAATATTTGTTGTAGGTATTTGTACAACGACGCAGATATTCATTTTGTCCGTAGTTAGTTTTCGAAACAGGGGTAGCAAATAGTTTGAGTGAAGAAGACTTTTTTTTTGCAGGAGATCAGCAGACAGGCAGACGGCCCACTTGATGGACAGCGGTTACCATCGCCTATGGACATTTGTAACACCAAAGGTGCTACGAATGCGCTGCTGCTCTCTTTAGGGAGCCTGGAACCTGGTCACTAATGCCGGAACACAACACAAGGTTGTTATGGCGACATACTCTAGACCAGGGGTGGTAGCCATCCAGTCGGGAAAATGCCCTACCACCTGGCTGTGGGTTGTTTTGTCGCCTCTTACGACAGGCCGCCGGGCCGCAGGAAATTGTATTCTTTCTCCGTTCCTGCACGTATAAAAACGGATAAGACTTACTAGAGTAAGGCTCAAAGTTCTAGTAAGTTCGTATTCTTCTTTTTAAAACTAGCGCTTACCGTAACTCGAAGTCGTAGCCCACGTTTTTCATGCGAGACGACTTCTCGAAGAAGTCCACTAGCTCCTCGACGTTGCCGGAGAGTTTCCGAAGTTTATCTCAAGCATCCAGATACTACGTCCTGTAACACGCTACCCGTTCGCATTCTAGCAGACATGGACGACGGTTTCTTCTACTTCCAGACAAAGTCTGGTAGTAGTAAAGCCGCTTAATTAAATTTCACAGCAAAACTAGGGATAAAAATTTACACTGTTGACGATCACAAATCTAATATATTAAGCTGAAGAGTTTGTTTGTTTGCTTGAACGCGCTAATCTCGGGAACTACTGGTCTGATTTCAAAAATTATTTTCGTGTTAAATAGGCTATAGTTTATCACGCTTATACCAATGAGGAGAGCGGCGGAGAGAGCACCAATGAAGAATGTTTTAAAATCGGGGGTTTTTTTTAACTTATTTTTTTACTATGTCACGCGGTCGCAGTCGCAGGCAGAAACTAGTGAGATGATGAGACATATCAAATTAATAAACATTTCCTCAGAAGAAACAAAAATTAAAATGAGATATTTTTTTTTGAGAGTGTCTACAGTTTCTTAGCAGTTTCAACTGACTACAGATTCTTGGGATCTTATCCAATACTCTTATAGCCATAATACCTACTAATAATGGCTACAAGAGTAATTAATAAGATCCCAAGAATTCTGAGAGAATTGCCTTTGCGCTCATTTAAAACCAAATTATGTAGCAGGTTAATCGAACATTGTTTTTATGATAATATTTTCTTAAGATATCACGACTTGTAAACATAATAAGACTACATTTTAACGGTTTTAAGCGTGGTAGTTTATTAGAGCTAGGCATGATTGCTGAAAGTTTCTTGCGCCGCTTCTTCTTTTCAAGCCATAACATGTTGCGAAGCGGTGGTAAATTAGATTAGGCTCCCATAGAGTAAATAATAACCATAAACAAAATTAACAGTAAACAATTAAAATTAACAAGTAGGTGGTAGTCTAAATAAAACTTTAACAATACTCATTGACATTTGACATCTTTGTCTTTGTCTTTGTGAAAAATGGCCGAAACATCGGAATAATAAAAATCAAATATATTACCGCGCTTAAAATCGTCAAAACGTACTTTTATTATTGTTTATGACATAAATATTTTTTTATAAATATATTTTAATTCTAAAAATGACAAAGCTTCTCAATAAAATTAGAATGATTCCTTTTTAGAAATACATTTCATATATACTCATAAAACACTACTTTTCCTTAAATAATTACGCCAATTCTTATATTATAGACTATTTAATATATATGTATATGTATTTAATTTATAAAGTAGTTTGAGTATGTTTATTTATGACATATTTAATGATCTGCACCACCTACATCGCCAGATTAGATTAAATTATTCCTTAAGTTAGGTTGCCTGGAAGAGATTGCTTTCAGCGACAAGGCCGCCTTTTGTTTCTACCATGACAATATTGTAAGTGTGTAATTTGAAATTGTAAATTTGGTGAGCAGTCAAATATTATATATCTATCTACATTATTTGTGTATTGAATTTTGGACGATACGGAATGTGTACGAAGTAAGTACCTACATCTTCCCGACTCATCGTTTTCGGTAAACATGCCCGAAATTTGCTTTTAAATTCATTTCATTAACTAATATATTCGTTAAACAATACGCTTTTATCTAAAATTGAAAGTTTTGTTTACCATTAGGTTTATGGTAGGCAAGTTAATATATATTTTGTTATATTAGTACCCATTTTATCCTACTTTCAGCTTAAGTACTGTAATACAAAAGTTTTAGTACAGTTAATAAACTACCACAATCATGAAGCCAAAAACAGATTAGATTTTTAGGGGTTAAAGTGCTCTTAATGGCTGTTGTGTGTTTGTTTATACGGAGGGTTGTGGGCACGTGATAAGTATGTACCTTTGATAGATTCCCGCATTAAGGGAATAAGGTTTCGACCATAGGGTGTAGATCGATACTTACTTTTAGTACTTTGGGATCAATCCTAAAGCCGTAGAGAGATGAATAAAATAAACACATGCATATACTCAAACCGACGCCCACTACCACCGCATTGCATTACACGCACACTTCACAAACAAACCAAGACACACAAAGAGCCTAAAAATTAATAATCCAGACACAGATAGGAAAAAGCAACACACATGGCACTAGATAGGATAATATATATAGGTATAGACATAAGGCACACACTTCACATGCACTTCATCACAACATCAGCATGTAACAGGTACACTCTACATAGTATAAGTTTAGTATTAAAATTAGAATAACTCAATATAATAAGTTATTCGTAAGGTACATACACCTCAACACAAAAATCACTAAATTAATGTCCACACAAGAACCAAAATAACTAATAAGCGTGTTTAAATTCAAAACTGATATATAGAAATTAATTTGTAAAAAGTGTATGAACTCGAATCCGTAGTTATTAAAAAAACGAATATTAGATAGCTTCGAAATTTGTTTACGAAATTCATCTACCAGGAATTAAATCCAGGACTACTGCGTTCCAGTTGGTTAAACTGGCAAAGGCTCAGCCCACTCAACCACACAGTAGAGGACGCTCTAAAGACGAACCATCATCCATCAGGTAAGACGTATTTTTATTAAATTATATTGTTTCATAGACACGCCTATGATAGCTTACCAATTGAAAAGTGTGAATGGCTGTAGCAACCTGGACCTGAAAGATAAACAAACTTTATTTTTATATATATAATAGCGGTCTAAAAATAACTTTTTGTTGAGTTTTTTTGTAGGTAATTCCTACTAAGCGAACTCAAAATATTTTCCCTCTCGTACGGCCCGTACCCCAGTGACGCCTACATCGCATAGTGCTGCCTAGCTAACTGAGCAGAGTAAGCGGCGATCACGCAACTTTTTTGTAATACTTACATTTTGAAACTCGTTATATCTTTCGACTGGAATGTCCGAATTGAATAATTAAGTAAACAATGATGTGTTCTGTGAACTCGTAGTAGGTTCATTATGTTATTCTATCATCAATAGTTTTCGCAGCGAACCCGATTTTAGATAAATTTTTTGGCAGCCTTCTGGGCAACTTACCTATGGAAGACTATTATGTTGATCTAAGTCTTGAGGGGTTATGGATTTATTTGTAATGTGTTCTTTACAAATAAATTAAGTTGTATTTTATTGTATTAGATTATTAATAAATTTCTTCATTGTACTAGCTTATACTTTGTAAAATTAAGTGTTTATCTAAAAAAAAATGTATATACTTTTTTTAAATAAACTGCACAAAATCACATCGATTTATTATAGGTTGTAACATGTAAAATTTTGGAGTCTAATAGCGACATCTAGGAGAGCGCGGCAGAAAGCGGCCTAGAGTCGATATTAGCTATGGTCGTGATTGTTTATGGTATATTCGTATTTTATTTGATTAATTAGGAAAACAAAATTCTTGGTCGCGAATACCTTTAAATTAAGTTTAATCAAATAATTACGGTAAAGACAAATTTTAGTCGTCAAGACAATCAGCGCCTCCAGTGGCCAACCGTCGATGCACGCTATCCAGCGCTATTGTAGCGCGCGAAATAGCAAACAGCTAACATTGCGGTAACTGTGCGAGCAAAAAAGGAAATAACCGAAAATAGCGGAGTTTGATTGAATCCCTAAATAGGCAATATAGAATAGCTAAAATTTTATAAACGGTTAGCCATTGTTTATTGGCTAATAGGAAAACGAAATCGTCACTCTGGTGTACACACACAAAACGACCCAAAGGACTGGGGTCCCCAGCGCCTCGCGGTTTCGCCTTCGTAGCTGTCACATTGACAGCTACGTTTTTCAAAACACATTCGACAAGGCCGAACATCTCGACGGGCGTTGAATATTCCATTCTTTGGGGGGCATTTTATATAAAAGCAAAATCATCAAATGACTAAGCCTTTTTTTCGATCGTCACCAGTGCTCCGAGGTTTCGTTAAAGTTTCAAGTACACGTGTGAGAGCGGACATTTTGATATCATCATTCGTTCAAATACGATATACCTCGTGCCGCTCCACGAGCCATTACGGGTTGTCCTGGACCCCCCGCAGTGTTCTTTTTATTAGCCTCCTAGTGAGGTGTGTGTGTACGGGAGGCATAGTGGTGTAGCGACCGATGCCCTCCTACAAGGCTTGGGGCTAACCAGAGTTCAGCCCATGGCGGTACCCTCCAGTTGATACACAGCTTTCATCGTCTACTCTCTCTTCTTTCATCTACTTGTCCTGTTGCGAGATCTTTCTAAAGGAATTCAGCAGGTGGCGTCCATTTTTATTTATAATTTTCTTAATTCAGTAACTCACTCTATATGAGCAAGTTATACTCACAAACAACGTTATACATTGCGCATAGCTCTTAGCCGATCTCACCCCCTGAAATATAGCTAGCCAGAGATAGTATTGGGTTAGATTCATCAAACCACCCTATACTAGGGTAACCGGGAAACTCTGTAGTAACAGAGTATTTATGTAATTGTGGAATATTAGCGGTGCGGCCTTTTTTTTGTATGGTTCTTGGTGACCAGTATTTTGATAGATAAATAAACTGTGTATTACCTGGTTTGATGTTTTATTCCTTCTAACCCACCTATAACCCTAGGGTCCACTCAATACATTTTATAACAACAAGGTTAGTTACCGTTACATACGTAGTAACTATTTATTAATATGTGCCGTTACTAAGGGCCGCTTGCATAAGCTTTTTTAAATTTATTTAAGAAACACAAAACGTCCAAACATCCTTAAATATAATTAGCGTATTGTACAACGCTAAATTTGCCGCTAAATATGTTTAAAGAACTGTCAATACGTTTTGTGCAAAACGTATTTAGGCAGTTTAAAATGATTAACTAATTTTATTTAAAGACAATCGTTATGCAAGCGGGCCTGAAAGTCCAAAACGAACATCTGATGTTATGATATTCGTTTTCTAAAAAAATGTTCCTCTTTCAAATATTTTGCTTTACAACATAAAATATTAAAATGCCGCGTGTTGTTAGCTTGGTTCCTTAATATAGCGCTTCGTACCATCTTGTACACATTTTCTGGCGAATTTAGAATAATTTGCCATGTCATTTTAGTAATATAAAGCTAACGTCAAAAGCGTAACAGACACGCTAACATTCCGAGAAAAAGAGTAACTAGGGGTATGTGTACACATATTTGCGTCAGACGAGGGAAGCTCCGAGTCTTTATTATTTACGCGACGTGGGAACGTGTTGACACTAGTTAAGGTCGCGTTTCACTAAAACGGATTTTAAATATTATTAAATAATGTGCAATGCTGGATCACGGATCCATACACAGCTTCGTTCGTTCGATTCGAGTATTTAATTTGTGGACTGTAATTGAGAGAGTGAGAGGTATGCCAAATCCTGCTCAAAAACTAAGCACAACTAACCTCGGAATCCACCTTCACTGGGGCAGCTAGACAGCTCCTGAAAGTGCACGACACTAACAGGCCTCGAATGGCACTTCGGTTTTTGACTATGGCACACTCACACCAAAAAGCAAGCACGGCTTGTGTATAAGGTTCAGCAAAAATATCCAAGAATGGAATGTGAAACGTTCACTTGCACGGAGAAAACGGATTTAGAATTCGGAATATTCAGAATTTATCACTCATTGTTACATTTATGACGGCTAACCTTCGTTTTTGGCTTTTTCACTACGTTAAATATGAGTGCGATTAATATTTTATTTCTATTAAAAACGATAAATATTTAAGTTTGTATATTTAAGAAATTAAATTTGATTCACTATTCACGAAGAAAATGTGTGCCAGACAGCTGTCAGTTGGAAACATGCCCAAAGGACTGGCCACATTACCTCGCTGTATCGCAACGCTAATGCTTTGTATTGTATATTTTAATTGGATTACAATGTAATATCAGAATCGTTACAATCTTTTTTTAGATGTTGTCATAATTTGTATTTTTAAAATTTTCATTGTGTTAAATAATAACACATTGAAGAATTTTGAAGTCGTGAAATAAGGAGCCATTTTGAGTTAAAGAAATTGTTTTTATTTATGTTGTCACACACAAAAAGTATTTTTAGTTTTGCCAGACTTCATTGTTAACTTGTTTTATGTCTTGAACACATTGTATATCATATAATCTGTAGTGGTTGTATATCACGTAAAACACCAAAAATGGCTGCCAGCCTTAGTAATTAAAGTACAACGGTTTCACGGCACCTGTACACTTCGTTCGTGTTGCCTTTATTTAAAAAAGAATGCAAACTTACTTTTTGCAACTGGTATACGTAATAAACTGTGATTTAAATCGTTAAAGCGTAGTTGGGAATATATCTAATATATAAAATTCTCGTGTCACAGTTTTCGTTGCCATACTCCTCCGAAACGACTGGACCGATTCTCATGAAATTTTGTGTGCACATTGGGTAGGTCTGAGAATCGGCCAACATCTATTTTTCATCCCCTAAATGTTAGGGGTAGTCCACCCCTAAATTTTTTTTTTACCGGGCAGGACGTCGTCTGCCGGGACAGCTAGTATAATATATTATATTGTCACCTCCTACGATTTTGACAAACACTTTTTGCTTCATTAACTTTCATAAATCTCTTCATATATACACGCTCATTTTAAGTGCTTTTGCCTGACCTTTCTTTAGAATTTATTGAATCTAATCATGGTGAGGTTTTGCACCCACTACCGGTCAGTCAGGTATTACATTAGCCGAGTGAAAACGTAGTAATGAACTCCTAAACCCTACATCGTTATAAATAACGCTACAGCTATTCTTCTCTACGTTTATATTATTATATAATATAAATAAACTTGTGCGACGCCTACATAACCAAATGACAATCAAACTGCGACTAAAAATCGCACATAAATCGCTTTAATGAAACCTCATCACGGCCTCGAAATATGAAAGGTGCCCGATGAAGTAGCGCTATATGAGAAAAGCAGAGGGAATATAAACCGCACCTCACTGCATACACGTCCGCGTTTTACGAGGATTGCATTCAAACAAAGCTATTGTTTTTTGCGTTTGTAGCAATAATAAAACGAGGGTTTCCACGACCGTTTATTGGATTTTTACTGCGGTCACTTTGAACGTGACTTTATATCACTGAAACTAACATATCACGGAGTAATCTTTTAAATGGTAAAAATGTATATTATTTAATACTTAGTTAAAGGCAGACGTATTATAAGCAATAATTAAGTTCTTTTGACTCAAAGAAAAATAATAAAAAATATGAAGTTTACGACACTTAATATTAGGGCTTGTAGCAACGCCAATATCCATGAATATTTTTCGGTAGTAATCTTCTGTAAAGGGATCCCATAGATGGTTTTGATTTATAGATGAATCATTATATTGTTGTGAATAAAATAAAATAGTATTTACAAAAATAATAAAAAAATATAACTGTTTTATAAAATTGTAGATATATTTGTTATGGTGTATGATAAAAAATTAAAACTGAGTATATGTCAATAATTAGGTGATATCGTGATTTTTTTTTCTTATTTATTACAATAACTATAGAAAAATTACTACGCGTACGTACGTACGCGTCCCGATTTCAGAGAGCGTGGGTTCTAATCCTCTCCGGAACGCATGCACCACTTAGGCACTTTTCTGACCTAATGTGCATTATGTTACAATTACCACGTGCTAACAACGGTGAAGTAAAACGTCGTGATGAAACCTGCACATCGAGATAACCGATATGTCAAACCTACCAAACCGCCATGGACAAGCGTGGCGAGTATACTGTATGCTCCCCTAAAGTGGGATACCCGTGCCCAGCAGAGGGACGTTTATGGACTGCTATTATCATAATTTTATTATCAAAGCATTAAGGCCTAGCCAATATCAAATGAACTATTTATTATATTTTCTACTAGATGTGCACACACATCACAGCGGACACAGGACTTCGTTGGGTTATTTTTTTATCGCGGAACACTAAAAAAATTAAAAAATATCAATCTAAGGCTGGTGTGTACCGACTTTTCACCAGTTAAAATAAAATTATTGCTAAAAATGTATGCGTAAACAGTGATCATTTTATTTTAACCGTCGGTTAAATTTTGGTGCCCACCATCATAAGTTACTCGTTATAATCTGCGAGTGGAAGTCCCGTCAAAACCGTTTCAAGCGTATGAAAGATTAGCCAAAACAAACACGGACAAAATATTTTTTTTATATAATGTTCTGTATATACTTTCATATGCGTTTATTAAAAAAAACTGTAATTTGGCATTACAAACAAACCTTCAATTTATTTATAATCAAATATCTGACAGTTATAAATAATAAATTCGTATTGAATTAAGCTCTTGTGGTTTAGGTTTAGAAAACTGTTATTACTGAACACAGCGAGCGGCCTGAATATTTCACCAGTTTTTCTATTTTCCAAACGAACCGTATAATTGAGTTCTGAATACAGGCTGCACAATAAACATCGAAACTATTATTGGTATTCGTTTCATTTCGAATTCACTGCCCAACAAAAATATAAATGGACTTCAAAAACAAGTGGCCGTGTTCGAGTCGGACTCTCATCAAGGGGTTTCATTCTGGTTAAGCCAATATAAGACTAATCACTTCTGTCTCTGGATTTGGATGAATCAACCAAAGTGATTCACGTAAACATATGATTTAATCTTTCAATTACATTAAACACCGAAAGACCTTTTATTTATGAGCTTTCAGACAAATTAATTGTTTTATCTGTCTTATATCAGTAGCATGAGGAGAAAAAATTATTATAAAAAAATTTGATACACCAGAGGTGTCACCAACGTGCTGCCGGCCTCGAAGAAATTTTACGACACCCTTTTTTAAAAAACCCCATATGGTAGCGCTGTGGGAAAACCACGGCTCATCCCAAATCCCCATCCGCAAGAGAAACGTTCTAAAAAGCCGTTGCGTATAAGAATGAAGCGGCTCTAGGAAGTGGGGATGAACGCCCAGCCGTTGGCGTGCGGTGCTGTGGTAAAAAGAAGACGAAGGCACCATTCTAAACTGTTCCTCGGAACACACCCCATTGTACAGTCGGTAGAATACGCAGAGAGACGCGCAGTCTCTCCGAAGGCCAAGCGTACCTAAACCGTCTTACATTTTTAATTATCAGAATACGTAAAAGACGAAGTAGTAATACTCTTAATTAAAACAACTAGACATATTTAGGTACCTAACATAATGAAAGAGAAACTAAGACAATACTTATTAAGACGGACAACAGCTAATTTGGCAAAACTCTCAAAACTTGCCAACGTTTAAATTATTTTGGGCCTCTTAAAACTTGGTGCCGAGTTAAAGGGCTAACTAGTGCTTATCGTTAATAAAATTTTAAGTGCGCTCAAGACTCGCTGACGACACTAATTTTCTTGCGAGAACCCTTTCGCCCTGCTCCCAACACTTACAGGCACATTTTGTATTATGCTTCGTTTAAGTAACAACGCACGGGTAAGAGGTCTAATATTAATATTATTCTCTCATTGCATGAGCTCAACAGACAGGCAGACGGCCCACTTAATGTAAAGCGGTTACCAACGCCTATGGACATTTGCAACACCTGTCAGTCTAATCACCAGGGCTTCTGTAGAGATGATGAACGGCAACAGGTTTTGTGTTTTATCTATGGAACCTTTTTTTTGTTAACGCTAGGGGGAATGCATTTATGCATACCATTGGCCCCGGTGGAGGTCGCCGAGCAGTATGAGGGGCTTCTCATGACTGACGTTACAGACAAGCTTCTACTGCCTACCAAAACTTCCAGAACGTCCCTACACATAGAAATAGGCGATACGGGTCCGTAACCATGTCTTTTTTTTATTGCTGGAGTTCAGCAAACAGGCAGCCGGCCCACGATTACCAGCGCCTATGGACATTTACAATATCAAAGGTGCTAAAAATCCGCCGCTGCTCTCTTAAGCGAGACTGGAACCTGGTCACTAATGCCAGAACCAAATTCAAGTTTATTATGGCGACATACTTTAGATCAGAGGTGCTAGCCATCCAGTCGGACAAATGCCCTACCACCTGGCTGCGAATTATTTTGTCGCCTCTTACGAGAGGCCGTCTGGCCGCAGGAAATCTTTGTCCATTCTTGCACAGATAAACATATGACGACAGGCTAGCGAGACCCACACTGCCCTATCATAGTCTCCATGCGACAGAGTGTCCGCAAACGGATATCCCCTTGGAAAAAAAGGGATAAAGACTTTTTGAGTATGAAAATATTGAAAGAATAAATTACGCAGATTCTTGTTGAAACCCGGACATGTAATTTTTTTATATAATTATTGTAGTCTAAGATACCGGTGGTTAAGAGTCCAAAAACAGGAACTTTTACGGAATACGGGTAATAATAATTATGAAGTACAACCATTACTTGGGTGCCTTATAAAAAGAAAGCACTAGAACCGTCTCTGTTTTTAGTGGTCTAAGTCTTTAGCGACTTAGCTCAGTGGTAAAGAGTTCATAGTATGGTTAATATTATTAAACACTTTTTCTGTTATTTACTACGGTCTGGATGTCTGCAATTCAACAAAGAGTTGTGCGTTAGATATTACTTATAAACAAACGGAACTTGCTTAGCTTAGAATATACCTGTAGTTATTTTAAAAGTAGCCTAAGTTAATTAGTATACCATCATCATCATTTTGCCGGGACTTTCATTGACAGATAGGTCAGTGAAAGTCTCGGTAAAATCGGTCCAACCATTTCAGAGATTAGCTGGAACAAGCAGACAGACACAAAAAAATGTTTTTGATATAAGGTGTATACTTCGATATGCATTTAGTAAACAGTTGTTATTTTAACATTATAAAAGAACTTAATTTTTTATCTGTATGTATTGATAAGATCATGGAAGTGATAATTATCAAGTAAACATTTTAAGTCTGAATAACTTCTAAAGCTAACATGTCTAGATGGCGCTATAACTTGTTATTATTAGAAAACGGTAGGTTTTGTAAAAATGAGTTAAATAGCGGTTATTCATAAACTCGCCAGCTAGCTAAACATAAATGGTTGTCGAATGAAACCGTCAACTGGCAAATTTAGGGCTTAGCTGTCAGCCGTGGACAACTTTGATTGTTCGATAGCTGTTGGGTTGACCGGTTGTCTCGGCCAACCAGCTAACTGTAAAACTAGAAGTCAAATTATCAGCAGTGGTTTTTTTAGTCACCTGTTGAAGCATTACTAAGCCGGTTGAAAAGAGTTTGAAATGTTGGTTGGTTACCCATCGCTAATTTTTATATCGTTTTTGACGTTCTATTTATTGTTTACGCAATTTTCTTGAGTTAATGGTATATATATTATTACTATCTTTCAAAAGATAAAGGATTTCTTATAATTAAAGAAGATGGGGAATGCTACAACATTTATACAGTTCAAATATATTTTATTTAAACAAAGAACAAATTAAGTTCAAAAGACGTCGGGAATTATTTTCTGTATTACAAAAAGCACTTTTATCAAAACAACGCTGCTAAAGCCGACCTGACTTTTCCACGAAAAATGTTTATCATACAAAATTCACAGCTAAAATACAACCAGTAATTCGTTCTTTTGTAAAGCAGTAGGTTTTACTAAAGTATTTTCTCGTCCTATTTTTGAGCGCAGCTTTTTGGGCCCGGAATTAACGTATCAAAACACAACAGAGTGATGTGCTTAATTTATTCGTGTTTTACAGAATGTTTATGTCACATGACAGCTAGTGCAGTGAAAATCTAATTATAAACTGCTTTAATATATTTTTTGACTTCCACAGCCATTATTGCAGAAATGGATTTTTTATATAATCTTCTTCTGAAGTCACTGCTATCAACGGTGAAGCAGTATGTCACATCACTTTCATGATCATCTTTGGAAGCCCGAGACACTCAAGTTAATTGAGAAATTAGCTAAATAACTAATAGCAATAACCTGCTGTTGGATAGGAGGCTCAGAGTCTAGATCATCGACGAGGAGTGCTATAAATTGCAGGAATTAATTTCTTTCTCACCTTTTTACCACCGGCCGAGTAGATGTACGAACCATACAACCATATGTTGGTAGCAACCAAACGGACGAAGCGCTTTGTTTTCACTTTTATAATAATGTACCGCTGAGGAGAAGAATTATTTGTCGTCGTTAGTCTTTCCTAATTCATACAATATATGTGTGTTCAATCGCGCGTGAACAGCCTTATTCTAAGTAACATACTCCATCTTAGACTGGGAAGGAAATGCTTCCGACATCAGGCGCAATATCGATCAGAGATGATAATATAAAAAATAATATATCTGTTTTTTTCCAGTTTGAGTCGTAATCTTCATTTTTTGCCACCGGTAACAGTCAGCGGTAATGCGTAGCACGAAGTCTTTAGTGTGATGCGGATCTGGTCGGACCAATGCATACGATTACAATTTTTAGACCTTGTTTCTTATATTTTTACAGTGACCATGTTTACATCCATCTATGTATGTCACATCCATTTTCTCGGAAACCACTTATTGGATATATAAAGGATGACATATGGTAGATTCATACAAGTCCTCTAAAGCCTATAGCAGGTTAGTGGCTCCTCTTTTTAAAGAAAAAAAATACACCAAAAGAGATTAGAGACACGTAGAGTCTTAGCTCTGACAAGCGTTTTCATAAGTTATAGTTAGATGGTATTAAGAAGTAATACCTAACGCACAGTACTTGTCCCAGTACTAAAACTTACTAAACGAGCCTTCAAGTGCAGATATCAGGTGTCTAGCAGACACATCTTAATCTCAAATTAGTTCGTCAACACCATTTCCAACCGACTTCCTGTGTTTTGTTTTTTGTTAACTATTAGGGTAATAATTTAACGGCCTCTGTGTTAAGCGACCTAAGCCTTTGGCGACCACATCAATAAAGCACAGAGGCTCCGGGTTCGAGTCCTGTGTCCGAGGGCACAGTAAATTTCGTAAGCGATTTTTGCATTATTTACATATAGTCTGGGTGTTAGAGTGGTTCGTTAACACAAACATAATACATTATAAAGTTACTTACATTTAAAAATACACATAATGTAAAAATAATATTAGTATGCTGCGCCACTTCTCTGTGTAAACTATAAGTGTGCGAAAATACTCCTCCGTCCGCGCAATTTTCTAAAAAATTTAGAGGGACTCGAATTAAAATGCCGTTAGAATTACTATAGAGTTTATAAAAACTATACAAACACGTATAACACAGGTACAAATATAACCGAAAACAACAAGTCAAACGTAATGCAGGTCTTAATTCAATAAAAGCGCAAAGCCCGTCACTATTAGATTCCTGATTGTAGTACACACGTTTCGCTTTTATCGTGGTTCTCACTCAACTGAATCAGCTCATCGTTTTATACTGCACAAATGCAATATGCCCGTATCGTAGTCGATTAATCCGCCGCACCTGGCTAATGACCCGGCTGTAATAGGCCATAAAAGAGTACAATAAAACAATGTTCTGTTTTCTAGAAATGCATGCCAATAAATAAGAAAACAAAAGAAAACGCATCATAAAATAATACAATAGTTTCAATGTTATTAGTTCAAATAAATGTGCTTCTACAAATCTGTACGTGGAACGTGTCTTTGTCAGCGCCTAGATTGTAACAATATAAATGATTGATTTGATAATTCATCATCATCATCTTACCCGTTACATGATTAGTTACGTACTACATCAAAAGACATACACTTATAGTTAATCATAACGGCATATCTACTCTTAGGACATTACAATAAGCGCTACTAAGATAATCACGATGGCTAATTAAGTACATAGATTATTGTGATTTAGTGTATCATGCCAAAGCTTGATATCATAATATAATGCAGTAATCGCGTAATTAAGATAACGTACTGCTTTATCGAGAAAGTTATTAACGTCGTAGGTTCTCTTCAAACTATAGTTTAAATCGATAAGCCTTGTGGACTCAGGGACGATGATTGGACTGAATGTTGATATATATTGATTTAAAAAAACTCCAAAATGAATTATTAAACGACCCGAATATAATTTTCTCCAATTGACATTAATCATTCACAGTGGTTTTCCGTGCTAAGTTAAACGACCATAAAATCCTGCAGAGTTTGAACAAGCCTAATTTACATTTTTCAGGTCCAGAAGATATTTCTGAAGGAATCTTCAGAAATATCTTCTGAAATCTTCTGAATGATCCTCTAAATTTAAACACGTGTACGTGCTGAATGATAGAACGATACATTTAGTGTAAGCAGCTTATATATTTGAAGTATAATAATATTTTACACAATTATAAATTACATACTATTGATACATGTAGAAACTACTTATTGTATTGTATTCTACCATAGTCCCTCAGACTATAAGTAGAATACTGAGCCAGATCACCGTCTTCTATGGTAAGGTGCCCTTTTTTTAGTATAATTTTTGGGACTTGCATTGAATTTTAGGGTATTAATTATTTTACGTATATTACGTACGTACAATTTACAACGACTTAGTTACAAAAAAAAAACAAGCCGATGCAGTCGAAATTTCGCAAAAACCAACAAAAAATTACTAACTCAAAAACAGTTTTGTTAAAACATACATGGGGGGGGTAATTCGGGCCCTTCGTGTGAACATTTTTTTTTCTTTTGGACGTCACTTTTCTACCAACCCTGTTTTATATCTTCATATTAATACGTGAAGCAAAAACTATAAATAACAGCATAAAGAATACATTAAATTAACAAAAATATCATTACACACACTAGCATATGTAAATCTGTGATTATTAAAGTAAAGTCTTTGACAACACAACCTTAATAATTTTCAACTTATAATTTAAATGAATTATAATAGTCGAATTTCGACCACTGGGCGACTACTACTCATAATTAATATATCATAAACCTATGATATTAACCATTGTAGATTTATATCAGTGGCTGGATGACGTAATTTTGAAGTGAGCCAGTTATTAATATTTATTTAATAAAAATGTATTACTTATTTTGGTTAGTATATAACATCACAAGTGTTATTCTTCACATCGTTTTGCATGAATTTGTCTTCTATTTTATCAACAAAACATTAATAGATAAATGGTTTACATTACGCAATATCTTTTAGTAACATGTATGTCTTTGAAAACCACGGGCCATAAAAATGGCCCGAACATTTGGAGGGCTTGCGTGGGGCCATGGGAAGGCCAACACGTAGAGGCCCTTTGACAAATTTAATGTAAATGTGGCGTAAGACTGGCCAGCGATTATCCCTATCTACACTATATACTAATACATCCAAGGACAAGCCCCGGCCAGTGTAGGACTATTGCGGGCAATGAGAACAAAAAATACCGGGATATTGGGGTGAACTGCTAGTAGTACTAGGGGTCTGGGAATATGGGGACTATGGCGTCTTCCCGTCGCAATGTTCGGGGAGCATGGAAAATGGGCGGACGGTGACTCGCCACTTAGTAACAAATTATGTTTATTGCATAAGTTCAGCAGACAGGCAGACGGCCCACTTGATGAAAAGCAGTTACCATCTATGAACATTTGCGACACCAAAGGTACTACAAATGCGCTGTGCTCTCTTAAGGCAGACTGGAACCTAGTCACTAATGCCGGAACACAACTCAAGGTTGTTATGGCGGCATACTGTAGACCATGGGTGATAGCTATCCAATCGGGCAAATACCCTACCACCTGGCTGTGTGTTGTTTTGTCGCCTCTTACGACAGACCGCTTGGCCGCCGTTTTCTTCGTTCCTGCAAGGGTAAATAATATTATAACCTAAGGTAATTTTTTTATGTGGCAAGTATTTAGGTTTTATCACATCTATGAATAAAGACTTCCAAAGGGAAACAGCACAGCGAAGGATTTGGAGTAAAATGTCCAAGAATACGCGCCTCAGAATAGGTGCCTTTAACAAAAGGTTATTAGAGGTGCGCAAATCGAAGATTTATGATCTATGAAGGAAGTTGAAACATTCCTTCAGATAAGGAGCAGAGTGCATTATAACTTATGAATAATTCCGTTTCAACTGCTTTGTTGATAACTACGAGCGTTAATCAGTTATATAGAGAAACATGAATGATCTAGCATTAATTTTTTAAAACAATGGTGCGTGTTGGGGAATCCCCCGTCAACAAGGAGAATCACCCGCCTATAAAGGCAGATACACTGAGAGAATTGTCGATTTCATGAGTGTACAATTTTTACGAAATGCCTACGAAACTCTAAAAAATAACATGAACATCACACTAATGAATATTAATATCTAAATTAATGTACGGAACTTGGTAATCAATTTGCCATTAAAAGTGAATTTTCAGAAGTTTATTTTAGTAGGTATTAGTTTTGGTTGACGATATGGCGGTGACTGTTCACTTGAAGGGTATTATCGTTTTGTCTTTTGTCATTTTTATCCTAGTTTCATCCCAGGGGCTAATAAAGACGGCGGATAATTATGTAAGTTGATATATCTATGTAATATTGTCAGCCTCTGTAGTTGAGCGGGCTAAGTCTTTGCTGGCCTACTTCACAGCAACGCCGAGGCTCCGGGTTCGAGTCCTAGTATGGTAATTGAATTTTGGAATTGAATTGGTGAATTTTCTTCGTTATTTACTATGGTCTGGGTCCGTTATATATTACCCATAACACAAGCGTAACTTGCTTAATTTGGGGATATACAGTGTGTATGTTTGTCTGCCGATTTATTTATTTATTATTTATTTAATATATATCATTACTAGCTGATGCCCGCGACTTCGTCCGCGTAATTAAAGTTTTTTAACTATTCCACGAGAACACTTTAATGTTTCGAGGTCAAAAGTATCCTATATGGTGACCAGGGATATATGCTACGACCATACAAAATTTCATCTAAATCGGTCCCGTCTTTTCGGAGATTAAAAAAATCTAAATTAGTTCTATTTCACGTCTTACATCCCTCTGACTCAGTTTTAGCATTTCTTTTCATTGTACAGAATTTCAACCTCTATAGTTTAATATATGTATTATATTTATAATATTTTGTTTACTTTTATTGTCTTGTCACAACCCTATCGAATCTTCGAAAATAAATAATGTAACACATTTCTGAATATAATTAAACTTAAAAAAGTTTAAGTTAAACAATTTTTATCTAGTATTACTGGGGAGTTCGTACCGCTTCTTCTCCTTAACAGCAATAACACGTTGCGAAGCGGTGTACATAGACAAGGAAGTAAAATAAAATTTTAACTTATATGTATCACCTTCAAAAAGTGTTCTCCAGTGGAACTTATTTTGAATTTGATTTTTAGTTGAATTTGAATATAAACGCGATAATTGAGTTGAATTTTGGTGCTCAATCCTGCTAGAAAAGTTGAACAGATCTGGTTAAATTTAGCACAGAAATATAGTCTGGAGTAGTACATAAGCTCATCCCGGAAAAATGTACTGTTCCCGTGGAACAAGATTAAAGCAAGAGAAGGCCCAGGCAAAGGGCTTTGATCCTTACGCCCAAGCTTCTATGCTTTAATTCTATGATGGCAAAAGTAAATCAGTCTATCTATTAAGGTTTTACAAATAAAAATAATCATAGTAAAAGTGTAGTGTTTGTTTCTTAAATTTTCAGTGTTTGTCTGTTTATTCTTCTTTGTCGCTTCTTAATCTCCTTTTAAATTATGCTAAGCTCCTCCTTCACTTAACTGCCTACTAAACTCTTCACTGAATTCGTCCCTGTCTTCTCCTGTCTTCTTGAACTGAACTCTCAGTAGCCGCGCCTTATATATACCCGGAAGAATCTTCTGGAACCTATAATTTAGATTTTCTTTTCGTTACTTTTTTATTTACTATCTATCCCTTTCTAAACATTCATCTATTCCTTCCCGAACCTTCTATTCTAGAACTTTCGTTCATCACCTATCCTTTCTAACATCTATTTATTTCTGTCTTTTCTTGTTCTAGCTTTTCTAAAAGTCTTGAGACCGGCTTAAGCTGCCAGAAAGTTTTAACCTCGGTCGCCACAATATCTGGACGTAAAAATCGATTATCGTAACATTCTGTGAAGCCTGGTTCATTTCGAAATGTTCTAATTTTGTTGGATTACGACTGCTATTGGCGCTTGCAATATTATTTGAAACACGTATTTTTTCAACAGGGTCCGTACATTCCAAGATGGTTGAATTATACCGCCTGCCAAGGACCAAAGGCTAAAAACCTGGCAAATTTTACTACATACCTCATAGTCAAAGACGACGTTTACTATTCAGTTGTAAATATGTCCTTTCCAGCAAATGCTCTCATGGAGGAAGTAAGTTATGGCCGTGCGGCGGAATCTACTTTTACTATGGGAACCTTTTTGTTACCAAATACGAAAATTCACCAAATTTTCAGCTTTTTTGTTAAGTATTTTTCATTTTTTAAGGCATTCTCTCGTTATTGCCTGCTCGAGTCCCAATGAAAGGCTCAAGCAAACCTGATGAATTATTATCTATACTAATATCATAAAGAAGAAGATTTGTAATTTTGTATGTTTATTACGAATTTTGAAAATTCTTTCATCGTGCGAATGTTACATAATCCGTGATTAATATAGACTATATAAAAATTAGGGATCCCTACCAAAACTTCAATAATGTAAGCCATTAGTCTAAATATTTAGCTCTGGAATCGGGTTCTACGATTTTGATTTAATTGTATGTGTGGTTGACTGGGTTCTGGGGTGGTTTAGATTCATAACTAGACCCGGTAGGTGGCGCTGGAATCGGGTTATAGATTTTTATTTGTTCAGGGCAGGAAAACGTCTGCCAAGACCGATAGTAATTTATATTCTCATAACGATTAAATAATATTTGAAATAAGAGATAAAGAAAACATGTGCGTCTCGAGACGCCCAATAGAAGTGATAACTTGCGTGAGAAAAGGGGAAGCCAGACAGACGTGCGCCGTAATGCGTTACGTAATGAAACGGTTTACCCTACTATAAGAACTTATCACTTTAAAAGGTAATCGCACACTCGACACCTGGACAACTAGAGACAGCTCAAAGTGTAGCCGGAATTTAGTGCTAAGATGACAAGATATTTTTTCGCAGGTAAAATTGGAAGTCTTCAGTATTAAAAATAACAAAAAGACTCTTCTTTGGAATTACAGAGTAAATAAACCTTGTCAGCATTACGCTATCGCAACTGCTATCGAGAAGTTTTTTGGAGCAAATAATTGTTTGTTTAAAAAGGTACGTAGATTCTTATAGATACGAAAAGTACGACTGCTGATAATTTGACACTTATTTTAATGAAGTTCTTCCTGGTCCCTTGAAAACACCCGATAAACTGAATAAGATCAACATTAATTGATATCCCCAGTAATCAAAAGTTGAAGGAATAGTTAGTCTTGTCCGCCAACATGTAATAATTTCAAGTTCTAGCTGGTTCTAGCCCTGTATAATTTGACGCACTACCCTACGCTACTATGGCCTCAGAACCTAGCAACGGGCTCCTCTCTTGCCAGTGTATGTTGCTCTTCCTCTAAGGTGTGAGGATCAAAAACAGCTCAGTCAAGTTCATTAGGGACTATGTATTTCTATGGTTCTCAATTTATACAACTGTTTTATTAATAGCATTAATTTTTCTGGCAGACATATTTCATAAAGCTATGGCCCAGGTTTATTTATTATTATTTTTTACCCCATTTTGTTAATACTATGCAATTTTACAGTTCTTTTTCATTACTGACTCATTAGGACGTTGTTTTATTGACAATATCATTATTAATGGATTATAAATAACATGAAGCAATAATACATTGACTCGCCTATTATTATTTCAATAATAAAGGCGACTTGATAAACGTAGTGTCGAAGTCCGCCATTGCGATGAATTGACGATCTGCGTAAGGTCACCAGTCCCGCTCGCGCCCATCGGGGCGCTGCATGAGAAAGGCTGCTTGGACATTGACGACAGAACTAGACCATTGCCACCACTTGCCATCAAGTGGACCCATCTGCTAGTTTGCCTACACGCAAACCTAAAAGAAAACCACAAACTCCAATTCGCTCAACAGGCAATGGAGAGAGCTATGTTGGATGTTTCTCATTTGGATAGAATTAGAAATAAGGAAATCCGTAAGAGAACTAAGGTAACCACCATAGCTCGCAAAATTTGGTAGTTGAAGTGGCAGTGGGTCAGTCACTTCTGTCTCAGGACTGATGGCTGATGGACCAGACGAGTCCTTGACTGGGGACCGCGTCTGGGTAAACATAGTGTCCGACGCACTCAAGCATGACGGACGACCTGTGCAAGGTCGCCGGTAGGCCCTGGATGAGGAAGGTGGAGGACCGGGATGTGTGGCGCTGTCTTTGATACCCCTACGTCCATCAATGGTCTGCGATTGGCTGGCGACATCTTTCAATTTATCTTTAAGCTCTCGATAATTCCAAGAATTCAATTCGATGGCTTAAAATGTTACTGTTTCAGGGAGATCACCATTATCTGATTAATTTGACGGAATCATGTTATAAATACTTCGGAGAATCCTTTTTTTACGGAGAATACACGTTTAAACTGATCACAATGTCCAAGAAAGGGAACTTATCATGTGTTCTTTACCATCCAATATTTACAAAGAAAGTATAATTAACAATATAAAGAAAATATGTATAAAACAATATTTGAAAATAATGTGTTAATTATGTTTGTACGGAAATAAAAGTTTTAATGGACTACAATGTCGATGGTTTTTTATATGGGAACTATTGTACTACGGCAGCGAGGAGGATTTTTTCTTTGGGCCATCACTTCCTACTCTTTTTGAATTATGACATAGATATGGTTTGGACTTTTGGTAATTATGTTATACATAAAATAATTATTTGCAAAAGGCATCACAGAAGCAGTAAAAATAAATGGCAAAAAAAGAAATAGAACGTCACTGTCAAAAGTGACATTTAGAGTTATTAATTGTTTTTCTAATAGTGATCACAGGCCCTTAGGCTTTTAAATTTTACTGTGCCTAATATATTTAACAGGTTCAGTGCTGTCATCGCAATATAGTGATATGATTGTTGGAATACAAATAGAAATAAACCATTGTAATTTAATTTAATGCTAATAAGCATATCCTAGTGAGCGTGTCATCCAGGGGACGAGTGCAATGTCGCGACGGACTGGCGGCGAGGTAAGCTACTCTTCCCTTCCTCCTCCCACGTCCCTTTGCCTTCTACCGGCCATCACATCGCGCCCGCAGTTTGTGGACAATTGTCTTATACAAAATAATGAAACAATACACAAAAACAGCTTAAAATTAGGGATGTATGTAGGCGGAGGCTTTATATCAGCATCTTTTTTAAAATATTATTGTTTCTAAATTTTTATGTATTAGACTGTAAGCCTTCCTAAAATAAAATAAATAAAAATGGCGGTCTTATCGCTGACAGCGATCTCTTTCAGACAACCTTCGAATTATATTTTATTAAGTTTTCACGACTTGTATACATAATAAAACTACGTTTTAACGGTTTTAATGCGGTAATTTATTTGATTTTGGTTATTCCGATGTTTCATTTAAAACCTGTTATGCTGGTGAAGCGGTGGTAAATTAGATTATGCTCCCGTAGAGTAAATAATAAACAAAATTAAAACTAAATAATTAAAATGAACTTGGCGGTAGGCTAAATAAAACTAACAATACTCGTTGACAATTGTCATATTTGTCTTCCGTGACCACGGCAACTGAAAAGCGGCCGAAACGTCGGAATAACCAAAATGAAATAAACTACCGCGCTTAAAACCATTAAAACGTAGTTTTATTGTACACATTTTATAATTATTCACTAAATGGCATAAATATTCGTACAATAATAACGACATAGTATACTTTGAGGTAGTAATCCTTAACAAATCTATTAAGGGAGGATATTGATTGGGCCGGCCTCACTTCCAGTGGAAGCATATTCCACAATTGGACAGCTTGAACACTGAGTGAATAGTTATAAAACTTGGTTGTTTTTTAACATTTAATATATTATTATTATTGTTATTTAGTTCAGTTTATTATTATGTGTTTATTACATTACATTTTGTTGTTTACTATTGCTTTTATATAAAGTACACAAAGTATAAGATATAAGAGAAAGACGGCTTTTGTGGATGAACGAGCCAAGTCTCATCCGGCCGAACTCGCTAGAACGCAGAGGCTCTGGGTTCGATTCCTGGCATGGTAAAGTTCGGAAATGAACTTTCTGCTATTTACTATGGTCTCTGTGTCGTTGTTTATCACCCATTAAACAAGCGTAACTAGATTAGCTTGGGTATATACAATGTGTGGGATTGTCTGCCGATTATTATTTATCACGTGACCAAAAAAGAGGAGGTTCTCAACTTGATCACTATTTTTTTATGTATGTACAACAATTACTCTGAGATTTATGATCCGATTTACATGATTTTTCTTTAGTTCAATGGGGAGTAGTTGCCATTTGGACCTCTAAAAATGTAACATAGTTTGACCCAGGGGTTTTCATTATATTAACATTTTTTTATGAACATTTCCCGTTTCTTGGAATCTATATGTTTCAAGGAGCACGGCACATTTCGTAGGCCTACTCGTAGCTAGACACTATAAAGTAACAAATAAAAAGAAACTTCATTTAAAAACCGAGTTCTAAAACTAAAAAGTATAAAGAATTCATTTATTTTATTAAGAGACAAAAACATATAAATTTTTCTACATCTTGAAGTCGGTGCCGAAAATTTTTTATTATTTTGTCTCGTAATAAACTAAATAAATTCTTAGTCAAAAATATTTATTAAGTTATTTTATGCTTTTTAGTTTTTGAATTCGGTTTTTTTAAACGAAATTTTTTATTGAAAAGTTGTAATACTGTACTTTCGAAACAAGATTCCAGACAGACTGAAATATATTGATATAGCACGCAGGCGACCTACCAATGGAAAGTAGTTACTACACACCATGTCGTATTTATGGTCGTTTACAACACACGTTTAATATTAAGATACTAGCTTTTGTCCGCGGTTTCAACTGCTTTAGTGTATATTTCGTGAATCCATTCTCGTTTTTTGACCCTCGTAAAAAGTGCATTTTTTCTTGAGTATTAATTTCCGTAGCTCCATCTAGTGTCTCTTGTTTAAAGGTGGTGAGAGAACCTTGAGATGAACATGAATGGCATTGTCATTTGAGTTGCCATGGCGATGTATGCTTTAGTAAATTGTAACGGTGGCTCCATTAAGGGCCGGTTCCCATATCTTGCCGGTAGTTCATTTGCTCTACTTTCGCTTAAAATTTGATATAAGCTAAACAATATCAAAATCAAACGACGGCAGAGTAAGTAAATGACTAGTAACATATAGGAGCGTGAGAATGTCATCTTTTCATACTGTTTTTCGAGATGAAAGAAACCTTATGTCCTTGACAACGTGCATGTAATATTTCGTGACGATTGGTTAAATAAATAGTTAAGGCACGAAAGCGTCACAAATCAACAAACAAATCAACTCTTATTCGCATTTATAATATTAGTTAGAATATATTGTTTGCCTTTGGTTTGGTATTATGTTATTGGTTGCCTAGTAAAATAAGTCATCAAAAATCGATTAGTGGGAAAAATGCTAAATTACTATAGATAGTCATTATTTTAGAACATTCCCTTCGTAAAGTATTTTACAGAACGATCATGTACAGTTTTTGTTTGTTCATATTTTTTGTTCTAATACCCACAAGTACAACAATGCAGATAGCTGCTGGAACAAATCCAAAAAAATATGTAAGTATCCTATCCTTTTTCGCTAGGCTTTTATCTATATACCAGCTGACCCGGTAAAAAATAGGGGTTCATCGTAGAGGGTGGAAAATTAAGGGTTGTATGTATTTTTAATGCTGTATCATAAAAAACTAAAAAATAAAAAATAGGGGTGGACTACCCTTAACATTTAGGGGGATGAAAAATATTCCGTTCGATTCTCAGACCTACCCAATATGCACACAAAATTTTATGAGAATCGGTCAAGCCGTTTCAGAAGAGTATGGTAACTAACATTGTGACACGAGAGAATTTCATGTGATTCACTCTTGTTATTTACTTTTTTATTATCTTACAAATTGAGATATATTTTGGAGGTAAGCACTGAAAATCAGTGCTGTGTCGGGCCAAGTTTTGGCACAGAAAAATATTGAGTGCCAACCTCAGTTCCTATTGCGGCAATTAATTTTTGTATATAGTTACTATATTTCCTAAACTGTTTATATTGTACGTGTCGCAATTGGAAATAAATATTTTCTTTCTTTATTTAACCGGAGGATGGCCCATCTGATGTAAAGTGGTTACCGTTGCCTGTAGTTGTTTGCATCACCAGGGTTGACGCCAACGTGATGTCGTCTTATCCGTGCAGGAACGGAGAAAGAATACAATATTCTGCGGCCGGGCGGGCAAGTTTGTAAGAGACGACAAAACAACCCACAGCCGAGTGGTAGGGCATTTGCCCGACTGGTTAGCTACCATCCCTGGTCTAAAGTATGTCGCCATAACGACCTTGAGTTGTGTTCCGGCATTAGTGACTAGGTTCCAGTTTAACTTAAGAAAGCAGCAGCGCATTTGTGGCACCTTTGGTGTTGCAAATGTACATATAATGTCAGCCCATAAATGTCCCACTGCTGGGCTCGGGCCTCCCATTATAGGGCAACGGACAGTATACCCGCCACGCTTGTCCAAGGCGGCTTGGCAGGTTTGACACATCGGTTATCTCGATGTGCAGGTTGCATCACGATGTTTTCCTTCACCGTTTTTAGCACGTGGTAATTGTAACGAATGTACATAGGCGATGGTAAATTTTATTTCATTACACGCGTCATGCTATCCTAAAGGCTAATATATTTTTTATACCAGGAGTTCAGTAGATAGGCAGACGGCCCACTTGATGGAAAGCGGTTACCATTGCCTAAGGACATTTGCAACACCAAAGGTGCTACAAATGCGCTGCTGCTCTCTTAAGCGAGACTGGAACCTGGTCACTAATGTCGGAATACAACTCAAGGTTGTTATGGCGGCATACTCTAGACCAGGGGTGGTAGCTATCCAGTCGGGCAAATGCCCTACCACCCGGCTGTGGGTTCTTTTTTCGTCTCTTACATACTTGCCCGCCCGGCCGCAGAATATTGTATTCTTTCTCCGTTCCTGCACGGATAAAAATAAAAAAGGTGTTTTCCAATATGAGTTCATGTAGGCAAAAGGTATAGGATATGTCTAAACATTTACATAGGTACAGTTCATTCGCATTGTTATTTCACTAGGGTCCATATATATACAAGTTGATATACTACAACGTCTGCAAAGGTCCAAAAACGACAAATTTAACATACATAGAAGCTGATTACGAAGAAGACAATGGTGTTTATCGTGGAATGATTAACTTGACGTTTGTGGAACCAGCAAGAATAGAGGAGGTAAGAAATTAATAGTCAAGATAGAATTTTAATACAGACAGTGGTGCAATGAATAAATAATGACGAATGATAAATAAACATAGTAAACATAAGTACAAAAATATTATAAATATATATTCATATGTATATACACATATACACACACATATATATACATAGGACAATACAAACATACATATACTTATACTAGCTGTACCCGGCAGACGATGTCCTGACTTTAAAAAATAAAAATCTAGAACCCGATTCGAGCGTCATCTACCGGGACCAAATATCTAAACTATTCTCAAATCCACTTGAACAAACAAAAAATTTCATCAAAATCAGGCCCAGCGTTTAGGAAAATCGCGGCGCCACCTACTGGGTCCAATCGTTTATTTCAACCATTCCGGGACAAACTTCAACACGTACAACAACAAAAAGAACACCTAAATTCTGGTACCCGATTGCAGCGCCATCTACCTGGTTCAAATTAAAATCATCCCAGTAGAAAATTATAAAAATACTAATATCGCTATTAAAAATAGGGGTTGATCGTAGAGGGTTGAAAATTTAGGGTTGTATGTTGTATTTTTTAATGCTGTATCATAAAAGAAAAAATTCAGAGGTGGACTACCCTTAACATTGAGAGGGATGAAAAATAGATGTTGTCCGATTCTCAGACCTACCAATACCAATATGCACACAAAATTTCATGAGAATCGGTCAAGCCGTTTCAGAAGAGTATGGTAACTAACACTGTGACACGAGAAATTTATATATATATATTTTTTTTATAGCTGCAGTACAGCAAACAGGCTGACGGCCCACCTGATGGAAAGCGGTTACCGTCGCCTATGGACGTTTGCAACATCAGAGATGTCACCAACGCGCTGCCGGCCTCGAAGAAATTTTATGACACCCTTTTTTAAAACTCCATATCGTAGCGCTGTGGGAAAACCTCGGCTGGGAGCTCATTCCAAATCCCCACGGTACGCAAGAGAAACGTTCTACAGAACCGTTGCGTACATGAGCGAAGCGGCTCAAGGAAGTGGGGGTGAACTCCCAACCGATGGCGAGCGGTGCGATGGTAGAAAGAGGACGAAGGCACCATTCTAAACAGTTCTTCGGAACACTCCCCATTATACAGTCCGTAGAATACGCAGAGAGAAGCAAAATCTCTCTTAAGGCCAAGCGTATCTAGACCGCCTGTTAGTATGGGATCATCAACAACGCGAACGGCTCGACGTTGAATACAGTCCAGGGGATTAAGTTGGTAGGCAGGTACTCCAGCCCAAAGGTGTGAGCAGTACTCCATATGCGGTCTCACCTGGGCTTTATAAAGCACAAGGCGTTGCCGCGGTGTGAAGTACTGCTTGGACCGGTTTAGCACTCCCAACTTCTTGGAGGCAAGTTTTGCCTTGCCTTCAAGATGGCCCCTGAACTGTACATCGTTCGCGATGTCAACACCAAGGATCTCAATACTCTTGGAGGTGGTAAGGGGAGTTCCTTGAAACTGAAGCGCTTGCTCAAATGGAGTTTTTTCAATATAAGGTATTAGCTTTAGGAATTATTATACACAATACAACAAAAGCAATGCTTTTGAACCTACTTTTTAAAGCACGGTAAGTATTATTCTGTAATTAGTGTAGGAGCGTAAATTATGGGAAAGAAATTCAAAACGTTCCTTGAGGTAACGAGGAGGTTGTGTGGAGTAGTGTATAGGGTATATAAGTATACTGGGTAGTGTTAGTATACTCAGTTTTTTTTAAATGCGGTCTTGCTTATTCTTCTTACTTACTGTGTCACATCTATGCACACGCACTACAAAATCAGCATTGGAACTCTCACACATCGCACGCCAATTATATTCTGTGACAGTTTGATATCAGACCGATCAAGCCGGCCCTAAGGTCTGTAATGCAGATAATAATTCCAGCAAGGCTCTACCATTTCAAAGCTAGGGCTTAACGCTTCGCACAACACTAGTATTATAAGGGTCTATTAGTGTAATAGTTCTAAAAAATGTAATTAAGTTTTGTTTTAGGCAAAAATATTCGTGTACAACATAAAAGGTAGCAAAAAGAGTTTGTTGTGGAATTACAAAGTTGAGAAGCCTTGTCAACATTATATCTTGGCGGCTTTGATCGAACAGCACCTCGGAATTGGAAAAAACTGTATGGCCGATAAGGTATGTGTGCTTGGCCAGACTGAACACGCGGGCGCGGTGGCGGCGCAGGTGCGGGAACGCGCGCGGTAGTGACGCGCGCGGCTCGTCCTAGTGGTGTCGTGTCCAATGTTTGCCAAATATTATATGGATGAAGAGGACTTATCTTCGTTAGAAAATTCTTCTTTAAAATGGCGAAAAAATGGAAAAATTCCTTAACTGCGGCCACTTGTATGAATGTGCTATGGCTTCAATTGCCCACGCGCTCAACGCGCCATTCCGCACGCGCCGCTCGCCGCGCCCGCGCGCCCACCACGGACACTCAAATAAGGTTTCATATGTTTAAGTATGCCGCGCCGCGACCGCCCCGCGCCCGCGTGTTCAGTCTGGCCCAGCACTGTGTGTGTCATTGTTGATTTATAAATAATCTAGGAGAGATTGTAAACTGTCAATAGTTTGTAAACATATCAGACTAAGAGTAAACGGACTATTCTCTGATTTTTAATTATCTGTACTTGGTGAGAACTTACGGAAGAATAAACGAAATTGCATTAAGTGAATGTCTGCATTCACTTCATTTCGTGTAACTTTATGTAGATTCATATTATACGATGTTCACTTAATACAAAATATAATGAATCAGAAATATTATGACAATTCTATTGCCCTGTGTTTCTTCACTAAAAATATCAGGCGCCATAACAGAACTAAAATGACAGCTGTGATCCACCTTTTTTTGCAAGCTTGGAGAAATTCACCACTCTGAATTGAACTGACTTAAATCTGACTCTGAGTCTGAGACTGAGTTGTCGACCCAAATCACACAACTCACTTACAAATGTAAATGTCGACCGCAGCTGTCATTTTAGTCTAGGTAATTAAAAATCAGAGTATATTTAGATTATAAAATTTCGTTTATTTTGGTCTCAGACCATCAATAAGAGTGAGGCTGGCTATAGGATGCCGCTTTTAAAATAGGATTATTTCGCTGCAGGGCATTACAAGTATACAGACGCACTACACAAGTTTGTAAAAAAAACCTTCACTTAGAGAGAAACAAAAATAAATTTGAAGAAATATAATATAATTTCATTTCAAGTTTTTGTTTACGATTTTGAATTGCTTCATGAAATTAATTTATTAGCCCACTTACTATGGAATTTGTAATTCGAAATAAACGATTATTATTATTTAGGTAATTATATATTTACAACGCAACATAAATGAGCAGTTTTGTGTTGCGATGATATAAATGAAAAATAGAAAAACATACACAAATACTCCATATAAAAGATCTGAAAACCTTAACTCGTGCGTCAAGAGAGTAAAAATCAATAAATCGACTTTTCTAACAAACTCTGACCCGTGGCCATTTTGCTGGGCGTCACCTAACTATAATTAACGATTTAGTCAGCACACAATAAATCAACGCATCAAACCGTTTTCTCACAATCTTTATCTCTTTATAATATTAGCATAGACTAGTGGTAATCCGTGGTCAAAATTCGACCATAATAATTTATGTCAAAGACTATACTTCTATAATCAAAAGTTTATCCAAGGCTACACTGTTAATTTGACTTCAACAATAAACAAAAGAGTATATATGCGTGTGTGTGACACACATACATAGTGTGTGTAATGTTTTTTTTATTGATTTAGTCATCGCTTCTTCACTGTACGAAATATAAGTGCGCGAAATTTCACACTCCTCCGTTCGCGCAATTATTGTAAAAAGGGGTACAATGTTTTTGCTTCACATTTATATAAAGATTATTTTACAATTTGTTGCAAAACATCTACCTAATGAATATACAAATACAGAATACATTATGAAATGAAAACTGAAGTAATTAATTTGTTCCAGGCTAGCCACTACTGCGTAATTAATTTCACGGAAACGGTAAGAAACTTTGTGGGTCAGACGTTTTTCTACGGGGAATTCATTTTCAAGACTCTAGTGCTATCAAAGGATGGGAACATTATTTGCTTTATTTTCAGATGTCAGTTTTCTAAGGCATGATCGAAGATTAATAAAAAAGATACGCGCTGGGCAGTTTTATAGAAAAGCTTGTTTTCTTTTAAATATATATTAAATCATGCATGCTAGGGTGCTCAAATAAGTTGTCACAAATATAGTGGACCCTAATAGAGACCACGTATTATCATGTTTATGTAGTTGGCGGAAGATCTCGCCCTGCCAGCCTCAATGAAATCATCCGTCGAATTCTTATCAGAGTCGACGTGCCAGTCATCCTAAAGCCAAATGGCTTGGTGCGCGACGATGGCCAGAGGCTGGCCGGATGTCACTTATTTGACAAATTTGACTTAGTCGACACTCTGGCTCGTTTCTGCAAATCTGTGAACATATGTAATCGAAATTTTACAACTAAATCCGGTGAAAAGTTTTAAAAAGGTTTTTCATCGAAAGTATGAATGAATGAAAACACTTTATTGTTCACCAAAATTAAAACTACCTGAAGCGTAGTAAGTGTTCAATAAAGCACCTTTTGCTCGAAATACGTATATATTTTAATATTTTGCGATTTACAATTACTTTGTCTTGCGCGTACAATAATTCGTCGTCGTTCTTAGAGAATTTTCGAATCTTGGCGGTTGGCCGTAAATAAAGAGCGTTTATCATAGTAAATTTATGATGTTGCGCATACGCACCGGCGTAAAGGTTCATACCCGGCTGGACCGGTGTGTACCTTCCTTTGATAAATCGAGCCGCAACACTACGTTATTAAAAACTAGATACAATAGATGTTGAACAGAGGGCGGCCTTATCGCTTAAAGCGATCTTTTCTAGGCAAACCCGTAAACTAAGGTAAATCATAAAACATGACAGTGGCGGTGTAGAGAATAAATAATATAAAACATTCAAAATATATGAAATAAGTAAATGAAAATGATATACTACATAAACACATCATAATACATATAGAATAAGCAACACTATTATACCTGAGAGAACCAAAAATAATTAAAAACCATAATTTTAAAAGAGGATACTGACTTCGCTTGTCTGATGCTGAGTGGCAGTGAGTTTCATAAACAGTTTGTGCTGTGAAGGAGTTATCAACGAAGGAAGAAGTGTGCACAGGTGTCATTAAGGAGAGATTACTAGAGCGCGAATAAAGGAAACGATAAAGATGTAGAAAATAAAAACATTTACGAAAATACCCCATTACTTAAAATGTTCTCCGCAGATTTATTATTTCAGCATTTCTATTTTGGAATATTTATAATTTTTGAAATAGGGCTCTACATATTGTAAATATGAATAGAGAGACAGGCCCGATTATATTCTAAAGCGAAAACATAATATCAAATGATATTACTTGTAACCACCATATATTCTATTTACGATATGTTCCTCATTAGGTAATCAAACGGTAACGCTTTCAAAGCGCCCACTTACATCACTATTTAATTGAATCACAATACAAATTGTTTAACTCGTGCTTCTCAAAAGTTAATTAAGATTCAATAGTGTTGTGACATATATTTAATACCAATAAATTATAGTTTACATTTATTTTTTTACATCAACTAAAAAATCACTCTTCATTAGGAAAGTGAACTATAAAGTAGAAAATATTTCATAAAATAAATTTATTTTAAACTAGCTGTCCCGGCAGACGTTGTCCTTCCCGGCAAAGCTTCAATCGATATGCTGACAGCAGCGCCACCTACCGGGTCCATTTGTGAACCAACTCAGAAACCTTCTCTGGCTCATGCACAAGAACTTTGCTAAAGATCATTACATGATCAAATGTATAGTTTACGATTCTATAAAGGACATACAGATAAACATTCATTTTTATATATAAGAAGATATTTTTTTTATATTTTTTAAGGTTATATTTTTATAATAATTCTTAAAAACATGGCTACCGATTATTTCTGATAATTTTAAAACACTACGCCTATCGTACAATACTTTTTTTAAAACTTTGATTCAAAATCGAATCAGATAGTTTGAGGACATTTTTATCGCAATGATAACATTAGTATTTCAGTCAAATAAAGCGATAACACAAATTTCTACTGCAACACAAAAGGGCCACAAATGAAAATAACTCTTCTTTTGCAGAAGAGCCTACCAAAATTATAATATTTTTTTTGTGGATTTCCCTGTAATCTTACATTTCTTTCAATATGTTATATGTTGTAAGAAGCTTATTTTAAAACTAATTTTAATAATATTTTCTTAAGTTTTCGCGACTTGTACACATAATAAAACTACGTTTTAACGAGTTTTGTGAGCTCTTTCTGCGTGCAACGAAACAAACCAACTTGACTGATAATTTCTTTTATTTTTTCCTTCCACTCATTTTAATATTATATAATTTTTTTTAGAACTAGGCATGTTTGCTGAAGAGTTTCTTGCGCCGCTTCTTCTTTTCAAGCCACAACATGTTGTGAAGCGGTGGTAAATTAGATTGGGCTCCCATAGAGTAAATAATATCCATAAACAAAATTAAAACTAAATAATTAAAATGAACAAGTTGGCGGTAGGCTGAATAAAAACTTTGACAATACACGTCTTCCGTGACCACGGCAACTGAAAAGCGGCTGAAACGTCGGATAAACCTAAATAAAATAAATTACCGCGCTTAAAACCGTTAAAACGTAGTTTTACTAATTTTAATGTTATGTGGAATTTGAAAATATGTAAATACGACTTACTATCATCATTTACATAGTCACAATGGCAAATAATTTGATCGTTTTTATTAACATGAAAATATAATTAGCATTACATATAAAATGATAATAAATAATAGAGTAATAATAAATAATAAAAATAATTTACACAGTCACTACAGTACACTGCTTTTCAGTCTTTTATATTGAATTATACACGATGCGTTCCAAGTGGCAGTTGTGTTCTGTTATTCGTCCTGGTTATATGTTACTCATGCAGAAAGAACCTAATAAAAATCAATAGCCCAATATACATTGTGTTATTTGCGCACAGTTCATGCGTGCATATGTGCACATTTTTTTTAATTTGTGCCGGTTTTTTATTGGACACTAGCAAACATGCGGAAGGCTCATATGATGGCACTTGATGAAAAGCGGTTACAATACATACAATAAAAGTTCTACCAATGTGCTGCCGCTTTCTAAAGGGAGACTGTAACCTAAAGACCAGGTTACATGCCGGAAAACAGTTCAAGGTTGTTGTGACGGCATACTGTAGATGAGGGGTGGTAACCATCCAGATTGGCAAATGCCTTGCTTTTGACACTCCACCCAGTCTCAGGAATTAGTATGATGTCTCCGTTCACAGATGGATTAAAAATGTGGAACTCTTTACGATTTTGCGTGTGATCCTTGCGCAGGCGCTGTAACGGCCAGCGGTTTCAGAGCTGACCGGGATCTTCAATAAGAGACTGGTTCAGCACGAGTTTATATTAGCATTGAAGAGACACTTTAATATACATGTATTCTGCTCGTGGGTCAATACAATTTATTTGGTGCAGGAGTTCAGTAGACAGGCAGACGGCCCACTCGGTAGAAAATTGTTACAATCACCTATGGACATTACCACCTGGCTGTAGTTTCACTTCTTTCACAATTCTGGCTTCACTTTTATCGGGAGGCATTCTACGATCGAAATTTACAAAACATTATATTTCTTAATATATATGACGGCCAAGGAAGGTAGTCGTTATATGCTAATAGTCTCTGTATGGTTCCATTTTTAATATATGTTTTTCAGAAGCAAACGCCAAAATTATCGATGTAAATCAATCACACAACATCACTAAAGTGCAATTCGGTCACACAAAAGCGGACTGATTGCGCCGCGGATTAGAGTCAGGTACTGTAGTGAATTAATTTGAAACGTGCCAATGATTTACAACCCCTGGTTTGGACGCTATTTGGTTATGGATGATCTGGCACTGCATTTACTGGTTGCAATTAACATTTATATTGACGCTAATGTGTGTTAGATATCATCTATCTACTTGGTCCACGCTTGACTTGAAGTTCCCGCGGGATTCCCAGGACACAAAGAAGAGAATATAAAAAGAATTTAAGCTATTGATTTAGTGAAAACTGTATCGGCAAAATTTAATCTTAATGCACCCGAACAATCACAGTCCGATTCCGGGAAAATTCCCGTAGGGTTCCCGGAATAAAATATATCACGCATTTTATTACTATTATATTTAGTTCCACTCTTGTTAAATCGTTAAGTGACTTATCTGTTAAGTTTAGGGAAAGCATTATATCATAAAATATTAAAAATAAACTTAAAATGCACTTTAAACCAAATATAATGTAAAAATTGTTAAATGCTACAGATGTAGATACCCATAGCACTAATATAAACCCCAGACGTTTTCTATGCTATGTAAAATCAACAAGTTGTAATCGTCTTGTTAAATAATCAAATTAAAAAAATTAAATAAAATTTACTATTACGTATTTTTTTTAATCAGTGAAAAAATCACATTATAATCAGTTTTTTTTAAATAGAATAATACTGCATCACACATAACATATTAAACCGATCGCTACATCTGCGTGAAACTGTCAATAACTATAATACTGTCCCAGATGAAGTAGTTAAATAATAACAGTCAACCCAAAAGTGTACATATATAATACACGAGTGAAAAAAAACGAATAATTTCATCATACAAAACTCGAGCGAAATCGCTAGAGGGAACAAAATTAATTACGCACAATTTTCCAAGTTCTCCTTTTTGTGTACACGATACCTTTTGCTTATATTACTTATATAAAAGTATACATTGTGGGAATCTAATTAAGCTAAAATGTAGCGTGTCGCTGAACACCAAAACTTTTGGTCCTACCACGTAACGTAAACCACATGGCGGAAGGTACAGCACGTGAAATAAAGTTGCACAAACTTAAAGCCAATGGAAGAGGCATTCTAAAATAAAATATTCTCTAATTTATTCTGAAAAATACAATTTATTAGGATTCTGTTACTGATGAATTATTATAGAGTTTATTAGAACTATACAAAGTCGTATAACACAGGTACAAATATAACCGAACATAACAAATCCAAACGTAATGCAGAGGGTCGTAATTCAATAAAACGCGCAAAGTCCGTCACTATTAGTTTACCGATTGTACACACGTCGCGCCTTGATTGTATTTATCGCTGAACTACCCCCCTCCCACAATCAGGACATTGTTTTATACTGCACAAATACAATGTGCCCGCCCGGCAACGTGGACCGAATTTCCTAGAATCAGTTTGTACTTTATAATCCGTAACACCTGGCTAATAATTACAGCCGCAAGCGGCGTTAACGATTACAATAGAACAATAGACTGCTCTCTAGAAACATATGCCAATAAATAAGTAAACAAAAGAGGACGACCAGAAAAGAAATGCAACTAGTTCAAATGACGACGGTTAATAAATGTTCTTCTACAAGTGTTTTGAATTTGTCTTTGTCGGTGCCTAGTTTGTAACAATACAATATACATTATACAATAAATAAAATTATTAGAGCTAGGCATGTGTGCTGAAGAGTGTCTTGCGCCGCTTCTTCCCTTCAAGTCACAACATGTTGCGAAGCGATGCTGCATTAAATTAGGCCCCCATAGAGTATAGAATAAGCAAAATCAAATTTAAAACTAAACAATTGGAATGTACAAGTTCGCGGTAAGCTAGATAAAACTTTAACAATACTCATTGACACTTGACATGTTTGTCTTCCGCGATCATGGCTACTGAAAAATGGCCGAAACGTCCGAATAATAAAAATCCAATAAATTACCGTGCTTATTAATTGTTTTGATTAAAGGGTTATACATGACAAGAATTTGATACATTGTTGTTTGGAAATTTCAATTAATATTTTATATAAGATATTTTATAAAATATTATACTTCAAGTTTTACATCTAATAAATAAGCCAAACACAGTAAAATCCATCGCGTATGCCAACATGAAAATAAAATGTCGTGAATACCGTCTATATACAATTGAGCGATTTTGAATTACAATCGGTACATAATTATCACACAGAGACAAAAACTAATAGACAAAATTATGGAAAACTACTAACTCTATATAAAACAGGCGCTAATTACAGAATAAATAAAAATATAGCATTAATATCGAGTTAAGGAAATGGCCGATTGTATAGGTTAAAAATAAGAGGGTACATAACAAAATTATTTATTAACTTTAAAAAAAACATTGCAAGAACAAATGTACTACTAAATGACTGTAACATTAATATTGTATATATTATTAGTTGAATTTATCCGTGCAGGAACGGAGAATAAATACAATTTCCTGCGGCCGGGCGGCCTGTCGTAAGAGGCGCCAAAACAACCCACAACCAAGTGGTAGGGCATTTGTCCGACTTGGTAGCTACTACCCCTGGTCTAAAGCATGTAGCCAGAACAACCTTGGGTTGTGTTCCGGCTAGTGGCCAGGTTCTAGTCTCCTTTAAGAGAACAAAAGCACATTTGTAGCAGCTTTGGTGTTGCAAATGTCCATAGGCTATGGTAACCGCTTTCCATCGAGGGGGCCGTCTGCCTGTCTGCTGAACTCCTGCTATAAAAGAATAGCCATTTTATTATGCATGCCATTTCTAGTGTAAATCTTTATATGTTTAAAATAATACTGGTACACCGCCGTGCGACGAGCACTTTGCTTAAAACAAATTACAGGGGGACCTCGTAACGGGTTCATCTATTTTTATTGCAACCTCCTAAGACACGGGAGGTATAAGGTAGCACTCAAGTTACTACACTGCGGAATCATGAGAACAAAAGTTGGCGAGAAAGTACATTGATTCTGAGCATCCTTAAGTGAAAAGTTTCATTCGCTTAGTTTGTAACAAGATTGTTTGCTACTCCGTAATCTTTGTTTAAATTATATTTGATAGCTGGTAGCATTCGCTACATTATTCCACAGGACCTTCCTATATTTAACTTTCAATTTATGTCTCTTGAAAATAATCTATTAGATTGCTTGGAAGAGATTGCTTTAATCAATACCATAGCCTTTTATGTGATCCCGAAAGTATTGTTACTTTGCTTCTTAATAATTATTTAATTGGTTAAAATAAAGCGTTTATCTATTCTATAATCTAGTTTTTTTTCAAAATAATATAATATTTATTATATATTGTTACGAGTTACGGGACTCGAATTAAAATGCAGTTGGAATTACTATGGAATTTATTAGAACTATACAAACTCGTATAACACAGGTACATTTTTTTTTTTTTTTTTTTTACCAGGGGAAATCCGATTGAGGACTAAGCCGCGACAAGGGCAGAACCTTGGGGGGATAATTCGCGACCTAGTGTGGGATTCGCCAGATTGGGGGTGGCACTAGCATGCCCAGTCAGAACTGGTGCCATGCTATTGCCACTCCCCAGTTAGGGATACCCACTAAAACCCCTGGGTGTTCCGTCCTTCGCCTTATGCCAGGGCTACGGGTATATGACCTAGCCTCTCCGCAGCCCTGGCAGGCGTGGGCCCCCATCACGAAGCCTCTTCCATTGCCGGGGAACTCATTCCCCGGCATCGTCATGCTCTCTTTGGCGTGGGGCGGTTTGTAACTCGCCCCACGGGAGGAGAGATGAGCGCGCGCGGAACACTCGCGCTCTCATCTCGACGGCATATGCAGGTGAGTGAGAACCCCTATACCCCAAGGGGCCCCACCCGCGCCGCCCACTTACGGCGGCCGAAGGTCCGTACTAGCCCTTCGGCGTCGGCGCGTCCTCCTTTGGGAGCGGAGCCGTGACGTGCGCTCACGCTCCCGCTCCGCCTCCTCCTTTGCAAGCATAACGTGCTCGCAGAAGGAGGAGACGGCGGCCCATCCGGTGTTGCTCCCGACCATGGTGCGTACCACGGCCGGGAGCGAAAGGTCAGATCCGGTTACGGCGACGAGGTCTCGGCGCTGTTCTGTCCAGGCTGGACACTCCTGGAGTGTGTGCAGCGCCGTATCCTCGTCGCCGGTGTCACAATGATGGCACCCTGAAGTCGTCTCGCGGCCGATGCGACACAGGTACCTCCCAAAACATCCATGCCCCGAGAGGACCTGCGTCAGTCTAAACGTCAGGGTGCCGTGTTTACGTCTAAGCCAGAGCTGCAGGACGGGCCTCACCGCCTCAATGGTGGCTAGACCCGCGCTGGGGTGTTGTAGGCGTTCCTCCCATACCACCATGGCGACGTCGCGGAGCTGCGACCGGCATGCCTCGGTTTCCTGAGGGGCCGGTCTCGTGCCCCTCGCCAGGGCCTCTTTACGCCACTGGAATAGCGACGCTAGGACCCTGGCCTCGAGGTCCCATGGTGGGGAGTATAACACAGGTACAAATATAACTGGACGCAACCCGTACAAACTGAACGACTCAATAACACGCGCAAAAGCCATCACTACATAGCTTATCGAATGTACACACGTCTTGCTTTGCTTACGCTTATCGCTTGACTGCCTCAACTCTCAGTTGTGGTATTGTTTTATACTGCACCAATACAATGTCATTCGACACAATACTCGACCGCACAACAATTGATTTCAAAAAATCACACCTGGCTAATGACTATCATAAACGATTATAATACGAGTACACAATATGATGTTTGCCTATTGACACATTTTAAACACAAAGTAAACAAAAGAAGTCCAAATACCGAAAGGCAATAAACTGCAGATGTGAATTATTCTTTCTCGGTCTTAACAATATAATTTAACAATTGTTGCGAACAAATGGTATATAATATTAATTTATATTTCTGAAGGCACCTTTATCACAAACGCGTTGATCTAAACGACGTGAATAATACATGAAACAAATAACCAGTCATACAAACATTGAAACATACACTTTGAAATGGATGTATTTAAATAAAAACATTTGAATTTGCATTGCCATCATCACTTCTTGGGTCTTCCTTACAATTTGAACATGGGCAATGTAAATAAAAACCTGATTAGTTAAACAGACAATTACTTCTCTAATTAAATCAGGCGTCAAATTCATATCTAAGTCCGATCCATCAAGTAAATTTCGTTGTGTGTGGTATTCTACAAACCAGTATTTTTTTGTTATCATTGATGATAAACAAATAATGAGGTAAATATTTAGATCAGTTTTATGTAAATTAAATAATAATTCAGTACAAAGTAAGCTATAAGTTTTCGCGACTTGTATATATGATAAAACTACGTTTTAACGGTTTTAAGCGCGGTTATTTATTTGATTTTAGTTACTCCGACGATTCTATATAAAACTTTAACAATACTCGTTGGACAATTGTGATTTTTGTCATCCGTGACCACGGCCACTGAAAAGAAGCCGAAACGTCGGAATAACCAAATCAAATAAATTACTGCGCTTAAAACTGTTAACGTAATTTTATTATAAACTATAACAGACTGTAAGTATAAAATTATGTTATAAAATTATCACTATATTTAATTACAATTTTAAGCTGCGATTTAACAGCAGATGTATAAAAATTTGGTTGGCTCGCATAGATTTAGAAATTTTGACAGCCAGGAAAATCGTTTCCCAGACGCGAAAAACAATTTCTTCCCTCTGATCAGGAGACTTCAAGGGTAATTTCCGAGTATAAGAAATGAAAAATCATTTAATGACTTCAGCTAAGAATAAGGACGTACATCAAAAGCTGACAAGAAACCAGAGAATTGCAATTTTAGATTAATTGAATGTTTATTTAAGAATATAGGTATAGTCATAAGAATTAATTCTATTTATTATTTATGTATTAGGAGCCTGTTAAAAAGTAAAAGTATCTTCTGCGGTTGAGCGGGCTAAGTCTTAGCCAGCCAAACTCGCTGGAACGCAAAGACTCCAGGTTCAGTTCCTGGCATGGTAAGTTTCGGAAACGACTACTATTACAATATATGCTTTAGATTTTTATTTGGCGTTTACCATAACATTTCTTGCGGTTTTGGGAGCGTATTTACATGAGTAAATTTCGAAATACTGCAGCTTTATTGTAATAAATTATATAATAAGTAATATTTGAGTTAAATTTTATAAAAAACCATATAGTTTAAATGAAAATAAATGAAAAAAAGACGTTAAGAAAATTTAAGTCGACACATTTTTAACTGAGTCGTCGAGCAATAAATGTCACTGATAGCAGGAATGTGCACGCAATGCAGCCCGTTATCGATACTTAGTTACCTGCGCACGCGGGTCGATGCGTCATCGTGACCTTCATTAGCATTTTGACTCCTGATTGGTCGTTACGAGTAAGGGTTGTTGTTTTTCTATAAATATAATATTTTTTGTTATGACACTCATTACATTACTTAAGCTTCGTTACGCAATACGCACAATGGAGAATTTATTTTCTAATGTGGTTCTGAAGAAATAAAATGGTATACTGGCAGATGACACAGATGGGGAAGATGTGGATTTTTGAAGAAGTAATAAATATCTCTAGAAAAGATAAAAACGGCCCTTTTCAGGGCCACATTACGAGCTATACAGTTTCTGTATTATTACGTCGAAACAAACATTTTATCTTACAAAATAAAAACCTTTATTTTCGCGAATTCCTATTAATATTTAACATAATTTAGCATATCGATCGTACCTATTCCGTTGTCGATATGCACCTCTATAATTCTTACGCACATCACTACACCTCTCCATAAGACCTGTAAGTGCGAGCGAGACAGACAGCTAAACATGATTTATAACCTAAAGCCTCAGTTCATAATGCGCGACTATAGCAAGTGGTAACCTATTATCACTAACTAACATTATAGGTGTGAAAATTGTATATATAAAAATAACAGCTCATAAACATCCCGCTTCTGGGCTCGGGCCTCTCACTCTAGAGAGGAATGGTGAGTATACCCGCCACGCTTGTCTAAGGCAATCTGGCTGGTATGACACATCAGTTATCTCGATGTGCAAGTTATATCACGAAGTTTTCCTTCACCGTTCCTGCCAGTATTAGATGAGTCCGGGACGCCTTAGCTAACCATTACTCTACTAAGACTATTCTATAAGGTCTCGTGACCTCGAACACCCTGCGGCCGGCGGCTTTACGGTGGATGCAATCAGGCCACAGCTGAAGAAATGGGTCACCCGCACCAGCGGAACCCTGACCTTCAGGACGACACAGATACTGACCGGACACGGTTGTTTCGATCAGTATCTGTTTCGCATTGTGGGCTGCTTGCCTTCTCCGGATTGCCGCCAGTGCGGTGCGCCCGATACGGCGTTTCATACGCTTGTCGAGTGCGCTGCTTGGACGCCGCAGCGTTTCGAGCTCGAGACGCACGTAGGAGCCGTCGGATCGCTCGGCGACTTGGTAACGGCCATGTTGCAGAGCGACGACCGCTGGGATGCTGCGGTTACTTTTTGCGAGGCAGTAATGTCTCTCAAAGAGGCCGCAGAAAGGGATAGGGAGCGAAGTCCTTCAGCGCGTGCTACGGTCTCTTCTCGAGGTCGCCGGCCTTCAGCTGGCACCCGGAGAGGCAGGTACGCGCATTACTTCCCTCCCTGAGTTAGGATCCGGAACGATGGGGCCCTTAGCTACTAGGTCAAGCAAGGGATTTAACAACTACCCCCGTTCCGTAGTGGAGTGTGTTCTCCCAGGGCACACTTCAAGCACTTTATTGCGCTGGATCGACTGTTGCGTAACTATGTTCTATATCTCAGTCTTTCCATCACAAACAAAAGCGCAGGGTCGTCAGGGAGGAGGGGGTTTTTAGTGGGTATTGAGGTTGCTCGCCCGTGCGGCATCACTCGGAGTCTCCACACTCCTCTGTGTAATCCATCGCGGACGGAACGCAAATAAAGCATACAATTGCTAGCGTTACCGCCCCCTCTGGATTCGTGCCGTTTCCTAGTGACGGCCCAGAGAGTGCGTAAATCGGTTAGTCATTTTCCCTCGCCTCAAAAAAAAAGACTATTCTATAAATACAATTGTATGGTTATTGTACGAAAAATTGTATGAACATATAAAATAATCTTTTTTTTTTTTTTTTTTTTTTTTATTGTAATCAGAACAAATTGATACATGAACATATAAAAATACAATGGTGCCTCTAATACTTCATAGGAAAAACAAGTTTATGACATACTTGACATGTAGCCATATCAATTACATCTGTCTTAAACATTTATCTACTTTATCATCATCTATACTAATATCATAAAGAGGCAAAGTTGGTGGACATTGTGACATAGGGTAGTAGTCTCTGGATCTACTCGCCGATTTAAAAAAAAATACGTTTCGAAAATTACATCAACAGGGAGTGTCATAGGCTGTATATCATGACGCTTATACAACGGGAGCGGGACAGAGCGCGGGTGGAACCGCGCCAGACCGCTAGTGAGATATATAGATATTGGTACAATAAAGAACAAAATTAGCAGTATCATGGAAAGATAGATAGTATCGGCTTTAGTGAAGTGCCACTCGGCCTCTTAATAGATGTGCCTAACTTTTATTAGAAATCTCAGCAGGCCAATGGACTCACACTTGACTTGCGATGAGGGAAACAGAATAAAGGGCGGAAAAAAGTCAACCGGACTGATCAAGTGGAAAATTACTTGAAGGAAGCACGATTGTCTTGTACATACTGACATGAAGGTTGAAAAATACATTTGTGTGACAATATTTGCAATTGATTAACGACTCGTTCCTTTATCTTATCAACCGTTCATTTACCTTACTATCGCTTAAAATGTAATATAAGCTCTATACAAGTAATGTTAAAATTCAACTCATGGTATGTGAATGAAAAGTTAGATTTAAGAACCGGCCATTAACAACATGCGGAGTTCTTACTTCACATAATTACTTGGTTGGTTTAACGCCTCAAAGTAAGTCTTGGTCTCCGAAACGAGAGTATGCCATTAAAATCTATCCTGTATCATGGATACAGGATCTATCCTGTATCGTTGTATGGAAAGATTAAGAAGACGCGTTTTACAAGCATACTAGCAGTACTTCTACAAGTGCAGCCTGTGGGAAATATGTTTTTACTGCAGGAGTTCAGCAGACGGGCCGATGGCGCACCTGATGGAAAACTTATGGAACTAACGACGCTCATCTACGAAACGGTTCTATAGAACATTTATTCCTCGTACAACAATTATCTGCATGGAACTTGCCGGCGCAGTTTTCCCTTTGCGCTATTACATGGGGCTTTTTAAGACGGGCGTTATAAAATTTCTTAAAGGTCGGCAACGCGTTGGTGACACCCCTGGTGTTGCAAACGTCCAAAGTTTCCATCAGCTCTTCCTGTTTGCCCACTTCAGATAATAATTAAAAAATGAGAAGATGTGATAGGAGGAGAAGGAAACGGACCATTGGAATGCTTACTTATAGCATGAAACGCAAGTAGCTTAAAACTGACCGTTTTACACCTCTGTGAAAGCGTGGTATTATACTGATCTAGCCCGATCCAAGAGCTGTAACCAAGATACCAGCATCGCTCGATCACGTCAAACATTTGTAAAAAGTTTGACATTCTCAGCGTCTGTGAGTATAACACCTTAACTGGTATCGTTACGATACGAGCCTTTTTGCTCGTCCCATTATTGCTAGTCTCCACGAGCGGAAGACGTGTCTTACTTATTGTCACTCATTGAATCTATCCCCCTCCTTATCTTAGGGATAACGAGTCTATTACGTTTGGAGCTATCCATCATACTACTCGGATCCAATCACTCAAGGGTTTTCCTAACTCGTCATAGGTTACAAAGCTATTGTATTTGATGGAATACTAAATAAAGTGCTTCCCAATCGAAGTTCAATGAATGGTTCATTACATAGCTTAGACGGGTATCCTGTTTTTGACATTTGGATACGAAACCCCAAAAAAGGCATTTAATCGATAATAACAATAATCAAACCTGCTAAGAAGCTTTGGACAAGCGTGGCGGGTAGATATACTATCCGTTCCACCTATAATGGGCCCGAGTTCAGCACAAGGGAGGGTTCAGACAATTTTTATGGGTTGATATTATTATTTATTATAATAACTAGCTGTCCCGGCAGACGTCGTCCTGCCCGGTAAAAAATAGGGGTTGATCGTAGAGGGTTGAAAATCTAGGGTTGTATGTATTTTTGTATGTTGTATCATAAAAAAATAGAAATTAAAAATTTTGTCTAAAAAATAAAATAAAAAATTTAGTGGTGGTCTACCCCTAACATTTAGGAGGATGAAAAATAGATGTTGGCCGATTCTCGTAGATACCGGATAAGCACAAAAAATTTCATCAAAATCGGTCAAGCCGTTTCGGAGGAGTATGGCAACGAAAACTGTGACACGAGAATTTTATATATTAGATAATCTCGAAAAGTGCTCAATGAATATTTTTAAATTAATTTTATTTCATTGAATCTAAAACATGTTGTGTTTTCTGGCGTACCAAATAATCATCGTACTGAAACAACATGCTGAATTTATTTTTGCGCTCTTGTAAACGTCACCGCCGACCGCCACCATGCCGCTACCCCGCTGCGATTTTGTACATCAGCGTCGTAGTGGCGATGTCCCGAAGAAGCGCGCTTAATGCCAATTTTATTATTTATTATAGTCATAAAAAAATGAATCTTCCCGACGGGTCGGTCTCGGTATGAATTTGGACAAGACGAAAGTCATTTTCAATGAACACGTCATGCCGAGACCGGTAAACGTCGATGGCGTCCCTCTGGAATTTGTGCAGGAATATGTCTACCTTGGACAAAAAATACAGGTAGGCAGACACAACTTCGAGGGGGAAGCCAATAGGAGGATTCAGTTGGGCTGGGCGGCATTCGGCAAGCTTCGTCAAGTGTTCTCGTCGACCATTCCGCAATGCTTGAAGACAAAAGTCTTCGAGCAGTGCGTCCTCCCCGTCCTGACCTACGGGGCCGAGAAGTGGACACTGACGGCAGGATTGGTCCACAAGTTCCAAGTCACTCAACGGGCTATGGAGCGAGCTATGTTGGGTGTTTCTCTTATGGATAAAATTAGAAATGAGGATATCCGTAAGAGAACCAAAGTAACCGACATAGCTCGCAAAATTAGCAAGTTGAAGTGGCAGTGGGCCGGTCACGTCTGTCGCAGGACCGATGGCCGTTGGAGCAGACGAGTCCTGGAGTGGAGACCGCGTCTCGGTAAACGTAGTGTCGGACGCCCTCCAGCCCGATGGACCGACGACCTACGCAAGGTCGCAGGTAGGCGCTGGATGAGAAAGGCAGCGGATAGGTATGAGTGGCGCCGTCTAGGGGAGGCCTACGTCCAGCAGTGGACTGTGAATGGCTGACGACGACGACGACGATAAAAAAATGTGTAAACTCCGACGCACGCTTGGTGTTTACTCCTAAATTAAGAAACATGTGCACGTACGCGTTGACAGCTGCCGAATAAGGGCGGTTACAATAAACACATACACATAGACAGACATCTATTTAGCCAGTAGAATATACACATAAACACAAAACACAGACACAAACACATTAATTAAAGATTAAAATTATGTGAGTTATATTGTAACGCCTGAGATAAATATAATAGCAGTTTTGGTAAAGCTCAACTCATGCAAGTTAATATAGGTGAGGTAAACAGTAACACGATATAAAGAATTACACTTAAATTACTTTTTTAAAAGCAGCTTGATCGACTTGTCTATTTTTTTTTGAAAAAAAGTGAACAATGAAGTGGAGTATTTTTACATACTTTCTTGTATAAACTTACGTGGTTTGCGTCTGTATGAGTAATATTAATGTATCCACTGTAAACTATTCAAGTTTTATTCGTACTAATTTGAGTATTTGATATTAAGTTCTTGTGACGCACTGAGCACGATGGTTTCCTATTCAACAATCGGCTTCCTTTAGCAAGCTTCTTATTTCAAAATCGGTTTCCTTGAGCTGGCTTTCTATTTTAAAATTGTCTTGCTTTAGCCAGTTTCCTATTCCAAAAGCAGTTTTCTACAACCGGCTTCCTATTCCAAAATCGGCTTCCTATAGCCTGAGGTTGTAGAAAACTTTATTTTATTTTCAATTCAAACGGTCGTTGGGCAAAGCAAATCGAATTTGTTTAAACTGATCACGAAACATAAATTATCCTTTCTACTTCTCAAAGGAAATATTAGTTTAGTTAGGCGCTTAACGATGTTACTTAACAAAGGAACGAATTTAGTAGAAGAAAGTATTAACAAGGAAAATCTATTAACATCTACAATATCTTTTGGCTACTTTATAAAAAAAATGTTGGCTTTAACCATACAAAATATGGCCTTGAAACACAAGGCCAAATCCTATTAAAATTAATTAATGTATACTTATATTAAAAGAGGCAAAGTTTCTGAGTTTGGATGTTCGAGGTAATCTCCAGTACTAATGATACAAGTTGAAAATTATTTCATTAGTAAGACATCGGCTTTATTTGATTGTTGATTTTGATTAATAAATATAAAAAATAAGTTTTTTACGCCCAGCGAAGTAGGCACGGGAGCGCCTGTCAAATATGTTACAGCAATAATGTTCCACGCAAGAATTGCGCACATCCTCGCACGAGGCACAGTGAGTGCTTTCTGCGTTTGTGAATTAATTAAAGGTCACAAAGCATAATTAAACCCTGATATGCATGTATGGATGAATGCATTTGTATTTTTTAAAGGCCCCAATTAAGTGGTTACGGGTCAGCTAGTTATCTATAATAATGTAATGTTCTCATTATACTGTTACGAGTGTGGGACTCGAATTAAAATGCTGTTGGAATTACTATAGAGTTTATTAGAACTATACAAACACGTAAAACACAGGTACAAATATAACTGGACACAACCAGTAAGAACTACACGATTCAATAACATGCGCAGAGTCCGTCACTATAGTAGCTCATCGAATGTACACCTCTTGCTTGTATCGTAAAAGTCGCTTGACTGCTTCACCCCCAATTTGGGCATCGTTGTATACTAAACTGTACAATACAACAAAAGACCGCGCGGTCTGAAGTTTCCGAGAAACCGTAATCTGCACACCTGCGGCCATGGACAAGTAGAATAACAATAGGTTACTGCCTAATTGCGAATTTTAAACACAAAGTAAAATAGAAGTCCAAATGCGGGAAAGATAATAAGCCAGGTGTGCACTCACTTTGTCGGCATGTAACAAAACATATCAGTGGCGTGAACTTCATACGCCTCGACTCCCTATAGCCTACCTTTAAGAAATTAGAGACTAGCGACCAAAAGGACGAGTGACTTGCATTCATTGGCGTATACGCGTTCTCTATAAACATATTATTAGTAGTGTCTCCATAAATTAACTAGCGACCAAAAAGTCGAAAGCGCCATGAGGCGCGCTACTTCTTACACTCGGCGGCATGCTACACGTATTGGATGAAATAGCAACTGATAACCCGAGCGCGCACTGGCTTTTGTATCAAAAATTGCAAAAATAAAAAATAAAAATTGTAATAAGAAAATACATCGCAATAATATGAATCGAATCAAAGACCGCGTTAAAATCAAATAATAAAACCGTGGTTTATATTATATTATTATAAATATTTGTTTATTTCAATGTTTATATTAATATCGTCTGAGTTGTGCATGGTAAAACTACTCAATAATTTATTTCACATAATTATGAAACTATAGTAAACTCATACAAGTCCATAATGAATCTAATAAGATATAGCAATGAGTATTGGAGGAGAGAATCGATTTATTCCACGAGCTACTTTAAATGAACTTAGAAATAAATATTTTGTTTCGTCTTTATCCGTTCTCTCTTGATATCCGTTGATCTTTTTGAAATCTATTTGAGATAAATGTTCAAAGGTTCAGACGATGAATGTAGCATCATTTGCGTCAGCAAATTATCATTTACGAAAACACAGACAGACATTTTAGTAACATAATTAATGTTTTTATTGTTTGAGTTCATTAGACATGCAGACGGTCCATCTGATGAAAAGCGGTTACCGTCGCTTAAGGACATTCGTAACACCAAAGGTGCTACAAATGTACTGCTGCTCTCTTAAGCGACATTGGAACCTGGCCTGTAATCCCAGAACACAATTCAATTTTTATGGCGGCATGCTCTAGCCACGTGTGCAAAATGCCCACCACCTGGCTTTGGGTTGTTTTGTCGCCTCTTACGACAGGCCGCCCGGAAGTAGGAAATTGTATTCTTTCTCCGTTCCTGCACGGATAGTAGATGTTAATTTTTTAACAGTCTTCATGATGAAATTTAAAAGAACGCAATGATTAAGACACTCTATTCTTTACTGCAATTCAAAACTATAGTAGAATTATTTTCTCCGTGCAGTTTGGGCCATCAAATAATCGAGCGGTGAAGCGAGTTATTTCGCTCTCTCTTCCACTTACGGGCTTATGGGCGGGCATAGTCATGCGCATTATTGTTGTCAATAAGCGTTATCGATAGTGTATTTACTTTTGTCATTTTGTGGGTTAGTCATAAAAATGAAAGAAAAAAATAGATACAACATATTTATTAAAATAAGAATAATAATGATTTATAATAAATTGTATTAATAAACTATAAGTACAAAAGTTTAGAATGTAACAAGTTATATTAAAAATAAATATAAATACTTATATCTAAGTTTAAAATTAATATCAAAAAGATAATAATGATTTTTATAAGAATGATAATCTTTCTTTGATTAGAATGAGTTTTTATCGATACTGGCGTTGCGCCCGCGCAACATGCTCACCGCCTTAGCCGGGCTGAGGCCGAGCAATGATTTACGACCCAAACTGCACGGACAAAATAATGTACTATAAGCTGAACCACTTTTACATTGAATAAATCTGAAGAAAATACACGCATAAAGTTTGCCATAATCCTTTCAGCTATTACTCCAAGGAGTAACAAACATACATAACACTCGCATTCATATTATTAACATTTTAATCATTCCTTCTCAGTGAATTGAATATGTAAATATTTCAAAGCAGTAATATATTGCGACATAAAGACAAAATGTCTGGAAAATCTTTTTCTTTGCTGGGTTTATCTCAAATTTATTGTTAGCCTATTTATCTCAACTAAACCTAATCGAGCGTTCTGTGCTTTAACATGGAAACAATAGAAAAACCTCGTAATTTATTGTTTATATTATTACATTATAATAAGCATAGATTGCAAAAAAAAAAAAACAAAATTGATAAGGCCGAACTCTCAGGCAGATTTTAATGCCGTATGTATGTATTTGAAGACTTAAATGGATGAAGGAGTTATGTAATATTTTATAGTTTTAGAGGACGTAATGTCATACAAACCACTGCTACTATTATTTGAGCTTGGTTTAGATATAAAAATGGATTAAGGCTGGTGTACACCGACTTTTAATCGATGGTTAAAATATAATAATCGCCAAAAATTATGGAAAAACAGTCATTAGTTTCGTTAACCGTCGGTTAAAAGTCGCTGCACACCAGCCTAAGAGTGATTTAGAATAGCGATGCGCAAACTAAATCACCAATGAGATCAGTGATTTATAAATCTTTTCCCTTAAAATATGTAAATCACTCTTTTAAATCTTTGGTTTCGAATGATATAATTTATTCAGTTGACATATTTTAAGCTTGTATTGGCCATATTAAAGAATTGGATCGCGTAATGATATTAGTGCCTTCTATGTGCCTTTCCTTCACACCTTTACAGCGCCTAATAACCCTTTCCTTATCCCATAATTCGCCGATTAGAAATGCCGCGCCACCTAGCGGACGGCCCAGTCGTCATCGATCGTTACGGCGGAACTACCGTGCGCGTGCGCCACCCTATTGCTACCCTTACAAAATAACTCCTGTGCAAATAATTAATAAACTATAAAATCTAAAAGTGCTGTGTCTTCTGGCTTCCGGCATCGTCATCAAGTAAAATAATCGGTGAGTCCTCTCTGGTATCCTGTCCTCTGTCAATAGAGGGTTACTTATATTTATTGCGTGATCCATTCTGCTATTTTTGCCAACGCGACGAGACCATCAAAAAACCAGCGCGTAACTAAAGCTTTACAGAAACGCCAGAGAGTTTAGTTTACTGTGTATCATCATTGTATTTCATAGAGTGCGCATGTTATCTCTTTTCAATTCACAATATCCTGTATCTATTATCTCATACTACATCTAAGTATCTGATTTGTTAGTTTTCATCATTCCATGTGACTTAAATCAATCTTAACGTAGTGAGTTAAAGATGTATTTTCCAAATCAAAAATTTAAAGAGTGATTTCGAATTTTGAAAGATTATACATCTTTTAAATCAATCACTCCTGACTTACACATTTTTAATTTAGAATTTTACAAAATGATAGTCGAACAAAAATTTGTTGCCTATTTCTTTAAATTTTGTCAATTGTATAATGTCTCCTTCGTCCGTCCATTTTTCATGTTATATGAAATTAATATTGATCTTACTTATAGTTTCATTGTGCACTTTAATCTCAGCAATATTCTGAGTCATACATGATGCTATGAAATTTCTATTGGTCAATTTGCTTTGATATACCAGTTGTACCGCTTGAAAATGGTAGAAGTGCGACATCATCAGCATACCTTCTTACGACTTTTAGGACACTTTAATATTAATTATTATTTTCATATGATTATTGGAATGAGATATGACATGAGATGAGAACAAGGTAAGGAAAGGAATGCTCCGGTGGTTTGGGCACGTGGAAAGAATGAATGACGGAAGAATGACTAAATAGATATACAATGCAAAAGTGGATGTAAGAAGAAGTCGCGGAAGGCCACGACACACCTTCCATGATCAAATTGATATGTATTAGCAGACGGTGATATCAGAAGCCTTAAGAACGCAGACGAGCATGCATAACAAGAGCTATGAATGTCAAAGAAGCAAGTGAGGTGTGTAAGAATAAGCCTGTACGGCGCTCTGTTGTTCGTGCCTACCCCGCAAGGGACCTGGCGTGAAGTTATGTATGTATGAGAAAAAACATGCGGCATCTGTACATTGAAGTTATTTTAAAAAAACCGTCTGGAGTAGATTATAAACGACGGATAACACGATGTAATTTATTTTAGATTGTCTCTTTGTTCGGTATTCACGTAAAAACTACTGGGCTGATTTCGATGCGGTTTTTTTTGACTAACAGCTAATCTTTAGACTTAAAATCTGCGCTACTTTTTTCCCGGGAATCCTGCGGGAATTATTCTGGAAATTATTTATAATGAAATAAATCGGATTCCGGTGAGATTTTCTGACCAAATTATTTGTAGTCAAATATTTGATATGCTTTATCACGGGAAAACCCGCGAACGATTTTTTTTATGCATAAAAACTAAAAGCCTGCCTGGAAGAGATTGCTTTTAGCAATAAGGTCGCCCATTGTACTTACTATCTTTTAGTAAGTAAGTTTTTTTTGTGTATTAGCATTATTTTTTTCCATGTAATGTTGGTGTACAATAAAAGTATTGTATTGTATTGTATCTTAATCCGACACAGTAAACGATGACTTACTTCTTTTTTTAATGCTGTTATACTGTGTCCCGGGAACCTGTGAGAATATCAAATCAAGGGTCGCCGAACTCGCGAGCATATCCTAGTATAAAATATAATGTCGCCATCCCATGTAAGCTTCCAGGACGATAAATCCTTTTACGAATATTACCTTCAGTCTTCGTTATACGTTCAAAGCAAATGTCGACAAATAAATTCATTCCGAACTAACTAACGTCGCCGGCTTACGAAAATCTTTCCTTTCATCCTATTTCTAAAGAGATTATATCTGATCAAAATATCTACTCAACTTGTCTTAGAGTCCAGTCCTGTATTTCGTTTATTTAATGTTATATCGTTTATTCGATCTTATTATAAGTTAAAATTTTACATAAATTATTTATTGAACATTGAACATATATAGAGACAGAGAGAGATAACACTTTATTGTACACCATTACGACGTTAGCCATTCACAGTCCACTGGACGTAGGCCTCCCCAAGTCGGCACCAGTCATCCCTGTCCTCTGACTTCTTCTCCAGTGCCTACCGGCCGACCTTGCTTCGCCCTATCGGGCTGGAAGGCGTCTGACACTACGTTTACCGAGACGCGGTGTCTAGGACTCGTTTGCTTCACTGGCTATCGGTACTGCGGCAGACGTGACCGGCACGGCAGCCACTTGAACTTGTTACAATGGATTAATCGCTAAGAAGCGATCTCTTCCAAAAAAATTATTATATACTAGGTAATTTTTAAAGTCATTTAGTTTAATTAAAAGAACACCCCTTACCATCTCCAACAGTATTGGTGTTCTAGGCGTTGATATAACGAACGACGTGCAGTTTCGGGGTCATCTGGAAGGCAAGGTTAAACTTGCCTCAAAAAGCTTGGTGTGCTAAACCGGTCTAAGCAGTATTTCACCCCGCGGCAAAGACTTGTGCTTTACAAAGCACAAGTTAGGCCGCATGTGGAATACTGCTCACACCTATGGGCTGGAGCACCCGCTTACCAGACCGACCCCTTGACTCCATCCTACGTCGCGCTGTTCATATAGTCGACGATCCATACTAACAGGCGGCTTAGAATCGCTTAGCCTTCGGAGAGACTTTGCGTCGCTCTGCGTATTCTACCGCTGTACAACGGGGAGTGTTCCGAGGAACTGTTTGATCTGGTGCCAACACCTAATTTCTACAACCGCACCGCTCGCCATCGACGGGATGTTCATCCCCATTTCCTGGAGCTGCCACGCTCAACTACGCAACGGTTCTCTAGAACGTTTATACCGCGTACAACAATGATCTGGAGAGAACTTCCCGCCGAGGTTTTCCCTCTGCGCTACGACATGGGGTCGTTCAAGAAAGGCATTATAAAATTTCTTAGAGGTCGGCAACGCGTTGGCAACGCCCCTGGTGTTGCAAACGTCCATAGGCGACGGTAACCACCTTTGATCAGGTGGGCCTTCCGCCTGTTTGCCTGCTTTAGGCAATAAAAAAAAAAATTAAGATTGTAAGTATCGGAAAAAACAGAGTCTGGCAATGTGTTTCACTTTTTACGGTGCGCATAATGAAGGGGGATTCAAAGCACTTTGTTTCTGTAGATAGTATTCCTACCCTGTATTGATTCTACGTGCCAGTGCCGCTGATTGTCCAATGACGGAAGGGAAATGGAGGAAAATTTTAAGCTCTAATGCACACTATTCGATAGAAAATCGATAGGTTGGATGTCATGTGTCGATGTTTAAGATTTTGAATTAATAAGTTTTTAATAACTGGTCGTGGCTTATCAACTTCCTAGCTCTCCGCCTAATTGAGTCTAGTGTGTCCAGTTGTTACGTTGGTGAGCCATCCTATAGGCGAGAATAGTAATACATACATGCTCTGTGCATGCTGGTTCATAGTTACAATTCCTAAATAATTGAATATATATTATAATTCAAAACCTTAACGACGCACACACACCCATAACAAATGTAAAAAGAATATTTCCACATCACATAACCTAAAGAAATATTTAAAAAACGTCTATAACTCAACTTTAAAGTTCATTCAGAGATTTTTTCATCGGGCACTTATTAAGATTTTAAAATATCCATTTATTAGGGATCCGTCGAACCCCTGTCTCCTTTTCAAACACTTTGTGGATTATTTCAGACTTCCATTAAAGTAACAGCCCTCTTTAATTAATGATTGACTTATTTATTATTAATAAAATTTCGTATTGGGTCAGTGGCAGATTTTTCAGCCACTGAACACAACATTACTACTTTTCATTGATAATAAATAAGTCAGTATATAGATTATACGTTTCGGAATGATTGTGGGTAGACATGCGTCTTAGGTGCGTGCCGCTGAATCAACGTGCAGTCGTATCGACCACTTGTCAAGACAACGTCATAGCGAGTGACCATTATTTCAAAGACATGCCATATTTGTAATTTTATATTAATTATTATTTTTATTAGTAAATACTCGTGAATATTATCATTTGTTATTATTAGCTTTTATCGCGGGCTTTGAGCGCGGGGCCGAACCAAGAATTCAGTAACGAAAATAAACCTAACACCTCCCACTCCGCCTACCATGCGCGGTGACGGCGGCCTGAGGCGGGCGCGGCGAGCGGAGGCATTTTTTTTTTTTTTTTTTTGAGGCGGGGAAAAATGACTAACCGATTTACGCACTCTCTGGGCCGTCACTAGGAAACGGCACGAATCCACGGGGGGCGATAACGCTAGCAATTGTATGCTCTACTTGCGCTTCGTCCGCTATGGATTACACAGAGGAGTGTGGAGACTCCGAGCGATGCCGCACGGGCGAGCAACCTCAATACCCACTAAAAAACCCCTCCTCCCTTCGCGGCCCTGCGCTTTGATGTGAAGGAAAGACTGAGATGTAGAACATAGTTACTCAGCAGTCGGCGAGCGGAGGCATGCGGTGGCCACTATCAACAGCGAGTTCTCGTAGCGATTCGAGGTATGTCACGTTATTGCAAATTATGGACGAGGAGCTGCTCCGAAATCGGACGAATACGTAAGCAGCTGTTTGTGAGAAAGTATATAGGTGTATAGGTATCTATCATAGCTTTATAATGCCACACTCACCGCATGTACGCCCCGTAAGTATACATGTAATGGTCTAAGAGCCGGTGAAGATCGACCTTCACCGATCTGATAATCAGATGAGACGTATTCTTAATCAAATATATTTTATGAACAAATATGCCTATAATTACTTGCCTATCCAAAAGTGCTCAAGGATATTTTTAATTAAATTAACTTTAATCGATTTTTTTTCATCACTCTCATTCTATTGATAACCAAATGAATTTTATTTTACTGATAGTTTTTAACACACAGAATATGCCTAGGTAGGCTTGCCTACTCATTTCTGTGTATGGCTACCTGGCAAGCAGATGTGAACAGGTCAGCCAATATAGGTGACTCCACCGATCTGCTAACTTATCGAAAGTTATATCAAATTTTAGATTATTTTATTACAAAATCAGTCACATATACTTGCCTGCAAAAAATCGTATTTAAATTACTATTGCCAAGCTAAAAACTTTTAGAGTTTTAGCCACTTGATAGGTGCGAGAGAGAAAGTAGAGCGTCCGAGGTCCGTGTGGTAGAACAGGAGACAACATAAAACAAGCTTACCTAGGCATATTCTGTGTGTTAAAAACTATCAGTAAAATAAAATTCACTTGGTTATCAATAGAATGAAAGTGACGAAAAAAAACCGATTAAAGTTAATTTAATTAAAAATAGCCTTGAGCACTTTTAATATTTTAATAAGCAAGTAGGCATATTTGTTCATAAAATATATTTTATAAAAAATACGTCTCATCTGGTTATCAGATCGGTTAAGGTCGATCTACCACGTCTCCTCTACTATAAACATAGGTGCTTACAAAACAAATCACTGAATTAATTAAAAGAAAAACTTGAATTAATATCAAAGACAAAAAAATACTGCATAAATAAAAAAATAATAATTAATTATAATTGCATAAGTTGATAAAAAATGCTATGCTAAATAGCTTTACTGCCACAGTCCCCGAGTGCCACAAGGGTTTTTTTTATCAAAATTAATATTGCAATGAGATTTACACGATTTATATACCGTTATCTAGGCTCGATTTCAACGTGTATTTCTGTAACTGAGCAATAATAATGCAATACCCATTATATTTCTTGACATTCTGAAACTATGCTATACGTTTTATTGTACTTCATGATTCAATTAGTGCGTTTTAAAATTGTCCACTTGTTTTTAATACGTTTTACGTACATACCATACATACATAACTTCACGCCCTTGCAGGGTAGGCACTGACCACAGAGCGCCATTTAGGCCTATTCTTACACACCTCACTTGCTTCTTTGACATTCATAGCTCTTGTCATGCACGCTCGTCTGTTCTTAAGGCTCCTGACATCACCTTCTGCTAATATACGATCAATTTGATCATGGAAGGTGTGTCGTGGCCTTCCGCGACTTCTGCATCCATCCACTTTTGCATTGTATATCTGTTTAGTCATTCTTTCATCATACATTCTTTCCACATGCCCGAACCACCGGAGCATTCCTTTCCTTACCTTTACCCCGACACTTTCTTTCAGACCAACTCTCTTTCTTACTTCGGTATTAGGTCCTCGAGCGTCACTCCGCAGATTTTGCGCAGTGCTCGCATCTCGACCGTGTTTACTCTACTTTCATGCTCTCTCTTCCAACTCTCGCTTCCATACGTGAGCGTAGGTACCAGCACCGTGTTGTGTATGGCAAGCTGGGCCTTCTGACTGAGGCCTTCGGTCTTTAATACGTTTTGTTAATCAAATTTCATAATTATTAAGGCGTCTGCCTTTTAGTCACTTGGAACTTCAGTTGCAAGTAAAATATGTGTTTCGTTCCCAATTCGGACTAGGTATCAATATCGAATACTGATTGGTAGCCGAACGTTGTTGTAAGGGCAACTTAAATTTGTGGCAGCTGGTATGTTTTTATGGAGAATATTATGAAGCTGTTTGTGGTTGTTACTTGTATAGATAGTCATTTCATAATCTAATGGATTATGTTAGGTATAACGAAACAATGGCTATTTTAAGGCAGATGTATATTGGTCTGTTACGGTGAATAAATGATTAGTTAGTAAATACGATACTATTATATTTACTAAAAGTTTTGGTGGCTTGTATAACAGGTATTAAAAAGTTGCTGAACATTTTAGATTACGAACTTAATTGACGGTACTTTCAATTAATTTATAGTATTTAAGCGATACGTGAGGCGATGAAAATACTATTGTTCTACCCTTCGCCGAACATTGTGCTCTTCAATAAATTATTGATTTGTTATGTATGTATAATTTGGATTGAAGATGATATAAAAACTTTGAAATAGTGAGTTATAGAAATTTCGAGGATTTGGGTGACTAGAAGGAATGCTTGGAGGTCACTGGGCCAGGTTGAACCCATTCTTTATGTCATCATAGTTTTGTGTCCAAATGTTTTCCGTCAAATGATTGATACAGTTATTCTTATCCTTATTTCTGTGGTTATGATATGTGTTTATTAATTGTTTATGCGAAATTTTAATTGGCATCACTAAAATAAATGATAAATAACGCTTTTTTAGTAAATGTGAAAACTGTTGAAATACATTTCTTCTCGCCAACTTAAATTCGTTTCGGCAGTTTCAGAAAATAAATATATTTTGTGAAGTGCAAAGTTTGTTTGTTTCCAAGCGTATCCCGCGGGATATTCCTCAATGAAACTTATCGAGTTTAACTTATTGGATAAGGGCGCGTCAAGGGCCCTGCTACTTTATAAAAATGCTTTTATAACCGACAATTTCATTTATTTTTCTCGTTTATTTCTTTTCCGATTACAGGTTTGTTTGTTCCTCCAATGGTTAGTTTATATTTTCTTCAGTTCTTGTTGAATGTTGTTATTTGTTTTTTGAAATAATTCGTTTAAATTAAATTTGAAATATATAAAATTAAAATTAAATCTGTATTATTGTATTGTATATTAGGTTTTTGGTCTTATGAAGTTTATCTTACGAGGCATTGTTAGTTAAATATTTGTTTCAGGCTTTCGAAGCCAAATAATTATCAAAAGCAGGCGCATAAACTGAGATTATTAAGACCGCTGTTTTAAGCAGACCTTCCTACCTTTTAAATTCAAGGAGAGTTTAATGCAATTACATAATAATAGTAAATTTCATAATTTAATCAAATATGGAAAATTGAATTTTAAACCAAAACAAGAGGTACGGAATTAAGTAGTTTTGAACATACCGAATTAAGTATTTTAAGTTATGCTGAAATTAGTACCAGAGAGCGAAGCCATAGCTATAACTCTATGTCACAAGCTCAGACAGGGAGATAAGATACCCCCAAAACTGTTCACCAACGCGATGGAGGATGTCTTCGTGTCTAGAGCAGACGGAGCATCAACATCAATGGCCAGCGCATCTCTCACCTCCGTTGCCTTGGTGGATGATACTTACCGGGATGTCGGTCAGCTTAAATTAATCATCCCGACGAGTCAGTCTCGCCATGAAGTCATGTTCAATGAACATTTCATGCCGAAACCGGTAAGCGTCATTGGCGCCTCAAATATGCCTACTTTGGACAGAAAATACAGGTAGGTAGCACAACTTTAGGGGGGAAGCCAATAGGAGTAAGCTTCGTCAAGTCTTTTCGTCGACCAACCCACCATGCCTGAAGCGACCATGCGACGTCTCCGAGCGTCCTCCCTGTCCAGACTTACGGGGCCGGGAACACCGATACATGGGAGGACTAATCTACAAATTCCATTGGTCTCATCGAGCTATGAAGCGAACTATGTTAAGTCACTGGTTCTCTTATGGATACAATTAGAAATAAGGATATCCGTAAGAGAACCATGGTAATCGACACAGCTTGCCATACCAAGTTGACGTGGCATTAGGCCAATCTCGCAGGATTGATGGCCACTGGAACAGACGAGTGCTGGAGTGGAGACTGCGTCTCGGCAAACTTGAGGAACGGAATGAGTGGAGTCAATTAAGGAAGACCTACATCCAGCAGCGGACTATGATTGTCTGCCGACGATGCTGACTTCTAAATAACACCATAGTGTGTAAGTGACAGCTGAATAGAGATGACGTTATTTCTAAACCCAGTCTTTATTCGTTGAGATAGCACAAGTTGTGTCGTGGTAGCGACCGGCGTGCGCTAGAACTAGTTATTCACGGATTACAAGTCTTTTATTTATTGGCAGATATTACAATTTCTAAGCTCACTATCAATGAATCTGCAAGCTCATAACGGCGATCACTGAGAGAAACAGAAAAATAACCTGAAAACTTAACTAACAAAGTTTAATACACTCTAAGAGCGACACCTAGTACCTTCCGCCATCCGTATTAACAACCAACAACGACTAAAGATTTTAAATGTTAAACCATAGTGCAATTGAAGTGAAGTAAATTTAATATAAACAGAATCATAATTTAAATCTATACAATGTAAAGAATATATTAGGTACTATGTTAAATTATAAGTAATAAAACTGTGATTTTGTAATAATTTAATTATTACAAATTAACCGTTATATAGTGCCATATACTTCAGCTGCAATGTTTGTCCTCTCTACTCCTCTTCTCACTTTACTATCTTTACTTTGATGTAGAGAGGGCTGCGTGAGACCTACCGGTTGTCAGTTATAATAGTAGATCATAGGTTACTATATTAATTTCTTGACATACGGTTTTATTCATAGTGACTTAGAGTAATTTTATAGGCTTCTTTAAAGTTCTTAAAGAACCCTAAAAGGTCAATATGGATAAGATCATTAGTAGCTGACGTGTAGTCACCTGGATAGCTAATTAAGAAATGAAATAGCTGTTTTCAACTAAAGTCATTTATAATAATATACTATTATATTTGTTTTAATTAATTTTGTGAGTCTTCCACAATGTAATAAGACTCTTGATAATCGTATTGGAGCGAAACCTTAAATCTTATTTTCTAATATGTACAATATTTAATCAATAGGGTTCTCAGTGTGTTACTTTTACAAGATAATTTTGTTTGTTATTTTATTTTATAAGAACGTATGTATAATCCCTATTAATATTATAAATGCGAAAGTAACTCTGTCTGTCTGTCTGTTCCGTTTTCACGTAACAACTAGTGGACCGATTTGGCTGAAACTCAGTATATATATATTTTCGATACCGAGGATGAACATAGGATACTTTTTATCCCGAAAAATGGGATAGTTTCCGGGATGAAATGATATTTGTCTGTTTGTTTGTTATGCTTTTACGGAAAAACTACTGGACCGATTTGGCTGAAATTCGGCAAGTATGTAAATTAAATACTGAGGATGGACAAGGGATAATTTTCATTCTGGCCTTTTTGGTAATTTTAGCCTATTTGGTAATTTTGGCCTATTTGGTCATTTTGGCCCTTTAGGTCATTTTAGCCTTTTTGGTCATTTTGGCCTATTTGGTAATTTTGGCCTATTTGGTAATTTTTCCTTTTTGGTAAATTTGGCCTATTTGGTCATTTTGGCCTTTTTGGTCATTTTGGCCTATTTGGTAATTTTTCCTTTTTGGTCATTTTGGCCTGTTTGGTCATTTTGGCCTTTTTGGTCATTTTGGCCTATTTGGTAATTTTGGCCTATTTGGTAATTTTGGCCTTTTTGATCATTTTGGCCTTTTTGGTAATTTTGGCCTATTTGGTAATTTTGGCCTTTTTGGTCATTTTGGCCTATTTGGTTATTTTGGCCTATTTGGTCATTTTGGCCTATTTGATCATTTTGGCCTATTCGGTCATTTTGGCCTCTGGTCATTTTGACCATTTTGATTATTTTGGCCTTTTTGGTCATTTTGGCCTATTTGGTCATTTTGGCCATTTTGATTATTTTGGCCTTTTTGGTCGTTTTTGCCTATTCCGTCATTTTGGCTATGTCGGTCACTGTGGTCTTTTGGTCATTTAGAATTTTAGACCATTTTGGCCTTTTTGGTCAAGTTTTGTAATTTATGTTGTTTACAGATAGAGGGGGATGGTATAATTAGCGATATAAAATGAAGTGAATCTTCCGTGGGCAAATACATACAAATGTAATATAATATAACCTGTAGCACTTGCTCTATAAACAAGAGACACGCACTAGAGGTTAACTCGCGGCGCAGCCGCGGGGTAAACTCTAGTACTAGTATATTTATTCCCGATAACGAGTTCCTCTTAGATAACGAGTTTCTACCAAAAATAATATTATTCTAGTGTTAATTTTTAAGCAATAATACTATATTTATATAATTTGTCCTAAATAAAATTATTTTCTTTCTTTCATAACAAACTACTATACCGTTGCCTGTATGGGCGCACGAGCGCGCGCGCGTGTTTGTGTGTGTGTGTGTGTGTGTGTGTGTGTGCACGTGTGTGAATAGGCTTGCGCGTGTGTGTGTGTGTGCTCGCGCGCGCTTTCAACTGTTGCTATTTACTTGCAAGTAGACACGTTTTAGAAGTAGTCGTAGATAAATTATTATTTCTTATTACACTTACTTGTATTTTTCTGTTACTTGTATATTAAGTAATATATACTGTACGTTTTAGTTATTAGTGACTTTAAATAAAATCAATAAGTTTACTATAGATTGCTCTAAGAAAACTTTTTGTAACTTTTTTAGAATTAAGAGTACCACATAACCTATTACCAAAAAGTAAAATGGAATCCTACGCAAATCTTAACCTAACACTTAAACGTAAAAATCCCAAAAATATAAATGATCCTATTTTACTGCATTATAATATTAAACAAATACAGAAATATGAGCTTTCCGAAACTTCTTCTCTTAACATACTTTTTAAAACATAGTTTGTGGAAAACTTGTAATATTTGAAAACTCTTACTTACTGGGACGTCTATGTTTCAACCAACATACTTTTCAAATTTGAAAAGTTAATCCATCTTCCCTGTTTCCTGTTTTCATGTCATAATCTTTATTTAATATAGCTTCAAAGTAATGCATTATTAAGTTTGTTTATTTCTTTATTAATCACAATTAAATATAGCCTATGTATATGTTACTCGGGAATTATGTAGCTTTTTACTGGTGAAAGAATTTTCGAAATTCCCCTAGTAGTTTTTACGAATCCCGAACATACAGACTAGAAATCTAAAAAAAACGTGTTTTTCGTCATTTATATAGTCTACTTGAGGTGTTTTTTAATATATTCAATCTACAGGCACAGCAATTTTAGTATTTTATATATAAAATACGTATTGCTAGTACGATGCTAAGTCTTGCAAACCACCATTGCATCATTTAACTCCTTTAAAGATATACTTACCAGTAACAGTAATACCTAATCTCACAAGAAATCTATTAATTCATTCGTCCCACCGGTGAAAAAATATTTTTCATTCAGATTCCATGCAAATAAAGTCTCTTGGTCCATGCAAATTTTATCCGTGCAGGAACGGAGAAAGAATACAAATTCCTGCGGCCGGGCGGTCTGTCATAAGAGGCGACAAAACAACCCACAGCCAGGTGGTAGGGCATTTCCCCGATTGGATGGCTACCACCCCTGGTCTAAAGTATGTCGCCATAACAACCTTGAGTTGTGTTTCGGCATTAGTGACCAGTCTCACTTAAAACAGCATCAACGCATTTGTAGCACCTTTCGTGTTGCAAATGTCCATAGCCTATGGTAACTGGTTTCCAGTAAGTTGGCCGTCTGCCTGTCTGCTGAACCAGGAGTTCACTTAAAAAAAGTATTTTTTAATGAGCTAACCATTTGCCGGCCTACTTCAGTGCAACGCAGAGGCTCGTTTCGAATTCTGGTATGGTTAATTTGGAAATTAATTTTTCTTATTTTCTATGGTCTGGGTGTCTGGAATCGGCCTCACCCTAGTCCGTTGTATATTACCCATAACACAAGCGTAACTTGCTTAATTTAGGAATGTACATTATGCATTTGCCAGCTGATAAAAAAAACCAAATGTGCACACACGAACTTATCCCTAAAAAGATCCCTTTCTTCCAGACAACCCCATTATATATTTTGTTAAGCATTAAATGTTATCTACTTGTTGATAAATAGCTTTAATCCAGATCTTCAAAACCCTAAGAGAGTAGATCCATCAGACTATCAAGAAAATACTAAGCCTAACAACACAAGACTTAATTCAAAAACTAATATTTGAAGCAATAATTATGAAATTCCCAACTTAACCGTCGCTTTCAAATCCTTTAGAGGATAGAGTAAAATTTCTAAGAGGATTGTAATTGAAAACGGCTGATAATATCAAAGTGAATATCAAATAACCTCGATTTAATATTCCAACAGATAACCCAAAAGCTTTTCTATTGAGCAGCCGTTTCTTCAAATATTTTTGTTTGCGTTTCTATTTATTTATCTCCTGATCTTGTATTTACTTCATTACAATTTAATAGGAATATTTCTCGAAAATATTTCATCTTCTCTATGTAGATTCGTGTACCCATAACCGATTTTGAAAATATCGAAAAATTGCCATAATAACCGAAAAATGCAATAAATCAATATTGGTAACCTTTACAAAAAGGATTTTATGAACAGGCTTTTTTCAGTGGGGGCTACAAACAAAGAGTTAGAGACCTTCAAATTTCGAGAATTACCGTGCCCTGAAAAAAGATAGATAGATAGATAACACTTTATTGCTCACCAAAAATACAAAAACAAAATGCATAATTATAATACTTCTTGGCAAAACAACATGCGGCCTTACCACTAAAAGCGATCTCTTTCAGGCAACCCAGCTTAAAAGAAATTCTTATCTAATCTGGCGATGTAGGTGGAGTAGAATAAGATAGGACTGTACAATTTAAACACACTTACTTACACTATTTATAAATTTAATACTATATAATAAATGTGCAATAAATATAATAGTAATATTTTTTTTTTTTTAATTTTTTTTTTTATTGCAGGAGATCAGCAGACAGGCAGACGGCCCACTTGATGGACAGCGGTTACCATCGCCTATGGACATTTGCTACACCAAAGGTGCTACGAATGCGCTGCTGCTCTCTTTGGGGAGCCTGGAACCTGGTCACTAATGCCGGAACACAACACAGGGTTATTATGGCGGCATACTCTAGACCAGGGTGGTCGCCATCCAGTCGGGCAAATGCCCTACCACCTGGCTGTGGGTTGTTTTGTCGCCTCTTACGACAGGCCGCCGGGCCGCAGGAAATTGTATTCTTTCTCCGTTCCTGCACGGATGGAATATACGTATATACAAAATTATACAACAGTAAAAAAGACGTTACAAAAAAGGCCTGCCCATAACGATGTAAGGAGGATAATACGCGATGTTGGAACCAGAGAGATTATTCTAAAACATGTTTTTTTTTTGTAATAGAACTTAGCTGGGCATTCATCCTTACTAACTGAAGCCACTTCATTTTTGTATGCAGATTATAGAGATATTATAGAGATTTGAAATGAATTCCAAGATGTGTCTTTTTTACTTTGTTAAAGAGGGTGACATGACATTTCTTCGAGGCCGGCAGAATGTTTAGGAGCTCTGGTGTTGCAAGTATCCATAGGCAACGGTTACCGCTTTTCATCAAGTGCACCATCTAACTATTTGTTGTACTCTATCTACAAAAAGACATAATAGTATAGCAGAGAAGAGGATGAGGGAGCGAACTGGCTAACAATGCTAAACGAGAGGAACACTCCAACGAGCCCGCGGAACCAACCCCCTATTGGTGACGTCCTATGATTGCGGTCCCATGGCACCTCATTACAATGCGAACGGACGCTGGAAGGTTTATTGGGTAGTCTGACGGTCGGTGCTATCCAAGTTCTAATACTAACCAGACGCTTGTGTGTATCACAGTTGAGAGTCCCATATAGCCCTTGGCGACCTCCCCCAGAGCCTGAGGATATGTACAAATGCATTCTCTCGGCGCTAAAAAAGGGTGAACTTCGCCAAGTTCACCTAGGTTTGCCTTGATTACTATTTTTCAGTTATGGACAACGTCCTCGGGGCCCACTATTCACTTGCCTTACCGTCGGTTAAATTTTGACATTACTTGTATAAAGCTTATGTCAAATTTTAACCTATAATAAGGCAAATGAATAGTCGGTAAGATATAAGGACCGGCTATTAATCGTGCAACCATTGAATTTATTCAGCGAAGTAAATGGCAATAGATGATTACGGACTTTAATAGGCGAATTTAATAGCTCTTGCATGTAGCAAAAACACTCTATATATAAACAACCCAAGTTTGCACATTCCAGTACGGAACTCTCGGAATTGTTAAATGTACCGTGTTCTCTTTACGCGTTGTCATAATCGAACCAGTCGGCTGAGAGCTAAATAGATTTTAGCGTTATCGAAATTTAATGCACGTCTTAGTAAAACTCTTAAAGAGATACAAATTATTGCTTGCTTAAAACTAAATGACACTGTTTATTTTTTCGGCATTAGTGACCAGGTTCCAGTCTCCCTTAAGTGAGTAACAGCACATTTGTAGCGCCTTAAGTGTTGCAAATGTCTTTAGGCGATGGTAACCGATTTCCATCAAGTGGGCCGTCTGCCTGTCTGCTGAACTCCTGCAATAAAAAAATATATTGATGAAATATTTTTAATATCAATAGTTCCGCACAAAAACTGATAACTAAGGGAGCGTAGAAGGATAGTAGCCGCAGGGGCAGGACGAGCTTTGCACTTTCCTGCTGGCTGCCTTGAAAGTGGGTATATTTCTTGTTACTCAGCCAGTTCTTGTCCACTGCTGTAGGCTTCATATGTGCGCCGGTCTCCCTTTTTCGTCATCTAGCCCCTGCCGGCAACCTTGCACAGGTCGTCAGTCCACTGGCTGGAGGGCGTACTGCGCTACATTTAATGAGACACGGTCTACACTCTAGGACACGTCTGCTTCATTGGCTGTCGGTCCTGCAAACACGTGCCGGCCCACTGCCACTTCGCCAGCGAAGGTGGGTATATTAAGTGCTAAAGTGAAAGAAGACAAACCAATGTTTTTAGTGAGAACACCAGCCCAGCTGAATAGCCACTTACCACTCCCTAGAAAATAAGGAGAAGTAAATATTAGCAAGTATTTTGAAGTTAATTTTAGTAGGAGACGTTGAAATATCGACAAGGACCGCACAGTAAAGTGCTTTCAAACTAATTCAATAGCAGCTCTAGGGGACTGGCTTAAATGGCCCTAAAATTAGACTATGAACTAGGCTAAGTAACTAATACTATTGAGGTCTAAGAGAGGGGTCTACAACCTTTAGTCGTATAGTGATGAGTTGAAATTGAATAACTTTGGTATTTACGTTTAAAGTAAATCGTGGTAAGTTAAATAGCTGTGTTTTGTCTATTAATAGGAATATCGTTTATCTTCGTTAGGGTAAATAATCTACCCGAATCCCACGGTTTCTAGTCCTAGGATAATTGGGATTGTTCACTTTTTTTCAATCTAGCTATTTCAAAAACCATTTCGAGGAATAGTGTCTCTAATAGTTTATGTCTAGTTAAAATTCCAAAAAAACGTACGACCTTCTTGTATTTTGTAAGAAATGTGATTGACCTTTATCTTATCTTACTAAATCCAATCAGGTGGGCCATCTGCGTGTTTGCCTGCTTCAGGTGTAAAAAAAAATCTAGCTGTACATTATTTGGTTTAAGTTCTGTAACATGGATTTTTCCCTAAAGATCACTTTCAAAAATTATACGAAAACTATAAAAAGTATTAATAGTTGAACACGAAAAATTATAAGCCTAGCGACAAAAAACACTAAAATGATCACGATATGTAATGAGTAATAACAGTGACATTTAAATAGTAGTAAATAAAATAAAAATAAAATAAAAATGTATTTATTTCAAAAAGTCTATACATGTAAGTTGCCGGGGCTTCCCAAAAAGTAATAAGTAGCACAGATTACTATGATTAGTAAGTTTTATTATTTTTGTTTTCTAGGCAAAGAAATCAATGTAAACCTGTCCCTTATGACGTCATCGGAGAAATAATTTTAAAAACGAATTATAAAGAAACTAACGCTTAAAATACAAAAATATTCAAATTAGTGTCTTAGAATACCGTATTTTACGTAATATAAATATAAAATCAGAGGGTAATTTTTTGTGAAAAATCCCCATTGTATTTTATGTTCATTCTAGTTATTGATGACATATAGTTTGTTCTAATCGTCGTCGTCAGTCATTCGGACGTAGGCCTCCCCAACAAGGCGTCACTTATCACTGTCTTCTGACTTCCTCATCCCCTGCTGGCGGCCTTACACAGGTTGCCGGTCCATCGGGCTTAACCTTTAACTGCTGATGTGGTATTCATGTAACGTTAGTGGTGACGTTAGGCTTGACAGGCCTCGGTTGAATATAACTATAATTTGCGATGTACATAAATGAATGACTGTAGCCTACCAATTTGTGTTAGTACAGATATTTAGGTAATAAATAAAAATATTTTGGATATTCTTTGATTATTATTATTATTTTTTATTTTTGGATTTGGACTTTTGTTTATTAAAAGACATATCAAAATTAGCTCTTCAATTATTACTAAAAAACGACTTGAGATTAACAATCAGTCATAAAAACCAAAAACTAACATACTAAATCACAATAACATTTTTTAAACTTAGTACAGAGTTGTATCTCCATAAAAAATAACACAAATTTCTTATCAAGTTATTAATCACAGAAATGACAAGGGGTTTAACTTCACAATGTTTTATTGAAACTCAGAACACATGAGGTATCGCTGCTTGAAACTGGATTTTCTTGGTCTGACAGTTGTACGTGTTCCACATTAACAGATGACCTGTCTTGAGTGTTTAAGTTGTGATCAATTTGCTCTGGAACATAATTTTCTCCTAAATCATCAGCTTCAGAACCACTAGAGTTATCACACCCTAACCATTCTTCGATTTGTTGATCGAAATTTGAACTCGTTCTCGATATAACTTGTCTACTAGTACCTGGTACAGAACTACTCTTCGTCTTTTTCTAGGTATTTCTGTATCATTTATCCTTTATGTTTGCAGATACACGCTATAACAAACCATAAATAACAATTTAATAACACTAACAAAAAAGTTACTAAGTGGTGACATAGGGCCTGAGGGGCCTCGGTTAAACTTTAAATACGCATAACTCACCGAATTCGCCGCCGCCGACACCATTATCCCTGTCCACGGCGTGGGCGCACCTAAACGCGAAGCTACTGAGACGCACAGCCCCGGGACTCACGGGGAAAGGGGTTAAATAACGTTTCGTTAGTGCTCGCAGGCCTGTGAGGCCTCACGTCACCAGTTAAAGGTTAAGGGCGTCCGACACTACGTTTAGCGAGACGCGGTATCCACTCCAGGACTCGTCTGCTCCATCGGCCATCGGTCCTGCGGCAGACGTGACCGGCCCACTACCACTTCAACTTGCTAATTTTGCGAGCTATGTCGGCTACCTTGATTCTCTGTTGAATTATAATTTGGTGCATGAAATTACTGAATGCAAAACACCCCTCCCTCTCAAACTTAGGCAAACATAAAAATATTCATTTGTTACCTGACTTCCTTATCAACGTACATATCAATTTCTCTTTTGTTTAACGTTACCCCAACCATTTCGCATCGGCACAATATAACATTTGTTTTATACTCCTCCATTCTGGCGTACGTCTTCTGCCACGCCACAAAATATCATGCGAAACAAATCCACAATTATATCACTATAACCCACAAAAATATTAAGTATTCGAATCACATTTTCACGTTATCTTTAATAACAAATACTTCTTAACTAATATCACGTAATGCTTGTTAGATAAGTTATCTGAATTATTACTTAATTATCTGATTATTTTTTATGAACAATGTACAAATTCTTGTATATTACTAAGCTAAAATAATTCATGTTAACGGTATAATTTTAATAAGATAATGAATTTGGGTGTCCAAATTTATAGAACAAACATCGATGTGCAACGTTACGAGATGTGATAATGCTTTTATTTATAGCAGGAGTTCAGCAGGCGGGCAGGCAGACGGCTCTCTTGATGGAAAGCGGTTACCATCGCCTATGGACATTTGCAACACCAAAGGTGCTACAAATGCGCTGCTGCTCTCCTAAGGGAGACTGGAAACAGGTCACTAATGCAGGAACACAACTCAGAGTTGTTACGGCGACATACTTTAGAGACTTTAGGGTTGGTAGCCATCCAGTCGGGCAAATGCCCTACCACCTGACTGTGGGTTGTTTTTTCGCCTCTTACGACAGACCGCCCGGCCGCAGGAAATTGTATTATTTTAAGGTGACGATTGAGTACTAAAGGTGTCCTTGAAAGTAGTGCTTTTTACTGAAAAATTGAGAAGAAGAATTAAGGAGGTATGAGTATATAATGAGCCACGTTACAAAATAATTTGAAAATTGATGCGAATAAGAGTAAACGTAGACCAATAAAAAGAATGGATGGATTTTGTGTGGTTTGGCAGACCTACGTACAAATAGAGTATCAAAGAATAATAAATAATATATCGAGCCCACAATAGTGGGAAAAGGGACAAGAAAAGAGAAACAAAATTATTAAGGCGAAACCACGGCGAAATCCTCAGTAGTGTATAAAATATAACCAAGACTTGTGTTGCAATAAAGATATTCATCGATATGTTCTTCTGATACATAAGTATCTTGTTAAATTTTCTAACTTTAAAGAGTTGTATATTTATTTGGACATAACTCTATTATTATTTAAAGTCATTGTACCGTAATGGCTTGCGCACGCGTCCCGTACTAGAAGAGCGCAGGTTCAACCCTGGCCGGAATGCATGCACCACTTAGGCAGTTTCGTGCCCTAGTTAATGTGCATATTGTTACAATTATCACGCGCTAACAACGGTGAAGGAAAACACCATGATGCAACCTGCACATCGAGATAACCGATGTGTCAAACCTACCAAGCTGCCTTGTATAAGCGTGGCAGGTATGATATCCGTTCCCTTATAATGGGAAGCCGATAGCAGTGGAACATTTCTATTCGGTTATTATTTATTTATTTATGGAAAACCTACAGCTAAATACATTTGATTAGATAACTATAATGAATACAAGAAAGCCAATGACCTGTTTTCACGGATAAGCTATTGTTTAAAAGTAACATGCAAACGTAAGAAAGGCACCGAGATATCTAGTCACTGTTGAAAAAAAAGGCTTAGACACCGCTTGGCTCCTGAAAGACTAATTGCAAATGGGTCGATGTAATCGTAGTTACTTACATTATTTAAATAATTACTTGCTCGCACTAGAAATGAGTTTTGTCTGTAATTAATAACACTTAAAGGTATTTAATTTATTATATTATTGATATGACTCTATTATAATCATCATATGCATCCGGTGTGTTTAGTTATTTTTCTTTCTTTGGTGTTGCAAATTTACATAGGCGATGGTAGCCGCTTTCCATAAAGTGGGCTGTCTGCCTGTCTGCTGAACTCCTGCAATAAAAAATTCTATTGTATTAGTAAACATTACTTGACCTTGCAAACTGATGTTTTGTATGTATGATTAATGGATGATAACCTTTACTGACCGGTCCATGCGCTATTATATTTCAATGAAGGTTTGCTTAACCACATGTTGGATTATGAGAATATAATAGCATAAATCACGGAAGTTTAATGAGTACACGTGACATGGCAACTTGAAATAATAATCGGCTAAGTGCGTGACGTGTAACCACAAAGCGCGCGGGTTCAAATCCTGGTCTTTATGCACTACCTGGAACCTAGGCACTTTTCTAAATATACGGTTACAATTATTACGTCCTAAGAACGGTGAAGAAATATATCCTGGTGAAACCTGCAACTCGAGATAGACGATGTGTCAAGCCTACCAAGTCGCCTTGGACAAGCGTGGCGGGTATACTGTCCGTTCCCCAATAGTGGGACACCCGAGCCCAAAAGTGGTACGCTTATGGGCTCTTATTATTATATTGTTACGAGCTACAGGACCCGAATTAAAATAAATGCCGTTGGAATTACTATAGATTTTATTCGTATAAAACAGGTACAAATATAACTAGACACTGTATAAACTGTGATACTGTATACGCACTGTATAGACACTGTATAAAACACTATTCAATTACACTGGTCGACCATCAAATCCTCCTTTATTTTTTTTTTGTCATAAACAACTCAAATTTACATTTCGCTAAAACTTCGTTTTTAACACTGACGCGCAAAAAAATAAAAAATAAAAACAAATTTTTTAAATTAAAAAAAATCATTAAAAAATCTAGACTTGATGGAAAAAATCGGCCAAAGGGGATAGATTCAGAACATTTGAAACGTCATATTCATGTCAAAAGAATTTAAAGGAGGATTTCATTGCAGACCAGTGCTACACGCGAAAAGTCCGTCACTATATCGCTAATCGAAAGTACTACACACGTCTTACTAGTATCGTAATCGTCGCTCTACTGCCCCAACGCTCCGTTCGGGCATTATTTTATACTAAACTGTATATACCGACAAAGGGGCCGCGTTCAATCAGTTAATCCGCACATCTGGCAAGCTTCGATGCAATTCAACAGGGATTAGTGACACTAATGGCAGCCATAAAACAAGTACGATAACAAAAGCATGTTTTTCTAACATACAAACTCTAAACATGAAGTAAACAAAAGAATTCCTAAATCATAAAAGGCAACTAACTGCGTTTTTACGACGTGCAAGTATGCGTTCTTTGTCGGTATGTAACAATATTAGAAGCGCGTGATAGTTTCTACAAAATAACGGGTATGCATAAAATCCGTGTAAATCTATAGGTAATATAAATACAAAATACATACATATTATCAAGACTGTTACAATTTTCAAAACTCTTTTGAAATTGTAACTCTACCGGCACTTGTTGTCCTTCATGCGATATTCGTGAATAAGATTTGAATATTATTGCGCCTTTGTAGCCGTGGTTAGCAACATAGCTACGCGATGGTCATTTTTTATACACAACTGTGCGTCCTTTTGTAGCTAATTTAAACAGTCGAGAAGAACGTAGTGGGGATAGCGGTTAAACTGCTTGATACTGTACAATGTAAATACCAATAATAGTCATTCAGAAAGGAACGGATATAACACCGGTCGGCTAGTGAACGGTGCTGCCGCCTAAAATATACAAGTCATTATTATATAATCATTCCAACGACAACAAACATTATCAAGTAATGGTATTTAATTTGTAAGGTTTGGTGATAAATTTAATAGACGTCAGGTAATGATCATTTGTGTTGGGTGATAATATATATATGATTGTGTATATTTTGTTTTCTGTGAAGGTGTTTTAGCTGTGAACATGTTTTATTGTATTTATGTTAAATTTCCTTGACTTGTATGTAAAGTTAAAATAAGACATTATTTAATAGACAGCAAGTTTTTATAAATTACAAACGCGGTTTTTTTAAATTTATTTTGTAGTGTCGATCGCGACAATCTGTGAAATTATTTAAAAATTATTTCTGATAAAATCTTTATAATATTTGTCCATTGAGTGGAGTGATTTTAAGATTTTAAGGTAAAATACTTAACCATATTTTTTTTATGTTTATATATAAAATCTGTCGTCAGCTAATCACTCCCCAAGTCGGTGCCACTCATCACGATCTCCACCCTCCTCACCAAATGCCAACCGGCGATTTGCGCAAGTCGTCATATGAAACATAATTGTATATTAAATATTTGTTGGAATTCTAAGATCATCATCTTCAGCAATATAATCAATAATAGACGGCCTCTGTGGTTGAGCGGGCTAAGCCTTTGTCGGCCTACCTCACTTCAACACAAAGGCTCCGGACTCGATTCCTGGTATAGTAAATTTCGGAAACGTCTTTTCTCCGTTATTTACTACGGGTGTCTGGGATCGGCCCCAGAGTAGTCCGTTGTATATTACCCATAACACAAGCGTAACTTGCTTAATTTGGGGATATACAGTGTGTGTGCTTGTCTGCCGATTATATTGTATTATTATATAATGATATAACCAATATAATCATAACATCTATATGTAGTCACAAAGACAACAAACGGCTTGTAACCAAAAGTACAAAAAAATTGTATGCCCGTCAAGGTAAAACGTGTAACTTGAGACTTGAATAACATCTGAAAAAATATCTGTTTTAAAAAAATAAATTACTTTGACTTTTTTTAAATAACATTACATTTTAGAATACAATACATAATAAGCATAATACTAGTTCGTGAGTTATCTGTAATGGCACACCATTGTACACTATAAAGTGCTATCTATCTATCATTTTAATAAAGGAGTGTTTTAAAAGTACTTTTGATTCCATACATAAATAAAGCGGCTTCCGTACCCGTAGCGTTTTTTACCCAGAAATAATCAAATATACGATAGATTGATTCTATAATTAATACTAGATACCCACGCGAAGGCTTTACCTAGTAAGTAGCTATATTTATAATTATTTGAAAATGTACTCAATTCAACAAATTGTGACAAATTTAAAAATACAATTGTATGTCATGTTTAAAAAAGTTAAACCATATTTCAATATATGATTTTTCTGTATGTGTGTTTGTCACTGAATGCCTCCTAAGCCGCTGGATCGATTTCATTTAAGTTTTAGGTTCTGTGAGTCCTGAGATGTTTTACAGGCCACGATATAAGTGGTTCTGGAATGAGTCCTGGCTCGTTTAGAAACAAAACTGGACTGGTAGATGGTGCGGCAATCTTTTCTGAGTCCGGTAAAATAAATCCTTGGGGCGTGACGTCACGGGTTGTTCTAAATATGAATTGCTTTCCTTTATTAAATTACATTTTAACGGTTTTAAGCGCGCTAATTTATTCGATTTTACAAGCTTTTATTTAACTTGCAATGGATGTACCATGTTTGTAAGTATGTATGTAAGTATGCATGTATGTAAGTTCGGGTGGAATCTTGCAAGTTAAATTTGACCAACTACCCGGTTTCTGATTGACCTGAAATTTTGCACACATATGTATATTGCGTGACAATGCAATAATATGGTATCATGGAGCTGATCTGATGATGGAGTCGGAAGGTGGCCATAGGAACTGTACTAAACAAGATAGACCCGTCGTGTTTAGGCTAGTTTACTTGTCTTGGCTAGCACTCTGTTGCTACATGATATCTAAGATCTCAATAGCTTGTATTTACAAACGTTTTTAAAAAAGCTAATTTATTATTTCGATATTTCGTCCACTTATCAGTTGCCGTGATCACGGAGGACAAATAATAAAATCAAATGAACGCGCTAAAAACGTGGTTTTATAATGTGTCACGAAAACTTGAGAAAATATTAAATGCTTTTGTTTTTTAGAAAATGGCCTTGTCTAAGATATCACGATTAAGTCAAAGAGTTTCACGAGTGCATCTGTCAGCTTCGTAAGAAATAAAAGCTTATGGACCACAGAGAAAATCGTGAAATCTCCTCATAGAGACATTGTTATACCGAACAGATCTGTCGCTGAACATATTTGGGACAATTTGGAAAAATGGGCTGACAAGACTGCTACTGTAAGTAAGCAGAATTTTTTTGCTAAATACAGGCGTATAGGTGAATTACACCAATAGCTGAATTACCCCTAATTTTGTTAATTATACATTGAATTTATTTCGATAGGTTAAGTTAGTTTTGATTAGTTAAGAAGCCAATTAATAGTTCAAGATCCCAGTCACCCCAGACTTTGTGATTTTAGGAAAAATCAATTTTCAGGATCGATAGTATAACATAAGCTAAAAACGGTTTTACAGGTAGCAGTTATCAAAGGTAAAAATAACCGTGCTAACTTAGTCAAAGTAGCAAGGCTAGTTTTTACATAAGTCATATATGATATTATTATAAACAAAGATATACAGTTGCCAGACAGTTCCTGTGGGCCATAACTTTTAACAGACACTTTTAAAAAAATGTGGAAACTTACGTCATTTAGAAAGGCTGAGTTTTATATATGTTATCAAGTGTTATATTTTAAAATATTTTCCAATCAGCCAGACAAATCTGATGGGCCAAACATCCTCCCAGGCTCATTAAGAGTGCCGCTGTGCGAGAGAATTATTTAAATCAATTCAATATTATTTATACCAAATTTTTACTTATACACTTGAATAATGCTCTATGCTCTCGTATAAATTGTAAATCGTATGTTTAATTATCATGACAATATTATTATTTTTGCCTTCGACCGTCGAATCTTGGAAGCAAATAATTATCTCCATGTAAATGACTCTAAGGAATGTGAAGGGCGCGTACAATAAGTGCCTTACTAAAATACTGGCGTACTAGTCAATTTTTTTTATTATTGTACTAAATGATATATTTAATATTATAGATAGAAGAAATATTCATGCGTAACTCAGTCTCGCACAATGTTACAAATATTTATTATTTCAACAGATTTGCAGTATAACCAATCGTTCATACACTTATCATCAACTTTACAAATATTCACGTAATTTTGCTGCGAAATTGCGTGGTTCGATGCAAATGAGGGATGGGGATGTAGTGTGCATTATGATGTCGAATTCGCCGGAGTATCCCATCGCCGTGTTAGGTGCTTTGGAAGCTGGTGCTCAAGTTACTACTGTTAATCCTATTTATACTGCTCGTAAGTACCTCTATTTTTGTATTATATTGTTATGTATAGCGGCTTTTATTCAAAGACTGATTGAGGGACTAAAATAATTCCAGCATATAATAAAACAACCGGAGATATAGAAAGTCCAAAACAATCGATGTACCGTCGTTACCGGTTAAGCGTGCACTTATGCTGGATTTCTATATCTTTGTGCATTAGTAGCAAATTGCCTTATACCTTACCATGTATACTAAATTGCCATATTGTATGTCTCTGAAGGCCACGAGACATAAAAATGGCCGGGACTTTTGGAGGGCTTGCGTGGGGCCATGGGAAGGCTAGCACGTAGAGACTCCTTGACATATTTATGTAAAGCTGCTGCGAAAACCTAACAATCAAAATTGATTTTACTCTTATATAAGATTACACACACTAACAGGTGAATTTTCAAGTGGACCTTCAGGGTCAAATATTAAGCTATACTAAAAGCGAAAAAACTGTAAAGACTCTGACGCCTATTTTGTCAAAAAATAAAGTAGTGTAAAAAAAAAATTACCACGTCCACCTTCATAACGATATAACCGATATGTCAAACCTGGTAAGATCTGCCTTGGACAAGCGTGGCGGCTGTACTGTCCAATCATCTCATGATGGGAGGCCCGAACATTATTGACTTGCACATTTTAAGGTGATATTATATATCTATTTATATTCTGATATAGTTGGGCACGTGAGTTAATAGTCTGTGGATAAAAAAAAAAAAAAAAAAAAAAAAAAAAAAAAAAAAAAAAAAAAAAAAAAATAAATAGTCTTGTTGCGAGCCGATGCGACTAGTCCTTTGCAGGTGTCTGACCCTTTGAATTTAAGTGATCTATTGTTCACGCTAATCTTTTTGTTTACACCGCAGCAAGACGTCATAAATCCTTATTCCTTTGTGAACTATTTCATGCAAATTTTTAGAAGCCACTGAGCTGAAAAGTTAATAATTCTAAGGACTTGTGGGCATGTTGCTAGGAGGCCATATCTAATTCGCAAATGGAGAGGGTCGGGCAGTTGAAGAAGGAGTTAGTCGTACTGTGACTGCGAACGAAGCGTTAGCTAGTACACTTTCGGAGCGAGTATATTATAACGACGAACTTTGTGCGATTTATGTGATAACTATTACCTGCCCTACGAGTTTTGTTGTATTCGGCTATACTTGTAACAACTGTGAATTACGTGGGTTAACAAACTTTGTGGTTAACCGCATTTCAATATTTATATCCCAATCCATTATACAAATTCGTAACAGTATGATATAGAAACCGGCTACTGATCGTTTAAAATTCATATTTTTGAGTCATTTTTCACAGCAAGTGGTACTGAAATTCTAGCACAGCAATAACCTGAGTGCAAACATCATTTGATGAATGATGAAAAGTGGCGTACTATTTTCCAAAATTTCTCTAATATTTTCTATATTTTGTAAGTACGTCAATATTTCTGCAAATAGAGCCTTTTATTTCTTCAGATACCGTATTAATAACAAGGATAAGGATTCCTTTTTACTTCCAAATAACGGAACTTTAGCAATGTCTATTTAAAGCACAAGAATATTGACAGCAACAAGCAAATACGAAGGACAAAGTCTTCTGAAACAATTTCCATTCATGACAGCTGTCTTCCAAACATAGGTTAAAGCAAGTAATGTATTAAAGGAAATTTGCTTACTGACTATATTTTAGAGCAGTGGTTCCCAAACTTATTTTGTATATCGCCCACTTTGAGAATAAATTATTTTTAGCGCCCCCATTTTTTCACCTACTTAAAACACTATAAAGTCAAATTAAATTAATTGATTATTGAGAGCTACATAAGCGGAGATTAAAGATTCATTCTAACGAGACTTTTAAGCGCAGTAGGTAGTACACAACGGCGCTGAGGTCTCAAGTTAACTCTTATGGGCTAAACCTGCCATTCCCCTTTTTTTCTGGGTCTCTTACCGCCCCCTTTTAGCCTGCAGCGCCCACAAGGGGGCGTTATCGCCCACTTTGGGAATCACATTTTAGAGCCTTATATTATTACTATTGCTACGACTTGCTGGACGAATTAAAATGCCGTTGAAACTACTATAGAATTTATTAGAACTATACAAACACGTATAACACAGGTACGAATGGACACAACTAGTACAAACGTGATGCACGATTCAATAACACGCGTAAAGTCCGTCACTAAATAGCTTATCGAATGTACATACGTCTTGTCCCGCTTGTATTATCGCTAGACTGCCTCACCCCTCCGTCGGGCATTCATTTCAACCTACAAAAATACAATATGCCTCGACAGAATACTCAACCGCATAACAATAATTTCCAAGAATGTTACCTGGCTAATGCTACATTAGGATACAATAGGCTATTTTTCTCATTACAAATTTTAAACAAAAGTAAACAAAAAAGTCCAAATGCCGAAAAGTTAATAAACTGCATGTGTACATTCTCTTTAGTCGGGGTGCAACATTATTATAGAAATACGATGACAGAAGTACGAGTCATTTTGATATGAAGAACCTATGATGGTAACTACATGTGATTCATATTGTCTATAATCATAGTTAAGAGATCCTATTTGACAGCAAGCGTAAAAATGTGGATTTTCTGTCGTTCTTCGACTACGGTATTATGGACCCCTTGCTCTGATCGCGTCGCCACCCATGACCTGACCCAAAAGCGTCTTTTAATTTTGTTTTTTCCTTGACTATTTTTAACTTCTCTTTTAATGCAATTAATAGAATTGCACTCATGGCAACGGGAAATAAGGCTAAATTCTCAAGCTAATCTTGATAAAGTATGACGTTTATGTGATCGTAAGTATTATAAATATGACCATAGAATTTGACAGATATGAAATCATATTTGTATGATAAATATATTATAGTGTAATTAAAACCTTATTAAAGATACACGAAATATATTCTTAGAAATGATGACATTTAAAAAAAATGTGAAAATACATAAGCTATTAACACAGATCTGTTTTAGGTAATTATTTAAAAAAAACCACTTTTTTATAGTTTCACGTTCTAGAGAGCTAAGCTAATATTTTGCTTTGGTACGTCTTTTTATATTTTGTTTGCCGGTGTTGCAAAGTAAACTTAGCCTATTTATTAACTTATTTCCATTTTTCAGATGAAGTTCAGCGCCAACTTACTTTATCACAACCAAAACTATTAGTTGGAATACCTGAAACAATACCAGTTTTACGTGAAGCATTAAACCTTTCAAAAACAAGCTTACCCATAATAGTTGTAAACTGTGCAGAAAATACAGAACTAAGTGGTTGTATATCGTTCAAAGAACTAGCTTTTGATGATACAATTGATAAAACTATTTTAAAGGAAGTTAAAAGAAACAAAGACGATATTGCTTTCTTGCCTTATTCTAGTGGTACAACAGGACTTCCTAAAGGTGTAGAGCTTACCAATAAAAATATTGTAGCAAATTGTATACAACAAGATGTAGAAACTGTAAAGCACTATGATGATACTACGGTAAGTTAGTTTAAATATTTTAATTTAATAATTATCTTTTTTCGTTCGTTTAATTCGTATGCAAGATCATTTTGAAACAGGTTGTGCCATTCACAATGTATTTTCATTTTATTATGCTAAATAGGCACTCGTTAATTGTGATACCTGCTAGCTGTCGTAGGTTTTGATTAAAATGGGAGGTGTTGTTATTGAAAGCTTAGAAAATTTTTGTCTGACGTATTTTTTGAAAAGGCAGCATTAGAGAAATCTAATGCTCGCACTACGTAAACATTATCTTTTTGGTTAGTTTTAATATGTCTAATTTGAATTATAAAATGTAAATACTCCAAGTAAAATAAGACGTCATGTGATGCTGCACTTTGATTGGGTGAGGAATCTATAATTAAAATAATTGTTTGAGCCACTTCGTATTTTTCCACGATTTAAGAAGAAGTGTGCAAATAAATCATCTTATTTGTTCACCCCACTCACTCCGCATCGTTTAATACCTCTGTCTCTTGAGCGCAAAAGAGAATTCACTATTGAAATTTCCTTGATCATATCTATCTAATAGTCTTCACAAAACTGATTTATACGTTTAATTTTGGTATTATACTATGATGTGAATATTTTACATTATTTATGTTATAAGTACTTACTCCACTTATCGACATTTCAGATCATCATCAGGCCTCAGTGTTAGCGATTTTACCTTTTTATCATATATATGGTTTATCAATAGTTATGCTACATAAATTATCAGTTGGAATTAAAGTAGTGACTATGCCGAAATTCAATCCGCAAACATTTTTATCAGCATTTGAGAAGTCAGATATCAATATTTTGTACGCTGCACCACCTCTAAGTAAGTTGATTTATTTGGAATCGTTTAAATACAGCTTGTGTAGTTTAAAACTACCCGGCAACACGTTTTCCTAAAATTGTTTTCTTCATATTTATATATCATATGAGAATGTTGGGGTGAAGGTAAGGAAAGGAATGCTCCAGTGGTTCGGACATGTGGAAAGAATGTATGATGAAAGAATGACTAAACAGATATACAATGCAAAAGTGGATGGATGTAGAAGTCGCGGAAGGCCATGACATACTTTCCATGATCAAATTGATCGTGTAATAGCAGAAGTTGATGCCAGGAGCCTTAAGAACAGACGAGCGTGCATGACAAGAGCTATGAATTTCAAAGATGCAAGTGAGGTGTGTAAGAATAAGCCTAAATGGCACTCTGTTGTTCGTGCCTACCCCGCATGGACCTGGTGTGATCTTATGTATGTATGTATGTACATTTATGTATCTTAGCCTTTCAAAAAAAACTCATAACTGATACACAATTACTTTTCTAAGAATCTAATGGAGTCGTATCATATAGACATAATAAGAAATTTTTTATTCGTTGGTACAATAGTTCTGTTAAGTTTGAATGCCCATTTCAATTAAAATACATTATATTCTTTCAGTATTATTTCTGGCATCTCACAAAGATGTGACTAAGAAAAAACTAGAGAAGATTAAAACAATTACATCTGGCGCTGCACCATTGCCTAGAAATGATATAGATAGAGTAATAGAGAAGTTACAAGTCAGTTATTTCATTTATATCTTTGGTTAAAAAACATTTTAAAACAAGTTATCCGTGCAAAAACAGAGAAAGATACAATTTCCTGCAGACAGGCGGTCTAACGTAAGAGAAACAAAACAACCCACAGTGATGTGTTAGAATATTTGCCTGTCTGGATGGCTACCACCCTGGTCTAGAGTATGCCGCTATAATAAGATGTTGCTCCCTTTAAAGAGCAGCAACAAATTTGTCAAGCCTTTGGTTTTGCAAATGTCCATAAACGATGATAACCGCTTTCCATCAGGTGGACTCTCTGCCTGTCTGTTGAACTCGTGCAATAAATTAAAAACAAAAAAACATAATTATTTTTCGAATTTTACATAAAGCTATCAATTTATCGATATCAATTGGCCCTTATTAAGCATTATATTATTATACATTAAAGTATATTTGAGACGGCCCGTAGGTCGGCGTACGGTCAGCCGCTAAGACCTACTTTAGGTGCTGAGCCAAACGAGTAAGTGAGTGAATTTACCTCCAAAACAAGGAAGAATGTAAGATCAAGTAATACAATAAAGTCACATTTAGATGGGAAATATCAACATTGATATCTTATATAACAGTATATACTACATACACGTCATCTTCACTGCAAGGACATAGACCTCCTAAAGGTTCTTTCTCATTCAATCTCTGCCAATGACCTTACGCAGGTCGTCGGTCTATTGGGCAGGACTATTTGCTACTCCACATTTACCGAAACTGTTTTCAATCCAGAACATTCATGTAACATGATACATAGATAATAAACATTACTACCAACAAAGTAAACGAGTTATACGAAGAAAATGCCCAAAGAGATGTTCTTTTTTCAGCCAGGTACAAACTTCCTACAATTATATGGTTTAACCGAGACATCACCTCTCGCGACTGCTATGTTACCCGGTAGTACAGATTACTCAACATCAGGCTTAGCAATTTCAAATACGGAGTTAAGGATTGTAGATGGCGATAATCAGTCTTTGGGCCCTGATGAAGTAAGTTTAAACAACACTTATTTTATGGTAATATTTCTTTTAGATAAGAATAAATCGTAAGATCAAAGAAGTTTTGAAACATTTTAAAACAGAGGCGTTCAGTTATAAAGACCATAAAATAAGTGAGAGCAATAATGTTTGCACATTCACTACTACACAATACTCATCTCTGTAAGGTAATAGAAGACAAAATGAAAGGTGTCAGGCCAAATGTAAAAATAAAGGTGTCGTGTCGTGCAAAGAAGTGAAAGAGTTGGCCAACAATAGAGAGGATTCGCGTAGACTACACCGACAAGAGATGAACTTTTAAATATTATGACTTAGTATCGAGTCGTGATACCATGTTTCACCGCTTTACAATTACGATATGACAGCTTACGAAAATTGAAAAGAAAACTGGTGTATTAGTTTTTTTGTTCTTTGACATCGATTAGTCTGCACTGTCCGCAATTGTTCTTTTATAGTACAAGACAGCGGGGACGGCACCATGCCGCACCATCAGAAGGCACAGCAACACGCTGTGGCAACTTGATTCACCATTCCACAAACTGAATATGCATGATATCCTATATATGTATATGTTATTTTCTTCAAATTTTAAATGAATCGACTATTAATAATTGTTATTAGGATCAGTGGTGTTAATTATCTTTGTACGATTTTTAGATCGGTGAACTTCTAATCAGAGGGCCTCAAGTTATGAAGGGATATAGAAACGATATTGAAAACACTAAAGCTGCTTTTACTGGAGACCGGTGGTTTAAATCAGGAGATTTAGCTTCTATTAATAGTGATGGCGTAATCACGATTGCTGATAGACTAAAAGAACTGATAAAGGTAAATGATAATAACTTTTTGTGCACTCTTGTTTCATAGAATTCATCGTTTTCGAATCAAAAGTACATACTTACTACATCAAATATTTATTTTTATGTAGCACTTCATATAGGTTTTGCTATTAATGTTTATGACATATAAGTCACAATATCATTGTGATACATAAATAATATTATATTCTTTACAAAAAATTAAAGCGAAAGAAGTAACATAAATTTAAATGCTACTAGCTGATACCCGCCCTCTTCGCGTGCCGTAAAGGAGTTTTGTAAAATCCGTTCTTAGCTGACCTCTACTTGGCGAAAGAAAAGTCCATGCCAAATTTCAAGTCTATATGTATTATAGTTCCTGAGATATCGTGATGAATCACTTTATACGTGGATTTCAATTATATATATATAATATATATATATTATAATATCGATATTACTTCAACTTGTTTAAACGCAAAACAATTTTGGCTTATCATTTATAAATCAAAATTTGTTTTTCATTTACACGTGGTTGCAAAAGAAATATATAATTTTTGTACTCACCATGTTCATAACTTCTAAATATTTGATTCTAGGTCAAAGGCTACCAAGTACCTCCAGCTGAACTTGAAAGTATTCTCAAGGAACATCCCGATGTCTTAGATGCAGCTGTTGTAGGCGTTCCAGATCCAAGAACGGGTGAAGTTCCAAAGGCTTTCGTAGTGCTGAACGAAGGCCGTAAAACAGTCGATAAAGAAATAATTGATTTCGTATCTAAACGAGTCGCGGAGTACAAGAGAATAAAGGAAGTTACATTTTTGGACGCTCTACCTAAGAATGCATCTGGAAAACTTTTGAGACGAGAACTAAAGAAGCTTTATTGTTGAGTGTGCGCTCTAAGAGCTGCATAGATTATTTTTTATAGTCGAAGTTTATTTTAATTTGGTGCGTTTTGTTTGAAAGTTAGTTTACAATTTTATGACTTAATTTTAATTATCATAATTAAGTTACTTTAATACTACACCTCGCATAATATTATATAATGAATATATCACGCAAATATAAATAACCAAGGGTTTGATGTACTATTGGAGATCCAACATTAATATTAATTGTTACTGACATTAAACATTGACTTATAACGTATGTATTTACACTAATGCAGCTAATCATTAACGGCGTTATTTTTAACCCTATAAACCAGACGCATTTGGCCACTGTCACTAACACTAGCATTATCCCAAATGGAGCAGAAACATATAAAGAACTTACAAAAGAACCAGGTTTCAATTTAAACATTTTTGCGGGTAGATGCATATTGTCATGAATGTAATGAACGAATTCTATTTTTGCGTGAAAATTATATTAAACCTTTCTAATAATTGAAAATTATCTTACATTACATTTATATATTCTATTAATGGATAAATATCTAAGTGAGATAGATAATACTTTATTGTACACCATTACAGAAAACTAAGTGTTTTTTTGAAGTGATAACTTCTTATAGGGGGGAGGGGTAAATCACTTTGTTATGTAACGCGTTACGGCGCCAGTCTGTCTGGCTTCCCCTTCTCTCATATGGCAGCGGTAGGCGAGACTGCCTATCACTTTTCTTAGACGTCCTGAGACGCATACGTGATTTTTTTTATATAATTACCATGTTATGAAGCGAACACAAGGATATGAATAAATTCAAGCGGCAATGAGAAAACCCTTTAAGCCTCACTGTAGTACGCAGGCAAGCTGTTACACCGTAATCAAGTATGGTTTATTAAACATACTTTCTGAGTTGTTATGATGAAAATATATAATAAAATAACTAAGATACAAGTATAATAGAATAAGTAGCAGTCTTTATTGAGTTTATTGCATTAAGAAATTAAAGCTAGAAAAAGCTACCGGCCGTGGTTTGTCGCAACGAAAACAAACAACCGTTCTAAATGTTCTGTGGTTCTGTAGACATTTTAATAAAACAAGAGGGCCTAAAGAGGTCCATTTTGCAGATATGTATGATGAACACGAAAAGTGTCAACATGACCGCTGTTCAAAAAAACTCAGTTTTTTTTCCAAGCGCTTATTTTAATTTGGACCTTTGCACGTCTATAAAGTTACATACCTCTCGTTAGTAAAGCCCACATGAAACAAATGACACATTCATCGTACTCTATTATTGTGGGACGTAATAATGATGTTCTGTGAGTTATGTAACGCACAAACTTAAGCCATAGATACTATACGTAAATAAATCGATTATTATCGAATATAATATCGAATTATGAAAATAAAAAACATTCTACTTTATTAAATTTTTCTTTATTACGAAAATGGCTTAGTCAATATATTATTATGTAAAACATATTTATTGAAATGTGGGTATATTTATTACACGATTTGCCAGGTGGTAGGGCATTTGCCCGACTGGATGGCTACCACCCCTGGTCTTAAAGTATGTCGCCATAACAACCTTGTGTTGCGTTCCCATTAGTGACCAGGTTTCCAGTCTCCTTTAAGAGGGCAGCAGCGCATTTGTAGCATCTTTGGTGTTGCAAATGTCCATAGGCGATGGTAACCGCTCTCCATCGAGTGGGCCGTCTGCCTGTCTGCTGACCTCCTGCAATAAAAAAAAAAAAAAAACACGATATGGTATTTTTAGTAAAAAGTACATAGATAACTTAATTTGATAAAAACGTATTTATAAAAGAAGTCGATTTTTATAACAAATCGATTCGGTAACACATGTGGACCTTTAGTTATTTATATATTGTAAATTAAATATTTTATTTTATTCCAATTTCAAAACATTAAAAACAACAAGAGTTAAAATAAAAAATTAAGATTATAAGAACATAACAATTTTTTTATTTATTTAATAAATGAGTATAATAATTATATGACGGTGTAAATGTCGCAAAGAGACAAGTACCGCAGTTCTAGGTTAACCCGTCGCAATTTCTGGAAGTATAATGGGAATCTCGGATTAAACTAAAGTTTTAATTAGTTGCAATAGTGAATTGGAAAAGTACGGACCGGAGGTTTTCGGTAACAAGCGGCCATATTTGAATTTCAAATTGCCGCTTTGTTGCCGCACCATTTAACTCTTCTAAAGACTTTTTTAAGCCAGCATAATGTGAGTGCGTGATCAAGTTTGAAAAAAATATACCAAGTGCGTAATAGTCTAATAAAAGCAAATTGTCAAATTGTATGATTTTTTTTTAATAATCCGCAGACAAATAAATTGTATACCTACATGTGTGGTTTATATTGTTACGAGTCACGAGACTCGAATTAAAATGCCGTTAGATTTATAATAGAGTTTATTAGAACTATACAAACACGTATAACACAGGTATAAATATAACCGAACGCAACAAGTCCAAACGTAATGCAGAAGATCGTAATTCAATAACATTCGCAAAGTCCGTCACTAAATAGATTGCCGAATGTACACAAGTCTTGCTCAGCTCGTGGTTATCTCTCGAATGCCTCATCTCTCAATTGGGGCATTGCTTTATACTACACAGATGCAATATGTCTGCCCAGCCGCGTGGACCGAATTTCCTAGAATGTATACTTATTTATCTATTTAGTTATATTTCTATACACAACTTTTTTGATTACACTAATGCACTTTGCCAGCCCTCAAGTTGAGCTAGACAGATTGGACAGGATTGGGATATAGGCACGGGATAGGGGAATTGAATAGAGTGACTGAATAAATAACATGACTCATACAAATAACAAATAAATAAACAAAAGTGGTTACCGATTTATAATAAATTCTTTTTTTTTGCTCTAAAAGCTGCAATTTCCGTTATCAGTTTCAACTGTGGTGTCTGACTTTGGTAACAACTGGGGCCGCTGCGAGCAATTACTGTCACTCGCTCCAACTTGCATTGGACATTATGTATCTCGTAATACTTTAGATTAAATATAAATAAAAAAGATTTATTTCATTTCTACTTCCAACTATAACCTATTCTGATAAGTCTTGTGCTTGTTATCCAATTGAATGGTACTTTCTAGTACAATTCGGTCACTGAAATAGTTCACCTTAATAGTATTGTTAGTACCATTCGGTCATTAAAGTTTTTGGATCTTGGTTGCGGCGGCGCTGATTTTAGCGGGAAGAGAACTGCGTAAATTTTGAAATAAGTGTGGGACAGGAATTTGGACGGGAGTCGTAGAATAAGGACGCACTTACCTGGTTAATGGGAATGAAACGCGGCGGCTGCTCCTCAGCTCCTCAGTCCACTTCACTTCACCACACTTTATTGTACCTTTATATTTGTTTAGATCTCTAAAGCACTGATGGCTCTGTGCTTGAAATAGTTTATCAGAATATAATTTATTTCAACTGCACAATTATTCTGTTGAATTTCATTTAAAACACTTCACGTCAATTGCTTATTGTAGCTTGAAAAAGAGTGGAATTGGATGAAAACCATTTTAATTGAACGCTGTATTGGTGGTCGGGATATCAGTTATTGTTCGGTTGAACTTTTGAGGGGACTCATTGTGTTTTGTAGCTCGTTAAAAGTATGCAGTGAATGACGTCGAGGCGATCGGGTTTTTTTTCATTTTCAAAGCTTTTCCTGGAGTTTTTGATGCGATATTACTGACTAATGTTTTGCTGTCCAGTTTTATTATCAAGAATATTATATTACTACGATGACCTATTCTGCGAATTGATAATTCTTTTTATTAACACGTGTACAAAAATTATCAGTAATTCTTTTAATAGTTAACTTGGTTGCGTTAATTTTATAAGTATTGAAATGTATCCATCTGTCGTGATTAACTAATCTCTTTGTCTTTATCACTGGCCTTCCAGTAAGACAACACAAATCGTATTTATTGTTCAGATTTTGGTGCAAGTTCTTAAAAGCCGAAAGTTATTTTGGATTAAGCTTTGTTTGTACCAAGTTTTAGAATTACAATAAATGCTCAAGGTCGGCCCATCGAGACAGAATTATTTTAGTATCAACTGCGATTAAGACGTTATAAAGTGTACATTCGGAACAGGGATCTTACATTGACAGAATTTGCGCATTTTATGTAATTCGATCTGTAATATTTCGTAAAATAACTGGACTTGATTTTACACATATTTATTCGCCGAATGACATGACATGACATTACAAAAGAACTATCTATAAATATACAACAAACCTTCAAGGTACATACATTACACCCCTTCCGACTAAACTAACAAATAAGACTCCCAGGAATCAATGTTTATAATTAGGGGGTTTATCCAGCCTACATTGTCTTATAGGGCGCTCCCGAGCTGTTAAGTTTACTAGCGGATCAGCACTTTGTTCAGGAAAGGGAGCTCGCTTCTGACCATGGACTAAAGTACTGGGTCCTGGTTGAGGCTCCAATGTACTGTTCCGCAGGGTCACAGTATCTGTTTGCTCCGCTGACTGGCCACTGCTGGATTAAGCCAGCTCTTTATCTTGGTGTCTTGACTGAGGTACCGTGCTAGGCACCGTCAACCCGCACCTATCACTAGGCGGTGGAGGACTACGGCTTGGCCGGTTCCTTAGTTGATCGATATGTCTGTGAATTAGGCTACCATCTTGGGTTAACACTCTATAGTCTCTAGCTCCTAAGCAATCGGCAATCCTGCCCGGAACCCAGGTCTGGTACAGACAATTTCAGAGTAGGGAAAAGTGGGTGATAATAATTCATAACATTTGTCCCCGATAACGGTGATCAAAGTTGGCAAACGTAAAACATCTTTTATCCCGTTTGCAAGAAAATACATCTCTAATCTCTCGACATACATTGACCAATTTTCTGTCTTCATTGAGAACTCTCCAATTTTACCAACGCCTGCCATTTTTTTAAATCGTTATTCGTAATTACACGTAATAATGTCCACAATACAAACCATATACATTAAATTCGTCGCCAATGTAATATTTCATAACATAACTGGACTTGATTTTACACATCTTTATTCGCCGAATGACATGACATGCGATTACAAAAGAACTATCTATAAATATACAACAAACCTTCAAGGTACATACATTACACGATCTTCTGCTTTATATAATTATATATTGTAAGAGCTGTGTACTACATATGTGTATTTCTAACAAAGTTTGTGAACTTTTAGTTCGAATCCTGCAAATATGTAAATTTATGTATAATCTACGAGTGTGGCGTATTGAGGAATAAAATTTATTATACGCTTGTCGTCTGTGGCTAAAGCGGTACCATCTTTAAATATCTATTTCCCCTAGAATCTAGAGCTTCCTCAAAACACGGATTAAGGATGCTGGTTGTCTAGCGGCCGCTTTCTCACGACTTCTTCCCTTTAGAAGACAAAGTGGAGGACCAACCGTTGGGGGTCCCAAATGCCCCTCGGTAACACCTCCTAGGCTCGGAGATAGTGCGAAAGCATAACCCCAGCATCATTAAAAACAATATATGAAAAAAGGCATATTAGATTTCTTGGAAATATCAAACATAATTTTTAATTAAAAATGCCTATTAATAAATACTTATAGTGCTACCCAGCGAAGGTGGAACTAACCATGAGGGCGATATTTTATATTTCTGGCGTTGTCAATGTTACTGTCCGCATGTACGTACATTTTGCCTCATTTTTTAATAATTTTTAAAGCACTTTCAAAACAATCGAGTAAAGTATTGTATGAAGTCCATATCATCAGCATATTCCCAGAAGGCATAACGCTTTAAATTCCATTAATTACCAGCACTTGGCCCGGAAACACAAATGTGTTGATACCCAGAGTCGACTCGACTTGAGTCCGCTTTGCATGAGACCTATGAATATGTATCAATTTATGCATCGCTCCCGGTTCTCGTTGGTAAAACAACAAATGAGATACACGCTGAATATGTTACCGGTATCGGTGGCAACGTTTGACGTGTACTGTGACATCATATAAATGTGAGGTGGATTTTCTGATTGGTTCACTCTTGTTCTCGATGTGAAAGAAAGACTTCTTTTTGAAGTACAATATCGCCATTGCAGTGGAACACTTACAAACCAAAAAATGACGCTTTGAAATTATTAATTTGAAATTATTATTAAGGTTCTATTGTCAAAGACTATACTTCTATAATCAGAGATTTTGCCAAGGCTAGACTGTTCATTTCATTTTAACAATAAACAAAAGAATATATATGCGTGTATGTGTCAAATACATGGTAGTGTGTGTAATATTTTTTTTATTGATTTAATGCTTTTTTTATGCATAATTTAAAAACATTAACATTCCGTATATCTCTACATAAACTATAAGCGTGCGAAATTTTATACTCCTCTGTCTGCGCAATTTTCTTAAAAATGGTACAAAGTTTTTGCTTCAAGTATTGATATAATGATAGTGGATTTTAGACTTGGATCAAAGTTACAATTAAAATAACATGAATAAATTCGCTTTCTGACATTGATTACAGGTAAGTTAGAATACTGCCAAATGGCAAAAATGATCAGTTCATGTTCTACACGTTATGTCCAGGTTATAAATATAAAACATTAATCATCTTTGGACACCTTTAAAATAAATCCACTTTAACTTTGATACCGAGCGTTGTGTGCGAAGAGCCTTATTCAACACAAGGACAGTGGAAACAGTTGATACGTATCCCGACACAAAGAGATTTGGCTCCCGACTTCTTTTGTTTGTACACTGCATTGTGGAATGGCGTCGCCTTTAATCCCCTCACTTACATTCTAACTTTGCACTCTCGGATATCAAGATGCTTTTGTTTTTGTAATAAGGTGTCGAGATCCTCTGAATAAATAAGCTGATTAAAAAGTATTTACTTGAAAAATGTTTAAATGGAACGACTGAAGGTGTTAACTGAATTTAGTATGTTTAATAAATTGTGAGTTGAGGTTTTATATGATTTACTGCAGCATCTTTCGCGTTTAAAAAAGAATATGAATGCCATGTACCTGATGATACCCGTAACGCCATCTAGCGAAGGTGGCACTAATTAAACATGAGAGCAACGCATTGAAATTGCGTTGTTACTGTCGTTGTCATGACTATGTATTTGTTAGTGAATTGCAAAGGTGTGCCAATAAAACGGGCTATTTGCCTATCCCTCAGGAATAGTACTTTTTCTGGACAAAAAAGAAATATTTTTGTTTATTGCGTTTCTACGTATCTAATCAATATTATAACACACTAGCTGATCCCGCGACTCGTACGCGTGGAATAGTTTTTCACGGAACCCTAATTTTAAAAGTAGCCTAAGTTACTTCATATAACATAAGCTATCTTTATCGAAAGTCCCGTCAAAATCGGTCCAGCCACTGACAGACACTGAAAGCAAAAAAATGCATTTTAGGATTTCTCACATTTTTATTTTGACATTACAAACAGACACTTCAATCGTATCTATCTATAGTAGTAGATAGACGGGGCTGGTATGTTTGCGATATAAAATAAAGTCAATTTTCCAAGGGGAAATACATAATAATTTAATACATTGAAATTGTACCGCATGCTATCCAAAAAAACAACAGATATGCACTAGAGGTTGACCCGAGGCGCGGCCGCGAGGTAAACTTTAGTATTGTTACGAGTTGCGGGACTCGAAATAAAATGCCGTTAGATTTATTATAGAGTTTATTATAACTATACAAACATGTATAACACAGGTACTAATATATCCGAACACAACAAATCCAAACGTAATGCAGGTCGTAATTCAACAAAAGGCGCAAAGCCCGTCACTATGGTTCACGATTGTACGTACGTCACACCTTGATCGTAGTTGTCGCTGAACTGCCTCCCCCCTTCGTCAGGTTATTGTTTTATACTGCAAAACTGCAATATGTCCACCCGGCAACGTGGACCGAATTTTTTAGATTCAGATTTTACTGTAAAATCCGTAACACCTGGCTAATATTGCAAACAAAATGGCCGTATTCCAATAAGTAACCAAAAGAAGACGATCATAAAAGAATTTCGCGGGCAGAAGCTAGTCCTTAATAAGTTTATTGAAGTAAGATATAAAAAAAAAAAAAAAAAAAATAGTACCTTAATAAGTAATTAATAAGTAAAGATATGAGGGCTTGTTTCACTTCTAGTAAACCGGTTCCATATTGTACAGCTTGAACACTGAATGTGATAATGATGACATAGACGTTCTACATTTAAATGTTGTCGTCATCAGCCATTCACAGTCCACTGCTGGGCGTAGGCCTCCCCAAGACGGCGCCACTCATCTCTGTCTCTGTTTTCCTCATCCAGCGCCTACCGGCGACCTTGCATAGGCGACGGTCCATCGGCTGGGGGGCGTCCGACACTACGTCTCCACTCCAGGACTCGTCCTCTACCGGCCATCGATCCTGCGGCAGACGTACCCGGCCACCGCCACCACCGCCACTTCAACATGCTAATTTTGCGAGCTATGTCGGTTACCTTGGTTCTCTTACGGATATCCTCATTTAAAATTTTATCCTTAGGTGAAACACCCAACACAGCTCGCTCCATAGCCCGTTGAGTGACTTGGAACTTGTGGACTAATCCTGCCGTCAGTGCCTACGTCTCCGCCCGCACTGCTCGAAGACTTTTGTCTTCAAGCATTGTGGAATGGTCGACGAGAATACTTGACGAAGCTTACCGAATGTTGAAGTTTAAATGTTGAATAATAAATGAATTGCTATACATATTCAGAAAATATTCTCTGAAAGAAAACTGGAAATCAAAATACGTTAATCTATCCTTAATTTGAAAGTAAAATGGGCATAGACAGAACCTGAAGCTTAACCAATTTGCAAGACATAATTTATAGCTGCTCCATCAACTGGAATAACGCAGGCCTTTTTGGCCATTACTCGAAACAGATAGTCCGTAGCTTAACCCTTGAACTTAGCTTCAAGTTTACAACTTAAGTAACTTGACTTAATAATGGGATACAATCTGTCTAAGAAGTAGACCTTAAACAGATCGTATTTAGATTAGAAGTGGGTGCAAGTGTGCGTACTAATGGATAATATTCTCTTCTGATAGAAATTTTCTAATAAAGGGATAAATACTAACTTTTGCGGCTGGACAGTCTGTCGTAAGAAGCGACAAAACTACATTCAGTGAGGTAGAGCAATTGTCCGTCTGAATGGCTATCACTCCTGGTCTAGGATATGACGACATATCAACGTTGAGTAATGTTCTGGCGTCAGAGTCTGGTTCCAATCCACCTATCAAGCGAGGGTACATTGGTAGCACCTTTGAAGTTTTTTTATTGCATGAATTCGACCCACCTGATTTAAAGCCGTTACCATCGCCTATGGACATTTGTAACACCAAAGATACTAACAACGTGCTGCCGCTCTTTAAAGGGAGAGTGGTAATTGGCCATTAAACAGGAAACGCAATTCAAAGTTGCTATAGCGGCATACTCTAGATCACGGGTGGTACCCCGACGGGTAAATACCCTATGGGTGTGGGTTGTTTTTGTTCGCCTCATACGTTCATTTGTGTCTATCAATTTTGATAAAAATGGAGCTGTGTCAATTTAAAAAAAACTAGTTAAGACATATGTGACTTATTTACTGCTTTTCGTTGTTTTTTTTAAATTTCATTTTTAGATGTTACAAAATTTGTTATTTATATTTCTATTAGTGTTTTATATTTTATAATTATTCTAAACACATAATTGTTGTAGGAGATAATCTCTGGATCTACTAAACCGATTTTGAAAATTCTTTCATCAGCGGAAAGCTACATTATTCCTGAGTGACATAAGGTATATTTGATTGTGATTAATAATAAGTTTTTTTAATTTGTTTCTGCTGGCCAGTGAGGTAGTTAATGGGACACGTGTAGAATGTTTGGTTATCTGCTGATTTATTTGTTATTTACTAGCTGTGCCCACGGTTTCATCGCGGTGATGAAAAATCATTATATCTTGGATAATTCACACTATATCTTTATAAATTATATTATATGAGCTATTCTAATGTGTAAGCTACATTATTGGAAAGTTTCATCAAAATCCATTCAGTAGTTTTTACATGGAAGAGTAACAAACATACATGTATACATACATTCTTACAAACTTTCGCGTTTATAATATTTATAGAAATTATTTTTTCTTTTCTTAAGATACACATATACATGTAGTCATAAAATTAACAGACTGAAGAAAAGGCCTTTAATTTAAAGAGGAAAATGTACCTCCAAGTAGTAAACCTCCCTAAGCACATAAATTAAAACAATTTGCAAAACGAACAGAGAACAATACACATAAAACAAAATACAAATTTATTGCTCCTATAACAACGGACGAACAAACAAACTGCTATACATTATTTTATTTTCCAATAACACTTATTTGGCCCGAGAATTCGATTGCGAAGGTCTCTATGGAAAATTTTAGGGAAATATTTTTCTTTTGTTTTCCTCAAAGTTTGGATTAGAATAATGCCTTCATACAGTAAGTAGTGTTGAAATTTACTTTCCTTTTATATATTGAACTTTGTTTTCTCGGGAAATAATATAGTTCTCATGGGATGAATGTCCAAAAAAAATCCTTGTTTGGTTACTCTTCTTACTTTTTTGGAGACATGTTACACGAATTCTCCGTCAATTGTGGAGCCGTTTTCAAATTGTCTTTTTTCACTATTGTCCACTTTGATCGAGATTAACTCTTGTTAAACACGAAGTGTGATGGCAAATTTCTATTCGCGTGCCAGTTGTACAATTTCTACAGGTGCTTAATATACTATCTCTAAAGTTATCGAAGTATTTGCGCAACTAAAAAGTAAAAATTAAGTTTTTTAAGAAAGAAGTCGGTTAATTATAATTTTTTTGGTTTTTAGAGTGAAGTCAGCTTTGTTGTTGTTAAAAAAAATATTTCCAACATTTAGTCGATTTCAATAGCCGTTGTCACGGAACAAAAAGATGTCAAGAACCAACGAGTAAGGTTAAAGTTTTTATTTGTTCATTTGAAATGTTTAATTTTAATGATTTTATTTTGAACTAGCTGACCCGGCGAACTTCGTACCGCCATATTTTCTGAATTCCGAAAAGACTTTGTTTCATGACACAAATACAAAATCACCATAATCAGTCCAGGTGATTACGAGGATTCTAGAACCCGATCTCAGCGCCACCAACCGGTTTAATTGCGAATCTAAACCATCCGGGAACCCACACAAAAACAAAATCACCAAAATCGCTCCCGGTGATTAGGAGGATTCTAGAACCGATATCAACGCCACCTACCGGCTCCAATTGTGGAAATAAACCATCCCGGGACCCACTCAAACACACACAAAATTTCATCAAAATCGGTAAATCTTTCTCAATTTATGCGATTACGAACATATTATTTTTATGTATAAGAAGATTATTATTTACTCTATGAGAGCCTAATCTCACCGTTTCGCAACATAACGCTATAAAGAATACGCATTTGATCACATCACCGCAATTCAATTATGAACATATCACAATGTATATGAAAGGTAACCGAATAGAATTCAAAATAACAAAACAAAAATAAATGATTGCAGCTTTGTATAAAGCAATCAAACGCAGAAATTTTATAAAGGAGTTTATTGGCCGCTTTATACGCACGGTCGGTGGGCCACTGAGCAAGGACATGCCTTTACCGGACCCGACACTGAATTCTACCATTATACCGCATGAGTCATTGCAAATTGTCCTGACAGTCCACCGCTGATCTTTGTTCCGTGTTCAAAGGAATTATTTAGTAAGTTGTTAAATTTGAACCGTAGGATTTGTGTAAAGGAAGCCTTGATATAATAGGTTTGGGAAAAAGCCTTTTCGCATATAGTATCTATGAACTTGTAATAAGATCTCTTTGGCTATATATACCATTCGTATCTGGCTGGTTTTGGTATCATTAAAAAGTGTTAATTTTAAAGAAGAGAATTCCAAATTCAAATTAGGAAAATGTATGATTTTCATTTGTTTAAAAATGGCATCAATTTTTTCCGTAACAGAGAAACCAGAGCGACGTGCATCTTTGATATCGAAATTTCTGGATTGAAAACGCTTAAACCAAATTTGCGCTACTCTCACAGATATTCATAGGTCCATAAACATCACAAATTTTTTTCGCGGCTTGTGTTGCATTTTTATCATTTTTGTAGTAAAATTTTAAAATGTATCGAATCTCTTCCTTAGATTCACTCATTTTAATGATAAGAAAAACAAATGAAAATCACACATTTTCCTTATTTGAGATAGGAATTGTCTCTTTAAAATTAACACTTTTTAATTATGCAAATGGTATAGCCAAAGATATCTTATTACAAGTTCATACATATTATATGCGAAAAGACTTTTTCCCCAACCTATTATGTAGTTATAGACCTAAGGCACACACTGCACATGCACTTCTTCACAACACCAGCATGTAACAGGTACATTTTACATAAGTGTATATTTACTATTAAAATTAGAATAAATTAATGTAATAAGTTATTCGTAAGGTACACCACAACACAAATATCATTGAATGAATGTCACACACAAAAACAAAAATTACCAAGAAGCGTGTATAAATTAAGACTTTCTTTGAAATTAAGTCGTAAAAACGGATACGGAACTGGAGTCCGTAGAGATGTTAAATAAAAAAATAAACTGCAAAATTATGAAAAAATTAAGCTGGCAATGGTCAGTTTTCGAAACCCTTCATTCTTTGCGGACTGCTAAGCACTCACTCAATTTATTTCCCATGCATCTACTTTTGAGTTCAGACCTGTTCTATAGGTTAATCATAGTAGATTATTCTACATTCATTTTATTTAAAAATTAAAACAAATATGTTCTAAAAATATATTTTTGTTCTCATCACCATATTCAACTACATTTTGACGTCAATCGAAGGGAATGTAAGCCAAAATCACAGGCCGCATGTCCGCTACCCTACATTTGGACTATCAAGCGTTGCTATATTTTTACTATCGACAAAAGAAAAAATAAAACTACTTTTTTAAAAATATACAATGTAGGATTTTTAAAGTAGCCGGACTGCTAATCTCCTGAATACATGTTTATCTGCAAGCACGTTGTTTTAAAGGAAAACAATAGTGAGCATTAATCAGTGATATTGTAGTCTAAAAGAATAGAATAGAATACTTTAGCACGACCTTAAAGAAAACGTAGTTTCCGACAGTGAGCAAACTCTCTCTCTCTCTCTCTCTCTCTCACACACACACACCCACACACACACACACACACACACACACGAACACGCACACGCACACGCACACGCACACGCACACGTACACGCGCACGCGCACACACACACACGCACACGCGCACGCGCACACGCGCACGCGCACACATGCACGCACGCACACACATACACACACACATACACACACACACAAAGTCAGACACTAATCTATTCTAGTACTCGATAAACATGCGAGTACGAGTCACAGAAATGTTCTTTATTAGAGTCATTGTATTCATAACGAAAAGATAACAGTATTCTCAATACAAAATTATTTATAAAAAAATATCTACTTTCGTGGAAGTAATTAACTAGGGTTATTGAATTTCGCCAATTTCTAACATTAATCAAGTTAAGAAAGGGCAAAATAGCACAAATTTCTTTCTTTTTCTTTACTTGGAATCTTTCTGTCTTGTAGTATGTAAGCGTTTGTATTGTTTATTGTTAGGGGGGCCAGCAGACAATAATTAAGAATTTGCACACCTAGCAATAATGTAGTATATAAGGTTTTACTGCAACCACCTCAGACCGCCGCAGCCACCGCTCCATACCACAGTCTCGGTACGTTTGAACGTCTATTAAAGTAAAAAATGGGCCACACTTTTCTGTATTATTGTAAAATACAATTTCTATAGATACTTCTAAACTATGAAGTTACTTTTTTCTATTTTTAATTTCAGATTGTAAATTCGAGTTTGATTTACGCGAAGTACTTTTTTCACTTTCAAGTACATTTTCGGAACTCGCATTGATGTTAGGGTGCTGATTATTTTATTTGTAAAAATATAATACATAAGGATTTAGATATAATAAAAAACTTCCTAATAAACATACGAAAAAATAAACTAAATAACATATTAAACCGATGCGGTCGAAACCTCCCAAAAATCACAAAAAAATGATACTTAATTCTGAAAACTTGAAATTTTGGTAAAACATGCATGGGGGGGGGGGTAATTCGGGTAGCTCTTCACGTATAATCCTGGGATACTTGCCTTTATCAAGTCAAACTTACCTAATCATTATGTAATAAGACGTGGGCAGCCACCAATGTTCATGGTACCAAAGGGAAGGACGCACTTGCTGAATTAGGCAATAATAGCACAGGGGCTCAATTCTGCTAATACTACCTCGTCAAAATCGCCGGACACTATTGTCTCAATCATAGGTTTGCTGTATTTCGGTATTCTGTTAATTCCACTGGAGCTATTGTATGTATACTGTAAGGATAGAGTTTGTAGAAATAAATCAATAAATAAAAACTGATGCTAAACTATGCTCATACAAAATCTAGGTGGCTTCAATGTTTTATAAGACGATAAAAAATATCAATCTTTTACAATAGTAGCTATCGACAAAATATCGATGCATTAACAACACTAGCGGCAAGTGAATTGTAAATTGCACTCCCGCCGACTCTATATTCGTTCTGTCGAATCGTTCGATTGAATAAGCAACTGATATCGAGATTTGGCTTCGATTCGAACGTTTACTGCTCTACGCGGAATATGTTTCCTTGTTCAGCTGTATACTAAATTTTGGAAATATCACATTTAATATTATAGATTTTTTGAGGGTTTCAAGAAAGTCAGTATCTCTAAATTTTTCTACCAAGCCACGTCAATTTTGATATTAAAAAATAATAGTTTTTATCTTTATTTACAATGAAATTTAATATCCTTTACTTGAATGAATCATCATCATCGTTCAAGCGTTATCCCGGTTGTGTTCGGATCGTTTGCTCCGACGCCCAGGGTTCGCTTTCCTATATTTTCTTTGTTACATTTTTGATACCATTGTTACGTATGCGATCATTCACAACGTCAAGTCAGGATTTCTTTGATTGAATAAATATGCTTCACTGTGTGACGCATATTAATAGTTAAAATGACAGTTTGTTAAGAGAAATAAAAGTTATTTATAAAATGCTTAACTGTAAATGACCTTTTAAGAATTCTTTGTTTGATTAAAAAAAATTCACATACAGTCACAGAAATAGGTCAACCGATTTCATTGGAAATTTTTGAGATTTTTTTTGTATTGAATAGGTTCGCATTTGACCGTCATTGCGAGTGATGTCAGGTGGAAATGCAGTCTAAGATAGAGTCGCTTACTTGGAAGATACCTGTTTACGCGAGACTTGAAGACACCTACATTGTATGTTTCAGGAAAAACAGACGATAGTAAAGAATTCCACTCTTCAACTGTATGTGCGATAAAAGTGGACAAATAGCGTTTCGTCCGCTTTGCTGGTATTTCTACTAGTTGGTGCCACGTATTATATATATCCCAATTAGCAATTGTGCCTTGGGTTTATAGCGTCTTGCAACCCCCGCATGTGGCCATCACCCGTTATGCGCGTGAGTCAATACATCGCCAAACGCCACGCTACCGCGACGCACGCGGTTTGGCTCCCACCCGCTTTTTTTTTTTTTTTTACCAGGGAAATCCGTTGAGGACTAAGCCGCGACAGGCACAGAAGCCTGGGGGATGTTCGCGACCGTGTGAGTGTGGGATTCGCCAGATCGGGGTGGCACTAGCGTGCCCAGTCAAACTGGTGCCACGCTATGCCACTCCCCAGTTAGGATACCCACTAAACCCTGGTGTTCCGTCCTGCGCCTTATGCCAGGCTACGTGAATGCGGCTTCCCAACTCCGCGTGCCCTGGCAGGCGGGGCCCCCTCACTGGCCTCTTCTAATGCCAGGGAAAGTCCCCGCCACACTAGGTCTATTCGAGCGTGGGCGTCTGTAACGCGCCCACGGAAGAGAGATGAGCGCGCGCGAACACTCGCGCTCTCATCTCGACGGCATGTGCGGGTGAGTGAGAACCCTATACCCAAGGGGGCCCGCGCTGCCGCTTACGGCGGCGAAGGTCATTGTCCGATCTCCGGCGTCGGCGCGTCCTCCTTTGGCGGAGTGGAGCAGGGAATTACGCTCACGCTCCCGTACCCGCTATTATAACCGCACATAACTTTAACTATCGAAGATTTCCGCGTTCTACAGTTATTTTGTAGGATATTATCCTCGTCTCTTATATAGGCTTAATAAACTTAAGTTTTCAGTGAATCTGTCCCTAACGCCCTAGGGCCATGTATTAAATACATTAATCCAATCTCAAGGAGAGTGCCAGATTGCGTCTCCACTACCATATATCGGTGACTTGAGCTCGTACGTTTGCTTGTCCATTGGTAAAAAGGCGACGGAGAAATTAATTAACTAAAAACAGCGTCGTGTGTTTTATTTCATATTTTCAAGATACAGAAGATATTATAAAGTACGAGAAATACAAAACGAAATGTCGTGTACGACTAGTTTAATTATATTATATTTTTCAAAGGACAAAATGACAACAAAACTATAATGTAACAATTCAAGCCTAATTATAATTTCAAACGAGTACCGAAAGTACTAAAAACACCAATTTGTGCGGATAATATCACTATAACAGACATAAAGTCTTAAGAGGATAGTGGTTTGTGCTTGCTCCTCTAATGAAAGTTTTCATAACCATGAAATTTCAGGTAAAACTACATGAAGTGCCACTAACTGTATGACTTCAGTTTAAAATAAACTGAATAAATGACGTGAATATACTTTAGACTCTGCATAATTTTTGATTTTTCAAAATCCATAGAATATTTTTAACCGACTTCGAAAAAAGGAGGAGGTTCTCAATTCGTCGGGATCTTTTTTTTTTGTTGTTCCTTTTATTAATGTATGTTCGCCGATTACTCCGTGTTTTATGATCCGATTTACGTGATTCTTTTTTGTTCGACGCGGGATAGCTTCCAATTGGTCCCCTAAAAATTTGACATAGTTTGGGCCAGTAGTTTTCATTTTACGAACATTTTTTTGTTCCCGGTTCTTGGGACCTATATTTTATAATATAAATATAAAATATAATAAAATATATATTATAATATATATATAAATACAAGTACACAGAGATTGTGACTGTGTAAAACCCCCAATTCACCTTTTTTTATTGTAGGAGTTCAGCAGACAGGCAGACGGCCCGCTTAATGGAAAGTGGTTACCATCGCCTAAAGACATTTGCAACACTTAAGGTGCTATAAATGCGCTGCTGTTCTCTTAAGGAACTCTTGAACTTGGCCACTAATGCCGGAACTCAACACAAGGTTGTTATGGCGGCATACACTAGACCAGGGGTGGTCGCCATCCAGTCAAACAAATACCCTGCTGAACTCCTGCAATAAAAAAAATAAAAAATTGAAGCCGCCCTGAAAAGTGATTGTTATCGTTTGAATTATTGATTAAGGGGGATTCAATTTACGTGCATGTGAAGAAGAATAAGGTGAACGATTTTAGTCGACGTGGGTCTGGGTACATAAGTGTATCTAATTAATGTTTGTTTTTGTTATTAGATCAACATTTACTAATAATATACCTAAAAGAAACATCCACATACGATTCTATCACGTAAAAGTATCAATTAACTTAGAATATGTAACGAGATGAAACATGTTGACAATGCCTACACAATCTCAATCCTCTTACCCGCAACTACCCTACCATACGGCATACCTACTTAATTATTTAAACTTAATGTTGACCGTCAGACTGACCCGGCGAATGTGGACGGCCTTAATTATCTCTATTCTACCCACCGTTTTAACGACTCCCCGGTGCGTAATTGCTTGGGAACTGAAACTACATTAGTCCAGAGGTACATACATGCTGAAAGAAAAGACTGATTGGATGGAGTTTTTGATTAGGACCGGATCTTGTTATGTTTGTATTGATTACGTAGGAAACGCTGCTCTAACAATGCCTATTGTGTTAAAGCTTTATATGTACACACTAGTAAAAATAATAAAACTTAACCTTTAATAGATATAATACGGCATTTAATAGATATAATACGACACTGTTGGATAAGAGTTTACAAATAGCACCTGCAATATTTAATAAACTACCAAAAGCGTTCAAAACAATATATTTAAAACCAAACTAAAGAAATTACTAATAGAACCAATTAATATATTTAATAGAAAAATAAGGCAATTACTAGTAATCATTTAAAAGATTTAGAAGATTTAAAAGTGTAATAATCGAAAGTACTACACTTTTAAATCGTATCGTAGCCGGCGTTTGGCTGACCCAGTTCGGGCATTGTTTTATACTAAACTGTATAATACCGAACAAAGGGGTCCCGTTCACGCACATCTGGCAAGCTTCGACGCAATGCAATAAAAACAAAGATTAATTTGTTTGACACTAGTTATAGTCGTAAAATAAGTACGATAACAATAGATGATTTTAAAGTTTAAACATGAAGTAAATAAAATAATTCGTTTCTACAACATGCAGGTGTGCGGTCTTTGGCGGTATGTAACAATATTTCAGTTCAAGGACATTCAAGAATTGACAAATACAGATTTAAATAAAAAAAAAATAAACTGTAGTGTTTTTTTTAAATGGTTTCCGACGGACTACTTCGTATCACATGAGGGAGGGCGTTGCATAGTTTGACTGCATGAACGGAAAACGAACCGTTATGACATTATTTTTTTATGATTGCGTATAGGCAATCTGGCAGACGCGTCCACTTGATGGCAAGTGGCTACCGTCGCCCATGGATATCTGCAACATTAAAGGAGCCAACGCGTTGTCTACCTCGCTGAGACTTTAAAAATCTGTTTACGCCCTTTTTGAAGAGCCCCAAAGAGCGAGCGCCACGAACAGTGGATAACTTCCTGGTGTCGAGGAAGTGTGGATGAACTCCCAGTCGCCGCGGTTGTAAACATAGTTATAATAATAGTCGATTCAATTACTAATGAAAATTTGAATTGACACGTAACATCATGATGACATGATAACATTCATCTGCATACAAACACTTACAACCATAATAAACAACGTTGATAAATTAAAGCAATCCTACACGATGAATGTTAATCAGCACCAAGTATGTTGATCAAATTGTCTAAGTTGTGAAAACGAAGCAATGTGTTTGAAAATTACTACGGCCTCTTTAACCAGGCTTACTGACTAAAAATAAGGCTGCGTTTAGACGATTTAGTTTAATCCCTATAATTTTTATTTTACAATTTTGAATGACTATCAGCTATTCAAATTATAATAATAACACATTAGTGATGGTGAGCTATTAACAAGTCACCACAGATAAAAATAAATTAAGATATCTAATCAGAGATCAGAGAACTAAAATCAAAAAGAAAAGAAATAGTAATTTAAACGTAAAAAACCTTATGTAACATAATAAGAAAACCTGCTCATTATACACTAAAATTCAGAATATAGATTATTGAGTTTATTCCTAAAACTAGACACCGACGTACCCGTTATATCCAAATCATAGCTGCGAATTTATTATTATAGCACACGATCAATACAAAATCTATTGTGGCGATATTTCGTGTCAACCGATTTCAAAGCAAAATAGGGACTATGACAGAAAGAGTGTCGAGGAGGTTAATATGGTTCATTTTCACTTAAAGAAATCATGTCTGAATAATATAGATACATACATACTGTACGGGCTACGGCTTGACACCCGCATAAGTAGTGTAATTGAAGATACCAAAAAAATTCCATATGTACAAAGCCACATAAAGCAATAAGTCGATATGTTAAGCAGATTACACGTCTGCACTTATTTGGTAATTCTTTTAGTAATTTGTTGAATTAAGACTCATGTGTCAGCATTCTTGGATTCCAATCCAGACATAATAATCTACAAACTATATTATGTTAATGAATTATCGATTGTTATCTGTTGTGTTGTCCAAGTAAACAAATAAAATAAAATGAGACGAGAGGAGATGAAATGAAATAAAAGCTTTGCTAATTTTATATAATTTGAATGAAACTCTTTGATGGTACCCGTGATCAGAAGACTGACTCATATTTCACCTAGCAAATAAGTATCGCCATACAGCGCGGCAATACAGCCAGCCTTCTGGGCACGCTCCAATCTGGCAGCGATTTGTTACAAAGCTTATAATAGCTTGTGTTGGAACGAAGTTCCTTATCGCGCGTTGCGAAAGGGGCTAGACGGAAAAAATGAAGACCAAAAGTTGTAACGACACTTTTTGCTATAGTTGTAAGCCGTGCGGCGTGCGCGTGTTTCTCTCTCTCTCTCTCTCTTTCTCTCTCATAGTAAGCAAGCCAGTTATTTTCGTTTCATCTTTCTGTTTCGCATTGAACAGTCAGGTGTCGTGACGATTATTTTTGTTGTGTGTATACAGGTTTTTTGTACATAATATATAAAAAATAATACAACGTCTTACTGATTAAGTTAATATTACATTATATTTGTTAATAATATAAAAAATATTATTATAACTTAAAAAAATATTTTATTACAATTCCTTCACTAATTAATCGAAAGGAACTTCGTTCCAATCGGGTGGCCCATTGACACTTTTCAAGTTTTATAACTTAATATCAATATTGAACATGATTCTTAATAGTAAATTTTAAGGAAATTTAAATTCTAAGTTTAAAAGTCCTGTAAATATACAAATACTACAATAAACACAAAATCCTCTCCAAAATAATTTTTCTATAATTGAATAAGTGCTCTAGCAATAATGCCTGCAACTCCTATAATGTAAACCTAGCTTTAGGTAGTTAATTCTCAAGGACGAAAGGCTCAGAAAATCGATGTCAAGTTCTCTTAGTTTTACTCTCCAGATAAAGTAAGAATTTCTCCACTGCTTTTGAAAGTTCTTTGATCCTTATCTTGAATACTTTCTACTTTTCTTTTAAATGTTTTCTAAATAAAACGTAAATCATTTTATTTTAAAACACATAATATAAAATTCTTGAAACAACATAATCATTAGCGTAATGAACATCTACAAGTTTATTAATTAAATTAAATTTTGATTTCCGTATAACTCGTTTGGTAATTTGACTGTAAACAATTCTTTAATATTATGTAGTTTTAGTTCTTGTTCCATAGTGTATTTATTTTATTTTAGGCAGTGTATTTATTTTACTATTATAAATTAATGAAAAAACATATTTCTGTCTGGCCATTGGAGGTTTATTCACACTTTTTTTTTTTTTGAGGCGAGGGAAAATGACTAACCGATTTACGCACTCTCTGGGCCGTCACTAGGAAACGGCACGAATCCACGGGGGGCGGTAACGCTAGCAATTGTATGCTCTACTTGCGCTCCGTCCGCTATGGACTACACAGAGGAGTGTGGAGACTCCGAGCGATGCCGCACGGGCGAGCAACCTCAATACCCACTAAAAACCCCCTCCTCCCTTCGCGGCCCTGCGCTTTGATGTGAAGGAAAGACTGAGATGTAGAACATAGTTACGCAACAGTCGATCCAGCGCAGGTTTATTCACACTTCATCAACTTTTGCCAGTAGTTTGTTATATGTGGTACTCTCTCCTTAACAAGCTATAACATGAAGTCTTGTCACGATTTTCCCAGACTAAATTAAGGGGCTCATCAAATAGGTCATATACATATGTTACATGCCTACAGAAAAATGGATGCAGACCCGCCTGCCATAAACCTGGTTTATTACCTTTGGACTTCTTTTGTTTACTTCATGTTTAAAATGCCATGCAATTAGACAATAGCCTATTGTTATTGTAGTTCTTTTATGGCAGTCATTAGGCAACTGTGTCGAACTAATTCTTTTTGTTATTGTTTTGTGTCGAGGCATAACGTATTTGTATAGAAAAAAGGTTTTTTTTTCATAAAAAATGTTCCTAAAATGAAAACTACCGGGCCAAACTATGTAATAATTTTAGGAGACCAATCGGAAGCTATGCCGCGTCGAACAAAAAAGAATCACGTAAATCGGATAATAAATCACGGAGTAATCGGAGAACATACATTAAAAAAAGATCCCGACGAATTGAGACCTCCTCCTTTTTTCAAAGTTGGTTGATAAAAGGAATGCCCGAACGAAGGGGTGAAGCAGTCTAGCAAGAACCACGATCAAAGCAAGACGAACATTTGATTAGCAATATAGTGACAGACTGCGCGTGTTATTGAATCGCGCAGTTTGTACTGGTTGTAACCAGTTATATTTTTACCTGTTATATACGTGTTTGTACATTCTAATAAATTCTATAGTAATTTTAATTGGAGTCCTGTAGCTCGTAATAACATATAAATACATATATAGGCTGGTTCAAAAAGTTTTCGCTTAATTCTTTAAGCATCACATTTTCCTTTACGATATCGTTCTCGTCTACAATGTCTTACTCTCACCTCATCAGTGTCCCTCGTAGTACCAAATCTCAAAAGACGTCCTATCCATAACAAATTGTTCCCGTGCCCTGTAGTACAACTAATATGTCTTAAATGAAGTACTTGCTCGTCTTACTGCGACTTTTAACACAAACTTTAATGAAGTAGATATTTTCTATCTGCCAAAACTAATTTTGAAATGAAAGGTTTTAGAGAAATTAGAATCACAATTGCAATGTTTAGTAGGTACCATAAACATGAAACTACAGGCCTGTGCAACGCCTCTATAGTTTTTATGTATGTATAATATGTATTTGTGCGTAATATATATGAATATTATAATTATATATAAATATTTTATATAAATTTAAACGTAGTTAATAATTCAAAATTTGTATATTATTATTTTTATTTATTATTGTATATACTATATAGGGACACTTCAGCATCTATCCGTGCAGGAACGGAGAAAGAATACAATTTCCTGCGGCCGGGCGGCCTGTCGTAAGGGCGACAAAATAACCCACAGCCAGGTGGTAGGACATTTGGCCTGCTGGATGGCTACCACCCCTGGTCTAGAGTATGCCGCCATAACAACCTTATGTTGTATTCCGGCATTAGCGAGCAGGTTCCAGTGTCCCTTAAGAGAGCAGCAGCGCATTTATAGCACCTATAGTGTTGCAAATGTACATAGGCGATTGTAACCGCTTTCCATCAAATGAGCTGTCTGCCTGTGTGCTGAACTCTTGCAATGAAAAAAATATTATGTTAACAAATAAAATTTTCAAATCGTCTCTAGAGTATCGCTAATGGAATAGTGCGCCCGGATTTCGTATGTAATTCTTTCCTTGGAACCATTAATTTGTTCGGCAAGGAGTTGTAACTTTACTTTTTAAGTAGCCCCATAGAGCCAATCAGCACACATCAAATCTGGCTTCCTCGATGGTCAATGGATGTCTCCACGCGACTTTATTTTTTTAGGGAATAAATCATGGGGAGGTGGCAAAGAGTCATTTGTAAGATGGGAAATGGCTTCATCTTACTGACTCATCTGGTATATCCAGAAAATATACAAATAAATATACAAAATATACCAATATCTGTCGGTCAAAAAAAACTCAAAACATTTTGAGACATCCTGTATTTAAAGTCTTTATGAAATAGATAGCGTAATAGTCCCTTAGTGTTGCTGTCTCCAAGAGCAACGAGAACTTAAGAGAAATCCTTACTCTGAAAGTCACCACTCACCATCAGATAAGTGACTTTAACATACTTCTAAAATGAGCAGTTTCTCAATTCGACTGTATGTTTGTTACAAGATGTTTCCATCAATTGCTGACTGATGTTCAATATTTTTTTTTATTCTAAAGAATATACTCCGGAAGTGGTCCCATTATCACCGAATCAAGATCTGATGAGTGAATCCAAAGGAAATCGATAGCAATCCTTGTTGAACAACGCCGAGACCTACACTCTTGGAAAGACAAAAGTTGTATATGCGCATCAGTAGTACTACAATTTCTACAGGCGCTTAAAATAGTATTTCTAAAGCTATTCAAGCAATTTAAAATTAAAACTAAGCCGACTACAGGCTGAAAAGCAAAATATTTTTACAACATCTTAAAGTGTGTACATTTTCCACTTTTGATATTGCTATACGTTTCACTTGGCACCGACTGCAAGATGTTTTAGTTGTTGTTAGTTTTTGCTTTTTAGTTTAAATACAGTTTTGTTTTCTTTATAAAAAATACCTTTCAAGCATACAGAAAATGTGCAATTCTTAAATCGCTCGTTTCATGCGACTTCCACCAAACAAAAACTGACAGGAACTTTGGCAGTACTGAGCTAATTTCAGCTGACATTGACTAATATAACTTTAGGCAATGGCACGTCTCCTCCAATACGCTTCTTGCAATTTTCTTTTCTCATCCTACATTATGAATTAAAGTATAAATTTATTATAGCTCACATTTTTCTTCGTCAATGTTTTCGTATTTCGTAAAAGTATCAAGTATTTTACGAATAAATTACAGACTAATAAAGCTCTTTTGATGACTGTTTTTTAACTGGTTAAATACACAAGACGACGGTCTGTATAATAGTATGTGGCCCGTGGACATATAAAACGAGTTTTTGGTAGTGTTCATGCTGAATTTATAAAAACGGAATAAGTAAAACTTAAAGAAACGTTTTATTTAACTTTCGAACGAAGAATGACAATTTAGAGTCCAATTAATTATATTCTCGTACAATAATTAGCTTACCTATAGAGCTACTACGACAAATGCATTCGCAAAACTCGAAGTGAGAATTTATAGATAATATAAAACAGATGAGCCTCTCTAAAACAAAATCACAAAATATATTTTACCCTGTCCGATAGATGTGCTGCAATCGGTATTATATTCCTATATATACCACTAGATGGCGCTGCAATACTACAATAATTCTATAAATTGCACTACATGGTACTATTAAGTTATAAATTGTTCTCTAGTTAAAAAACGTATGTAAATCGCTATAATTTATTATGTATTTATGCCAAAAAGTAACAATAGTTCACATCAAACTTCATGTAAAAGTTTGCGAGATCACCAAATATAATCATAACTTGTGATTTTATTCATGATCTTAATATCTCGTTAGTGCGCTGTATTTACACACACAGCGCCATCTTAAGTGAAGTTAAGTTGGCTAAATGGAAACTAAACACAATTTTTGATGTTCCTGGACCACTTGATGGCGCTAGTTTCCGTATAACTTTTTATTTTTCGATTATGTCGGGGAGATCCATTGGGATGGTGAGAATGATATTTCGTCACTACACCCACACGCTTTTACATCCGTTTTGTAAACATAACTATCCGCAAGTATTACAATGGTATAGTAATAGGTGGCAATACATCGATTTTTTTATTAACAATGGATACTTTGTTTTCCTTCACATTCTCTTAATCATTTGGGGTCGGTTTTAAGTCTTTTCTTTCCATATACCTCTATTCTGGCATACATCTTCTGTCACACACATATCATCATGTTATATCCTTACATAAGCCATCCATCTCTTTTTTGGTTAACCTTTACATTTGCACCCATCAATCTTTTTAATAAGTTAAGTTTATTTTCAGATAAATAAAATTAAACATAATTCTATTAAAGTGTAAGTAATCATGTAATAAGTATATAATATACCACCATCGTCGCTCCAAATCAGCACTATACTAGTTTGTAAGTCTTCTCCAATGGATTACAGTAAAGACTTATCTATTATTTTAAACTATAAAAAGAGCCTACTATACAAGCCTTTGTTGTAGAAACAAAAAAGCAATAGAGTAATGTTTGCTATAGCTTATCGGCATACCTCACACCCAGTTTAATGAGTAACATGATTTGACCCAGTCTTTTGAGTAACATTATCAATAGCGTTGTGTAGAAGAATTGCAACATCAGCAACGTTAAATGTATGATTTTTTTCAGCAACTTCTCTTTTGACTTAAGCCTGATGAGTTCGATGGGGTTATATGACACATGATACTCGTAACGACCAATCAGGAGTCAGAGTGCTAATGAAGGTCACGATGACGCGTCGACCCCGCGTGCGCAGGTAACTAAGTATCGATAACGGGTTGCATTACGTGCACATCCTACTGTCAGTGACATTTATTGCCCGATGACTCAGTTTAAAATGCGTCGACTATAGTTTGTTTATGTGAAGTTCAACTTCAATTTATTTTTCAACAAAACGCATAATTTTTTGCCATAAAAATGAAAAAAAAATCCAGAACACAAATGGCGTTGAAACTGAAACCCTGCAGACATTTAGCAAATAATGTTCTCCGCAAACTTCATATGCATTAAAACACGATGGCACTTTATACAATGTTTGCATAGACATACATTTAGTTTGACTAATAACACAGCCGTTTGAAGAAAAGTTGATAACCTTCACTCTAATGTCAACTATACATAATAAAACTACGTTTTAACGTTATTAAGCGCGGTATATCCTAAAAAAAATTTAGAGCTAGGCATGTTTGCTGAAGAGTTTCTTGCGCCGCTTCTTCTCTTCAAGCCATAACATGTTGTGAAGCGGTGGTAAATTAGATTAGGCTCCTATAAAGTAAAGAATAACCATAAACACAATTAAAACTAAATAATTAAAATGAACAAGTTGGCGGTAGGCTAAATAAAACTTTTAGAATACTCGTTGACAACTGTCATCTTAGTCTTCCGTGATCACGGCCACTGAAAAGCAGCCGAAACGTCGGAATAACCAAAATCAAAAAAATTACCGCGCTTTAAACCGTTAAAACATAGTTTTATCATGTCGTAAGTCGTAAAAACTTAAGGAAATATTACGTCCCTTTTATACAAAGATTCTTAATTTTCTTAGCAGAATCTTGTTCCACATCTTAAATTAGCGTTTTCATATTTCCCTCCAGCAATTAATGCTATAGGTATCCTTGGGCTCTTATAAAATTGTTTTAGGTATAAAATGAGATACTACACCTTTTATTGAATTATTATAAAAAAATATTTAAAATATCATTTTAATTAAAAAAAATTAAGATCTGTCTAAACATGTATGGCCTTACTTCTAATCGTTTGTGAAATTTTAAGAAACTGCTCAGCAATTGATTAGTGAAATTTCATCCATAAACTCCTCTTAAGAAGGTGGTAAAGTAACTCACAAATAACTGTCAAAAATATCCAAACTCGAGAGGTAGCTTAAGTGTCTGCTAAGAAAGAGGCAAGATGGCAATTTTTTGAAACAGCCGGTTATCATCGAGTACAGGAATAAGGGGACCGAATCTGTGTATAAAAATGTATCAGTAAATGGCATTTAATTGGTGGCGCTACCGTAGCTAAAGGGCTAATTTTTAAAGAAAATGCTAAGGGCTTTACTTATAATCATTTCTCAAATTTAAAGAAGCTGCTCAGCAACTAATTAGTGGAACTCTTACTCATAAATTCTTCTTTTGTCGAATATTTTGGGTACAACCTACGCTAATCATTCAAATTTCGTTTATCTGTGCTCCTCTTAGGTAAACAACAGGTAATACACGTTTATAAGTGAAAAAAAGATATTCATTGATTAAGGTCTGATCCTGATTCTCTTACTTAAGAGATGCCTAATCGTTTCTTTACAAGATTATTATAAATAAGGCCATAAAAGTTTTACAAAATCACTAAGAAAATATTAAATTACTTACTTAAGAGATGGCTAATCCTTTCTCCACGAGATTATTATAAGTAATGCTCGTATTTGTTACATATTCAGAACAGAAATGAGTTCAGGATACAGTAGTTTTATACCCAACTTGATCGACAGTTTAATTTAGCCGTCAGTAAGCCAAGCCCAGTTTCCACAGAATGAGTGACATATCGACGTTAACCACTTATTTTAGGGCTCCATTCAAATAGTGTGTGGAAATCCTTATTTATATTGTAACGAGTGCGGGACTCGAATTAAAATGCAGTTGGTATTACTATAGAATTTATTAGAATTATACAAACAAAAACTATACAGGCATAAATATAACTGGACACAACCAGTACAAAGTGCACGATTCAATAACACGCACAAGTCCGTCACTATATAGCTTATCGAATGTACACGTCTACATCACGTCTTCCAAGAAAAACGTAATATGCACACCTGCGGCTATAAACGAGTACAATAGGTTGTTTTTTAAATTACAAATTTCAAACACAAGGTAATGAAAGAAGTCCAACTGCGGGAAAGGTAATAAACTACATGTGTGTGTTCATTTTGTCGCCGTATAACAGTATGTATGTTACAGTCAAAGTAATAAATCCGGATATTATGTATAATATCTAGCTATTATTTATAATATCTAGCTATTATGTATAATATCTACTCTGTTTAGATAAAGTGATAATTGACACAGAATTAATCACATTAACCAGCAATTATATATAATATCTTCGAAGACTTGGATAATGTGATAAAACAAGTAGATATAGGTAAAGATCATAAAATTATGGGAATATAAACACGGCACACTTATTTATTATACACAAATCCGATTTTTAAAAATATAGGTTAGAAGGATAAGGTGGGTGCGAAACGAAGCGGAGCAACCGCCTTAGCCTTCGTGGTTATTTTTTTTTAATCCACCCAAAATTAATTTTATATCTCAAGTAATAAATAAATGTGCCCTATATCTATACCGCACCCAAAATTATATTTCAATTTGCACAAGAATTAAAATAACATTGTCATAAATAGTAATTCTACGTTAATTAACATTGTTATAAAGTTATTTAACTTTAATTTATAAAGTAAATTTAAAGCTCACTAGCCATAAAACAAAATTTAAAAAAAGTGTTCAATACAAGTATTTGGTATCACTCTTTAAAGACTACAATAATAAAATATTTAATTTATTACTTTGGCTAACTTCGACCCGCTATTATGAATATTATCCGGATAAAGTGATTAATTTATCACATCGTCTAGTCAGTTTGGTTATTATATATAATGACTAGTCATTATATATAATGGCTATTTAATCACTATGGCGGTAACATGTACACGAATACATAGCAGACATGTGTTAATCGCTTTGTTAATCTGTTGCCAGCTAATTTCTTTCCTGAAATTTCTGCCTTAAGGCAAAGCGTTATCTAGGATAATGTTACGATTTCACGCCGATGTGGCGATGGGTGTAATGCGTAATTTATGATTCGGCATTGTTATAATTATAATAAATAATAATATCGGCCTATAAATCATCCATAATTCCTTCTCAGTACAGGCTGTCCGTTTATGGAACTCATTGCCACTCAACGTCAGAAAAGCTAAGTCAGTATCCTCTTTTTTATCTTATTTATTTTTGGTCCTCTCAGGCATGCTAGTGCTGCTTATTCTGTGCGTATTATGATATGTATTGTGTTTATATAGTATATAATAAAGATTTTTTATTTACCTATTTCATGTATCCCTTTTATCCGTGTAAGAACGAATAAAGAATACATTTTCTGCCTGTCGTAAGAGCCAACAAAACAACCCACAGCGGTGGTGGTAGAGTTTTTGTTCGACTGGATGGCGACCACCCCTGGTCTAGAGTATGCCGATATAGAAACCTTGTATTGTGTGTGTTCCGGCATTAGTGACCAAGTTCCAGTCTCCCTTAAGAGAGCAGCAATGCATTTGTAGCACCTTTGGGGTTGCAAATGTCCATAGGCGATGGTAACGCTTTTCATGCTATCTGCTGAACTCTTGCAATAAAAAAGTGTATTTTGAACATTTTATATTATTTATTATCTACACCGCCATTGTCATGTTTTAATATTTTCCTTAGTTTAAGGGGTTACCTTGAACAAATCGCTTTAAGCGATAAGGCCGCACTTATTCAACATTTATTGTTTCTAGTTTTTAAAAACGTAGTTTTAATTTTGGTGAACAATAAAGTGTTTTTATTCATTGATTCATAAATGTCCCACTGCTGGGCTCGGGCCTCCCATTGTATGGGAAATTGTGTCGGAATAAGTTAATTCTTATGCACCCGAACTACTTCAAGTCGCTCCCTGAACAATTCACGCTGGATTCCCGGGACAAAAGGGGACTTTGGTATCGATCAGTTAAAAAATGACACCGTATTTTTTTCTGGCTTTTAAATTATTCCCAATTTTTTTCCGCGAGGTACCCGGGATAAAAAGAAGCGCAGTTAATTATAAGACTGCTGTCGACCAGCGAAAAGCGAATTGAAATAGGCCCAGCAGTTTTTATGTGAATCCCGAATAAACAGACAAGAAATCTAAAATGAATTGTATCGCATTCTCCATCGTTTATATAGTCTATTCCGGTTGCTTTTTGGCAACATAGCATGGCATTCTCATAATTTTATAATATTATATACTAAATAAATAAAAAATATCTTAAATCTCATTTGAATTCTAAGAGAAATACATTGATTAGTAAGGGTACCCAATATTAATACTAAGAAATAAGCTAAGCTTTTGAGACTTATATGGTTTCATTCGTCTCTTTTTAATATAAAATATGATTAAGAAATATTAAAGTACCTTATAAACAAATTTCGTAGAATCATAACATTTTAACGTCTTTTCAATTTCTGACTCCTCGAAGTTTCATTTAATCCTATGTAATTTATACTACAGGCGACAATAGCAGCTCGATCTAACCTCTTATACTGTGTTTCGTACGAGTATATGGAGGTAAGGAATATATGGAGATATTTTGCAAAAAAAAACATTAGTACGTTATGTCTTTTTTATATTTATAACTATAATAATATTTTCTATCCTTTTATTGCGCTTTGTCTTATTGAATATGCACTGTTTGCTACAACTCCATTAATTCTTCAAAAGTCATTCTGTAACACAATTCTGTATAAATTTAAAATGAAAAAAACTTGAAATATAAATAGAACAAGAAATGTAAAGAAAAACAATTTTAGCTAGACGTGTTGCTGGAGAGTTTCTTGCCGCTTCTTCTCCTTAACAGCAATAACACATTGTAAAGCGGTGTACATAGACTAGGAAGTAAAAATTAAATTTTAACCTACGTGTATGACCTTCAAAAAGTGTTGTCCAATGAAACTTATTTTGAATAAAAACTTTTGAATTTGAATTTGATACTTCGAACTACGAAGAGCTATTGAATTGTATCTTTACATAATTTATTTACATTATTTATTCTACAATAAACTTTATCTTACTCAAGTGCTATGTTACAAACTTTTATTTAACTTGCAATGGATGTATGTAAGTTCGGGTGGAATCTTGCAAGTTAAATTTGACCAACTTACAGGTTTCCGATTGAGCTGAAGTTTTTCACACATATGTATATCGCGGGACCATACAATAATATGGTACCATGAAGCTGATCTGATGATGGAGTCGGAAAGTGGCCATAGGAACTCCTGTACTAATCAAGATAAAGCCGTTGTGTTTGGGCTTGTTATCATGTTTTTGCGGCTTGAGGACTTTTTTTGTTAACGCTGGGGGAATGGTTCTTTTGCGCATATCCTCTGGCCTTAGAAGAGGTGAACGAGGGTATGTGAATCTCTTGACGGCCGATGCTACACACAAGCTTCTAATGGTAGAAAAAGTTGCAAGTACCAACCGCCAGACTATCAACTAAACCTTCTACGGTCTCTTCGCATCATAACGAGGCGACTAAGGACTGTAATCATAGATATTCCATAACGTACATAACATAACTTAAGGTTGAAATTCGGGCACTATGAGAAGTTATTGCATGAGTTCAGAAGATAGACAGACAGCCTCTCATGGAAAGCGGTTATCATCGCCTATATACACTTTTACAAAGGTGCTAATAATGTGCTGCGAATCTCTAAAGAGAAACTAGAATCTAGCCGCAATACTGGAATTCAACTCAAGGTTATTAGGGTGACATACTCTCCAGGGTCCAGGTTGGTAGCTATCCAGACAGACCAATACCGTACCACATAGCATTCCTACATATTTCAAAATAAATAGTTCATTTTTTTGTTTGCTTAGGATGTAAAATATAAATAATGTGGTTATGAAGTACTTTATTAATAATTATTTTTGACAATCGGCAGTTTTTGTAAGTATTATCGTCTGCAGTTTCTTGATGGAGGTTAATTAATTTCTCAAGAATGCTCTTTAGATAATAATTACCTGCTATTTGTTACCAATTTAAAAGAAAGTAATTGGCACTTGAAATTCTGCGCTTTTCATTCTCTAAAGACTAATTATTTTTATTACAGGATAGTTTCTCGAAATGGGTTTTAAGAATTCGGTCTTAATGTTCAACTTATTTGGCATCATTCCCATTTTACTTGTAGATATTATAACTAAAGCATTATTCTTGGAAAATATATTTATGAATTATGCTTAGTAACGTAACAAGAATGAATGAATTTTATATTTGTTACAACTCAGGCCCGACAAAAACAAAATCAACCTGCATATCTGAAACAAAACACATTTTATTACCTACCGGCATTTAAGCTAGTTGTAACTTTTTTATACTGTACAAATGCAATGTTGCCGTATTTAAGTCCACTTAGGCTGGTGTGCTGACTTTTAAACGATGATTATAATAAAATAATCGCCAAAAATGTATGCATAAACAGTGATTATATTATTTTAATCGTTGGTTAAATGACGGTGCATACCAGCATTAATCCGTTGCAGCTGGCTAATGACTGCCATAAAAGAGTACAATAAAACAATAGTCTACGGTCTAATTACAAATTTTAAACAAAAAGGAAACAAAAGAAGTTCAAATGCGGAAAAGGTAATAAACCAGATGTGCATTAAATTTTTCGGCTTGTAACTCTATATTCAATACCACTCCTATTTCCCAACGAAGTAAGCGGGACAATAGCTACCAAAATTTTGCGATCTTTTGGCTTCGTTTCATTTGCTTTTATTAATGTCTTTTTTAATTCTGTTTTTTAGGGTTTTTTATCTGTACTTATACATGACCCATAACGTACCCTAATCTGGCTTATTCTACTTAAGGAATATTGTAAAAAAAAGGATAGTCACTAATGAAAGATTAATCAACCCGGCCGTCGTGATGTTTCAGATGTGGGATCTTTTCTTAACTTCGTACATGACCGCTATAATTAAGTAATTTTTACCTGACCTTTGCTCAGAATATCTGCTATTTGGGATCTACCATTTTCCATTTGTTTTTATGTCCCACTTATGTGAAATACGCTAATGTACCTTAGTTTAATTGAATTATATTAGTTCGTATATTTATCCCTTTTCTTTCACGTTCTCCCTCTTTATTGGGGTCGGCGCGATCTCTTCTCCTTCCATACTCCTATATGCTGTCACACGTCCTCTATACCACAAATCATCCTTCATACAATCCATATTTTTGTTTTATGCAAATATTCATAAGTTGATATAAAATTAATGTTCTTTATCCATCGGTAAAGGGTTTCTTCAAAGAAATTTGTAAGAATTTCTTTGATACCACCCGTGATCAGAAGGCTGGTTCGTGTTTCAAACTAAAGTTAAACCTTTTTGTTTTGAACACATACCTAAAACATTGTTGAATAGTGTAATTCATTGCGAAAATACTGTTTGTAATGAACCAAAATAATCTTCTAAGGAGAAACGATGCATAAATAAAACAAAGTGTGTAATAATAATGCGTTACGCGATGCTTGAAAGTCAAAATAAAACAAATCTCTTGGCAAAACATGAGATGAAAACTGTATTGGAAATAACGTTTAGAGATTTAATACCATCTTTAAATTTCATGGACGACTCCAAATATAATGCTGACGCCACATTCTGCCTCATTTGCTGGCAAAAGGGCTTCAAATAAATCCCTTTTTGACATTCCTTTCATTCGACACGTCTACTTAATAACTCTTCGAGGGACAGGAATGGTTCTTTATTTATCTAAAGACATTTAAGAACTTGGAAATTCTATCTGCAATATTATATTAGTAGATATTATATTGCATGTAGTTATATGTTTATTATGTTTAATAGTTGCATATTATCACCATATCTTGTATATGTATATAACTTATGTGTATATTTGTATATATAGTATAGTTATATATTTATTATTAAATGTAAGTAATCGTACAATAATTATGTATACCACGATCGCCACTCCTAATCAGAATATTTTGCCACGGGTACTCTGGAGAGATCTTTTTTAGGGATAAGACCGCCATTTGTACCCAATTAGAATAATACTAGTTTGACAGGTTTCTGTAATGGTGTACAATAAAGTGTTATCTATCATCTATCTAAAATTCACATTTATAATATAAATATAAAATCGAAACGTACGAAAATATTAAATAAGTTAGTGATACATGGACTTAATAAAAGCTTTATTATTTAGTCAATTGCATTGAGTTAATAATAAAATCAAAAAAATTCTTATACACAATTTACAAAACACTAAAATGACTCTTGGATTATAAAACATTATTACATAGATAAAGTAATTAACGTTTGGTACACAACATTTTCGAAATTCACAACCTCTCGTCTAAATATCAAATGAACTCCGTTGCCTGGCATTTGGTAAACTGCTCCTATTTGGACCGTCGCGAGACATTTATTTAACTATATACATAACTAAGCTTCTACCGGCGACTTCGTCCGCGTGGAATAGTTAAAAAAAACAATTAAAAATCCCCCTAATTTGAAACATTCTTCATTGGTGCTCCGCTCTTAGTGATCTTAACATGGTGATAAATGGCTTTCTAACACTGAAAAGATTTTTCAAATCAGACTAGTAGTTCTTGATATTAGCGCGTTCAAGGAAACAAACAAACAAAGAAACTTTTCACCTTTATATATATATTAGTATAAGATTAAATAGTTGTTTTATTTTATTGTTTACTATGTTGTCTTGCTATATGTTATTTTTTATTCTTTCGTGTAGTTTTCAAGAAAAATAACATACAAGGACATATCGCCGAACAAACATGACGACTTCGATGATTCGTCTTTCCCAAAACGAGCAAAAAAAAAATTATAATCACGTAGAATTCTGGTTTAATACACTTCCAGTTTTGAAAACTACAACGAAAATGGGTAAGAAAATAAAATACAAAATAGGATTAGACGGTGTTTCCAATTTGGCAGTTTTGCAAACACCTGCGTCGTCGGATTGCGGGATGCGGGACTCGCGAAATGAATATTTCCCGCCTATTCCTATGCACCTGGCGGGCCTGGGAACGATCCGGGAAAATCATATAGGAACAGATTCCAGGATTCTCTTTTATTTGAAGCGTTTTCACTTAGCAGAAACTTGTTAGTGTACGAAATTGGGGCCAATATTGTAGCATCCTATTACGAGCTACACAGGACTTGAATTAAAATGCGGTTGAAATAACTATAAAGTTTATTAGAACTGTACAAACACGTATAAAACAGGTACAAATATGACTGCACACAACCAGTAGAAACTGCTCGATTCAATAACACGCGCAAGGTCGTCACTATATCGCTAATCGAAAGTAGTACGTCTTGTTAGTATCGTAGTCGTCGCTTGACTGCCCCACCAGTGGTGGTCAAAACATACATAATAATAAGTTGGCTTACATATTCAAAAATATTTTCGATGAAAGAGATCTAAATAGCTAAATCTCTTTTAATTTTCCCATAAAATGAAATATTTTATTCATAAACTGCCTACTCTTTTGGGTACTTTTATCATTTGCATCATTAAATATAATGAGCTCCCTTATGTGACATTTCTTTTATGTTCGAACAATGTTTGTTATTATTAGAACGATACACTTTATGTCTAGACGTCTAACTGCTATGCTGACTTTGCAGACGATAGGAGCTCACCATTTATAGAGGGTGTTGGAACGCCCAAGCTTTGCATTCTTGATAATCTTCACTATTTTTAATTCATAAATTTGTGCGTCTGACAGTACAGAGGTTAAAAATGTAAAATATGATGTATATCTTCTATATATATATATATATATATATATATATATATACTAGCGGCCCCGGCAGACGTCCTGCTCTCAAAAAATAAAAATCTAGGACCCGATCTTAGCGCCATCTACTGGTTCTAATTGCGAATATAAACCATCCGGGAACCCACTCAACACACACGAAAACAAAAGCACCAAAATCGCACCAGGTGATTATTAGGACTCTTGAACCCGATCTCAGCGCCACCTATCCAACGGTTCCAACGGGATAAAAAGCTGGTTCTAAGCTAGTTCACCACCAATTTTCAGCCAAATCGGTACAGCCGTTATTAAGTTACAAATAATGTAACTAATATGACTTTCTTTTATATATACTTATAGATATATAACTTATATTCTTTCTATATAATGTGAAATCCGAACCCGAACCGAAAAGGGCAGTTATTTTGGATTCATTTGTCCAAACAATCTTTGACTGCCGTTATTACTCCCTGCATACGACTTGTATGCTGAAATATCAGACTTTGATTACTGACCACACCATTTTATAGTTCATGCTATGAAAAGTTATTTCTCTTACGTGGGCAGTAGCAACATATTGGCCAGAGTAGTAATTCCCTACGTAATTGGTTTATAAAGTTGCAGCTGTATTGAACATACTACCACCACCATAAAAATCATAAAGGTCTTGTGAGATGGTCTACTGGTTCACCAATGTTTTAAAGGTAACTTTTGTTTACCAAGACAATTAATTATTTGTCACCTAAGGAGTAGTGGCCGAGTAATATTGAAGCGATGCCGCATGCTGTTCTTCTGTCATTTGCAAACCGGTGAGATCTAGATAAGCCAATTTCAAGGTTCTTGGAGCTCTGTTCTGCAAATATCAAGTTCAGTATCCTCTTATAGACTTTAATTTAAAACCAGAACTATTTCCCAAGGGAGGTCCTCACTATATCGTACTCTACATAGAACCCAACACTCCCAATATTTGAAACCACACACAAGCTTCTGATTAGCGATGCCATTCGCCGCCATTGAAGACGTATCAATGCAAATCCCGCTGTGCAAACAATCACGGGGATTTGACCAAATATTGGCATCAGCCGATACTGGCACGTATACGCCGTGCGCAAATAGTTACTGTAGGGTAATAATACAATTGGTTTACTGCTCATGTTCGTAATTAATATCGTCTGTTTAACGCATTTACTTATATTCTATTCCGGGTTATTTCTATAACTAACTGCTACGGTTGAACGACTCAAACTCAGACTCAAGTCCTGGTCTTCGTAACAACAATCTCCACTTCTTTATCTTCAGTACTGTCTCCTGCCACTCGGAGGCTTGAAGCTCAAGTAGATCAGCCTTCTGCAGCAGACATCTGGGACAACAAACCGATCGGCATCGCCTCTCTTCACTCCACGATTCTCCACCATCTTGCAGTGGCCAAGTCAACATACAATGTAGCTGTGCCTATAATATTAAGCTCATACACCAGCTCTTCGATTTCAGCATTTTCATGGAACAATTGCCATCGCTTACCAGTGTCGGACTCACGATCTTAAATCCTTAGGTCAAGTCTACATCGGTATGTACATATTTTAATATCTTATCTGAAACGCAGATACTAGATCATCAATCCCTGACTTCAAATCGACGAACAATAACGTTAAAAAATACTAACAAAGAAGTGACCTATAAACAATAGCAAAAGAGGGTCTGTAATACACACATTTTCATATTAATGCGTTAATACAAAAATCTCATACACAAAGGAGCTTAGTACCCCCGAATAATGGCACGTCGAAGTGCCAAAGCCCTAATAACATCGGGAGTGCACAAAATGCACCCTCACGCGACATTAGCTACCCATTACTGCATTATCATGGCGTTATTTCCCTTAAGAAATACGGTGTGAAAATTGACAGACTGACCGACAGCTGCTGCGTTTTACAACAGTTGATAAATTCAACCTAACATTTTTTCTTTTTATTTCATCTATATTTTATTAGCTATTTTACAAAACAATTAATCATTTACTATAAAATAAAGTACAAACGATAAATTAAATTCAAAATATATTAAGTATAAACATTTTAACTGAAAATTGGATATTGCAGGCCACCGTAATTTTTAATTATTGTATTATTTATTGTACATATTTTTCAATTGATACTGTGATATTTCAATTGGTCCTTGAAGACCGCGGGCCATAAAAATGGCTCGGATTGTTGGAGGCTTGCGTGGGGCAATAGAAAGGCCAACACGTAAAGGTAAGGTAAGGTACTTCCGATGTTATGCCAATTATCACTTCCACTCTTGGAGCTTGAGCCTTAGCTCTCTCGATTACCACCCCATGCCGGCTGGCTAAGACAAGCACGGAATCGGGAGTCTTGTGTATATTATTATTAGAATTATTCATATACAAAATATTGTATCCGTTTCGCAATTGTTAAATATTATAATATATTCAAGTAACCGATCGCGTAGACGTCCGAATTATCACAGCGTATGTATTCAAACGAAGGGTGGAAGGAAATGGTTTATGAATAAACACATTAGTCTGGTAGTCGGATTTGGGGTTATAAACACTTTTATAATAGAAGCCAAATATACTCTGTTCCCATCGTCACTGATTCATTTCGAGTATCTATAGATATATTATGAAATATTAAATCTGAACAAATCCAGGACCTTGCTTATGAACTGTTTATCATACCTGAACCGAAGTATTCTGAATCAAGTATTATTATTTTTTTATTTTTAAATATAATTTATGTTAAGAATATTATTTACATAAACAAAAAAAATACTCCAAAAGAGAATATTACCAAAATATTGACTGCTTTGACATATTACTACACTATCAAGAATATTACGGGTCTTGTTGTATTTTAAACACTAATAATTAACTATACGATAGCTCAATTTGTCCATAAAATTATTTTTTAAAGTTCTTTGGTAAATCAATACAGTAAATCCATAAATATATCAATTATTTGCATATAAACGTAAGCATGGTGATTGAAAGAAATATTTAATATACTGTCAATAAAACTCTCAATATTAAATATAACATCATCAGATTTTTGAGACCTACGTACATCAATATGTAGAGCAATCTGTACATTTTATCCAAGACATGAACGTGTGGAATGTTGTGAATAGTCAGCAAACATATTGGAAATTTTTATTAAGCGAACATATATATATGCAACGCTCGTCTAGTGGAAAATAAAAATATTTCACTTCAAGAAGCTAAATGTACGTTATGATCGGTTAACAACATTAATCCTTATCTATTTATAATATTATAAAATTTTATACATGCCGTGTCTGTACATTAAAACTTTAAAAAGAAACAACTAAAATAGACTATGTAAAATAGACGATGGTGAACACGGTGCAATTTTTTTAGATTTCTTGTCTGTTTGTTCGGAATTCACGGGAAAACTACGGGACCGATTTCGATCTGGTTTTCGTTCACCGACAACTAATTTGGAGGCTTAAACTTTGCGCTGTTTTTTATCGTGGAAACCCTGCGGATTTTTTTCTAGGAATTATTTAAAATGGCCTTATAAAAAACATGTCGAATGTGATTTTTCCAATAACTGTATTTTTACAGTTATGTTTTAATTTGACGTATTTCAGATTTCTTATATTTAAAAAATCATATAAGTTGGAAATGCAGTCTAGGATGGAGCATGTTTACCTGTACATGCGAGACTCGAAGACAACTAGATTGTATTTTTCAAGAAAAACAGATGACGGCAAAGAGTCCACTTTTCAGCGATACGTATGATAAAAGTGGAAGCATAGCATATCGTTCGCTTTGTTGATATTTCCACCATATATCGGTGATGTGAGCTCGTACGTCTGCCTGTCCGGTGGTAATCTGGCGACGGAGGAATTAATTCATGCAATTCCGTCGCACACTCGCCGAAGTGTATCCTGTAGAATACCGACAAACTAGCGACTTTACGTCGACGAATAAGGGCGTAGATGTATGTCTTCGTCTCCTTTTGTAGAAATTAAGAATAGAAATTTTTTAGAAAATACATGTATTTGCCGTGAATCAGATCCTTAAACTTAAACTGATTCTAGGTCTGTGGTTCAAGGTACAGATGGTTAACGTTCCAAAGACACAAACCTCTCACAATTCGTGACGTGTTCAAGACTGCCAGTTTCAGTATCTGGTTCTCCACTTAACATCCTCGCGAGAGCTGCTTTAAATAATGATAGATGGCTTAACCTTATTATTAATAAAAATATAAGTGACTGATATAAGCGACTTTGTAAAAGTAAACCAAAAAAGAGATGGATCGGTAGTGTGAAATTTGACTAATGTCCATACGCGATGAAAACTTTTTTTTTATAATGTATAGGTTCGCATTTGACTGATATTGCGCTTGATGTCAGGCAGAAATGCAGTCTAGTGGAGAGCAGATATCTGTTCACGCGAGATTTAAAGACACATGGATTGTATTCTTCAGGAAAATCAAACGACAGTAAAGAAATTCACTATAATAAATATAATAAAAGTGGAAGCATAGCTTTTCGCACGCTTTGTTGGTGTTGCTATCATATATAGGTATAAGTGCGTAAATCTACTTGTCCGGTGGTAAAAGGGTGAGGAGGAACAAATGCATGTAATACCGTGGCACATTCCCCGAAGTGTACCCTGATTTCCATCAGGCTGTCTGCCTGTCTGATGCAGTTATATAATGAATAAATAACTTAATAAACGAGTATGGAAAGAAAAGCCATATTTTACCGACACCAAATAATTACTAAACGGGAAAATTAAAGAGAGAAAGCTGTTGGCGCCACTTATTTCCCAAGTACCAATTGTGTCTTGGGTTTATAACGTCTTGCAAATCCGCATGTTGCCGCCGCTCGCCCTGCGCGTGAGTTCTGTACACACAGTACACACAAAGTAGTATCGCACCCGCAAAAATACACATTAGCTATAGAAGATTTCAGCGTCCAGTAGTTAATTACTAGGATATTCGCCTGAACCATTCAAATCTTTAGTGTCAGTTTATCTGCGTCCCTTGCGCCCCAGAACTGTAGAAGGACTTTGCCACCTTTACCGCCAAGTGACAAGCAACGGCAGATCTCCTGAATCAGCGCTGTCGTGGGCTGGTCGCTGACTACGAGGTAAGTGCAAAGTTCTATATTCTCCGGGCACCAGTTCTTAATTGGGGAACAAGGGAAGGCCATACATTGAGCACATAAGCCCCCACACGCGGAAATTACCTGATTGCGTCTCCCTAAAACTATACCTAAAAAACTACCTTCTTTCTACTAAAAACATACGCCGTGAAACAGACCCTTAACACATTTATTTTTGTAATCTAGGTACAACCTTACGTGTAAATCAACCTACACAACGATGTTCATTCTTTCCTGAACTAATGTATATTTGTTATGTATTATGTTCCCCGAAAACGGGACATGAATACTAATACTCGGAATGTCAAGGAAAACGGAACGATAAAAGATATGAAGCTAATTCATATTTATCGGAACTCAATGTACGAATCATAACATAAAAATGTACCATTCGGTAAATTATATTATAACGGTATCGTCTTTTCATTTGTACATAACGAGGGAGGAACCTCCGTAGTGTTTATAAAGAGTGTGACGTCAGCAATGCCGACGTCATGATTGTTGGTTCCTCGGTGACGACCCATATTTGAGTCCTCGAAATAGAATTTTAAGAGTACTCGATATCGTTTATTCCAAGAGCATTACGAATTCCCAGAGAGGTCCGTCCCGTTGTTGTTTGACTTTACTTTATGTCATTGGTCCGAAGACCTCACAACTTTACGGGGATATGAGGACGCAAGGCGAAGGCGCTCGAGCCCGGGGGCAAGTTTTACCTCGGGTGGACTGTTACCATGAGATGGTATGGTCTGTCCCGTTCGGCGACTCAAGCAATAATGATTGAGTTGTTTGACTGACTATATTTGTTGGCCCAAAGACCTCAAAACTTTACCGACTTTTACTTTGGCAGACGCCATAGTCCCCATATTCCCAGACCGCTAGTATACCACTAAGAATTCACCCCAATAGCTCGGTGCTACTGCTACTGGCCCCACGCAAGCCTGCAAAAATCCGGGCCATTTTTTGACCCGTGGTCTTGAAAGACATACAAAATCGGCAGACAAACACATATTGTATATCCTCAAATTAAGCAAATTACGCTTGTGTTATGGGTAATATTTTTAATTGTAATTGACATCTTTGTCTTCCGTGATCACGGCTACTGAAAAGTGACCGAGACGTCAGAATAATAAAAAACAAATAATTTACCAAGCTTAAAACCGTTAAAAAGCAGTTTTATTATGTAGACTAGTCGCGAAATCTGAAGAAAATATTTTTTTGTTACAAATTGTCGAAAAGTCCTATTTGGGCATAACAGCGAGTAGATTCCCGGCTAAATCAGATAATCGTATTGGTGACTAATGAAGAACGATTATCCCGCACTGACTTCATCGAGACTCCATTTAGGTAATCTAATGAGAAAAACGGATTTATGCGCGTATACAAAAATGCTCCCGTTCTGTTATGCTTACCAAATGGGTTTATTAATGCTTCTGTTTTTAAGATATTTCCTGACAAGTAAAATCTTCTTGTGTACAAGAGAAATATGTTTGTTTTATTAACTCTTGTTGCTTTAAGATGTACAATCAATCAGTCAATAACTCTTTATTGTACACCGATACTAAAAAAGAACTAACAGACTAAAACTATGTCTTATTATGCACAAAGGGCGGTCTTATAGCTAAAAGCGATCTCTAGACAACTCCAGGAATGAACTGAGAATATAATGGTGATGGTGGTATACATAATACAATTTCTTACATTCTAGTAATAAATATATAAATGCAATATATACCTACGGATGTTCTATTTATTAAAAAGATATATGCTTTATATACATAACATACAAATACATATGTACAAAAATACATTAAACAAAACAAAAGAAAGTACATTTAAATATCATCATATACCAAGGGCAGGTAATATTTACTAATAATCTATTGACGGCCTCTGTGGTTGAGCGGGCCTTTTGGTTGGCCTTTGCCGGCCTACCTCACTGCAACGCGGAGGCTCCGGGTTCGATTCCCGGTATAGTAAATTTCGGAAACGTATTTTCTCCGTTATTTACCATGGTCTGGGTGTCTGGGTGTCTGGGATCGGCCCCAGAGTGGTCCGTTGTATATTACCCATAACACAAGCGTAACTTGCTTAATTTGGGGATATACAATGTGTGTGTGTTTGTCTGCCGATTATAAAAAAAAATCTTTTTAAGGTAGCGATTTTGCTTGTCTGATAGCTATTGGCAGCGAGTTCCAAAGCTTTATAGCCTTGAAGGTAAAAGATTTATTGTAGAAATTTAAACTAAGCTATGGGAGCACGTAATAAAGTGAAGGCGTTCTTTAAGATAATGAAGAGTATACGGGACAAAAAAGATACTGTACAGAAGACAAAGAACATGGGTATTCCGGCGAACACGAATTGGAAACCACGTGCGTTTTTGTTTCTTTATGTATTTGTTTCTTTCGTAACTTTCAATACAATATTATATAGTCCAATCAACTGCGATTCTTTATCATCTTACAAATATACAGTACTTGTTTGTGTTACTGTATTTAGATAAAGCGTTGAAAACATTATATTTTTATTATTTATTGTTACTTATAACAATAACACACACACGTAAAATAAAATATACCTATAATAATAATATGTACATATTAATTTACACCATTATAATATACTAGCTGTGCCTCGTGGTTTTACCCGCTGGTGATGGAAAATTGTGATTAACTAAGTAACTTAATAACATTTCCATCGTACATTTTATTCGCGTAACTCCAACGGTGTTTGCGGCGCACATCAGAATGCTCACAGATGGCAGATTTTTTTCCTACTTGCTTGACACTTATCGTTTTATGTTGGATAATTCACACACACTGTATCGATGAGATCGATTTTAATATCCATCTATATATATAATCAATATAATCCACTAATTTCGAACCAGCCTCATTTCCCCAAGGGGCGCACATCGCCCCCTGGTCTATTATTGTGCCCAACAAACACATAAGGAACTTAATTATAACAGACGCATTACGCCATCTCTGCACGAATGGAGGAAGCATACTAATTGTCCTTCCGGTCGGTCTGTTATAAAAGGCGATAAATCATCCACGTTGTAAGGCATTTGCCCATTTGGATAGCTACCACCCTTGATCTTCATTAAACATTCGAACATAAAGGTTCATTCACCACCCCTGGTCTAAAGTATGTCGCCGTTGAGTTGAGATATGACATTAGTAGCAAGCTAAGCTTCAGTCCATCCTTGGATGCCGGCAGCAGGCCGGGACTCCACCAATAGAATTGTGTTATTGATATATCTCCTCTCCGCTCAGCTTCAGTGGAGATCGCTGCGCGGAGATATGTAATATTTGTATGGCGCGATGGAAGCGGAGGTGTGAGCTTTGTGCGGACGACGCACGGCGGAGACGAGAGATGTGAGCGGCGTGCAGTGATCGATGTGCCCCCCCCCCCCTCCTAATTTCGTCTACCTTTCATGTCAGAATGCGTTCTGAACACTTAATGCTTCGCACACTCACAAGGCTAGCTAGCACACATGTCTGCTATGCTACGCATTTCCGCACAGCTTCGGTGGATTCAGCCGAGCTGAAAATCATCTCTTCTCACACAGCACACAGCACGCCGCACACATCTCCGCTTAGGTGGAGTCCAGGCCACATATTTATATTATCTTTGCTGTTTCAAATGTCCATAGGCGACGGTAACTGTTTTTCATCATTTGTGGTAGCAGTCTTTCTGCTATTTTCCAGATACAAAAAAATCAACCTATCCACAAACAAGCCCTATTCACAACCTAAAACTTTTTTATTGGAGACCCGCTAATAATATAACTTTATTGAAGGGATAAAGATGAAACGCGTAGAGTGCGAGTCACTCAATCACTTGATCGGCCGATATCTGATTGATTGATGAACCAGTTCAATGTTTCAATCCATCATATTGCTGTATCGGGCACCAGTAGCCCGATAGCGGGAATATAAAAAGCAACCTTATTTATTTTCAAAATTACTAAAATTTTCCTGGAAGCTTCGTTCCGATAAATATCGAATTCATATTACTACTTTTTCCGACTAAAATGTATCCCATTAAAACTTCCCGCATTTTTAATTTAAAATAATCCCTATTAATATTATAAATGCGAAAGTAACTCTGTCTGTCTGTCTGTTCCGTTTTCACGTAAAAACTACTGGACCGATTTGGCTGAAACTCAGTATATATATATTTTCGATACCGAGGATGAACATAGGATACTTTTTATCCCGAAAAATGGGATAGTTTCCGGAATAAAATGATATTTGTCTGTTTGTTTGTTATGCTTTTACGGAAAAACTACTGGACCGATTTGGCTGAAATTGGGTACGTATGTAAATTAAATATTGAGGCTGGACAAGGGATAATTTTCATTTTGGCCTTTTTGGTAATTTTGGCCTATTTGGTCATTTTGGCCTTTTTGGTCATTTTGGCATTTTTGGTCATTTTGGCCTATTTGGTAATTTTTCCTTTTTGGTCATTTTGGCCTATTTGATCATTTTGACCTTTTTGGTCATTTTGACCTATTTGGTCATTTAGGCCTATTTGGTCATTTTGACCTTTTTGATCATTTTGAGCTTTTTGATCATTTTGACCTTTTTGGTCATTTTGGCATATTTGGTCATTTTGGCCTATTTGGTCATTTTGGCCTATTTGATCATTTTGGCCTTTTTGGTCATTTTGGCCTATTTGGTAATTTTGGCCTATTTGGTCATTTTGGCCTATTTTGTCATTTTGGTATTTATGATCATTTTGACCTTTTTGGTCATTTTGGCCTTTTTGATCATTTTGGCCTATTTGGTCATTTTGGCCTATTTGGTCATTTTGGCCTAATTGGTCATTTTGGCCTAATTGGTCATTTTGGCCTAATTGGTCATTTTGGCCTAATTGGTCATTTTGGCCTAATTGGTCATTTTGGCCTAATTGGTCATTTTGGCCTAATTGGTCATTTTGCATATTGTCATTTTGGCCTATTCGGTCATTTTGGCCTATTTGGTCATTTTGGCCTATTTGGTCATTTTGGCCTATTTGGTCATTTTGGCCTATTTGGTCATTTTGGCCTTTTTGGTCATTTTGGCCTTTTTGGTCATTTTGGCCTTTTTGGTCATTTTGGACTTTTTGGTCATTTTGGCCTATTTGGTCATTTTGGTCATTTTGGCCTTTTTGGTCATTATGGCCTATTTGGTCACTGTTGCCTTTTCGGTCATTTTGGCAATGTCGTTCAGTTTGGCCTCTTTGGTCATTTTGATTATTTTGGCCATTTTGGTCGTTTTTGCCTACTCCGTCATTTTGGCCATGTCGGTCACTTATTTTGTTGACAGATAGACGGGGGATGGTATAATTAGCGATATAAAATGAAGTGAATCTTCCGTGGGCAAATACATAAAAAATGTAATATAATATAACCTTTGGCACTTGCTCTATAAACAAGAGACACGCACTAGAGGTTAACCCGCGACGCAGCCGCGGGGTAAACTCTAGTAATAAATATATTTAAATACGAATAATTTATACATCTTTAATCATTTTAAAATTCTGTTTAAAACAATAACTAAACAAAAATAGTAAACATTTAGTTTCTAGTTTTGGTCCATAACTAAAATTAAACTATACTATAAATATAATATACTTACAAAATAAGAATCTGTAAGTAAAAAAATGGACTCCAGGTCACTGTCGGCGGGAAGCGTGCCCAAAATGCTGGCCGCATTTACACGTTGGATGGCAACGCTGGTGCGTTGTCGGCGTCCCTGAAACCGTGATCGGCTATCATGGTTTCAGGAATATCCTCGACGCTTCATATAATAGCTGATTCGCGCGCAAGTCGCAACCACCGCATGCGAGCGTTTTGGAACCTGTTTTATTTACTTCGCACTGTTTCTTGGTTTTTACTTTTCTACAGGTCAGGACGGTGTTTTTGCGTAAAAATAAAAAATTGTTTAAAGATAATATTGTTCATTAAAGTTAAAGAGCTCAAATAAAATTTATTCATATCAAAAAGAAAGTCTCGTGTATGTATTACAATGTATTAGTAAAATATAGACTATAAACTACAAAGAAAGCAGCTGGGTAGTCGGCGCTCTTTCCCTTATAGTCGCCGAATACGGTAGTGGCCGGATAGTCGGCTTTACCGATTAGTCGGCACATTTCTAATTATTATTTAATTATAGATACTGTTTAATAAAACAACCTCAGAAATTAAATTACTGTCGAAATTCGACCTTCAACCAGATCAACTAGTGGCCACTTCTGGTTAGTATTAAAGCGTATTATAAAATTAATTTTCATTTGATGTTCTGATAAATATTTACTACCACAATTTCATTACGTTGGAAATAGTGAAATTAATACTCGGCTGTTAAAATTTAACTAGAAACGGTTTATAATAATTCCGCTTTTATTTAATGTCATATATAATTTAAATGTTAATGAAACATTACAAAGATGGGAATTCGAATACTGTTTTTAGTATGTTTAATAAAATTAGTATTGTGTAGAGATTTTTATATTGGTATGTTCAAGAAAAATGATTTTTTGGTTGCTCAAGATCGTCTTTACAAGGATAAGGTGCCGTTCAGATACGCATATGGCAAATATGGACGGGTATTTAAATGCCCTGTAAGTACCCATTCCATTAAAGTTTAGTATAAATCTACCATTTTTTTAATAAGCCGTACAAAGCTGTGCGTTAATTGATTTTAAATGAAAAGACTTCTGTTTCATAGTCACCTGTTATTAACCGGGTGTAATACGGATTGTCTATTTAATTTTTATAGGACTTTTTATCATCAAAGACATACTTACTTTTTTTATTTAATTTTCCACGATTGGTGATTAAGTTTTAAGAACAAACACCCATTAGCTCGGGTTTCCCGTTTCAGGGGAAAGCATGTTATGACCACCATTCTTATTTCATATATCGGTGATTTTAATTTGGAAGTTTCTTTACGATCTATTCCATCACTATCACCCCGGTCATGTTTCGTATGGAAATCGTCGGAATGTGATGAAAAATTTTTTAGTTTTTTATCATATTTTAGAAAATGGATTAGATATTAGTATAAAGTCTTTCTGCGTTGCTCTAAAACTTCGTTGGTATGTTATACAGCTACAAAGTGTTAGTAGTGCAGACGTGAACGTCGTAATACGTACGACGTTATTACTCCTTGTATGCTACATAAAGGCATTGTATTTTCTGTAACTGTTTTAAAAGAGTACTATTTTGTATCATTCTTACTTCATTGTAGAAAGATCAGTAAAGTCAAGGAATAAAGCAGTGGAGATTTATTTTTCAGATCACTTACATCCGTGTAGTAGACCGTTTAGGGTTCGGAAGAGGCACGACAGTCCAAATCATCAGAGGTGGTCTGCAAAACAACTACGTGGTTCTTCGGCTAATATCATCGTACAATCAGCCAATATCTGTAAACATCTATGTTGGCTGCAGTTCAGTAAAAATCACCCGACCAACCTTAGCACCTAAACCCGCTTCAGATGAGCATATAAATAAAGAAGTTAATGTAAGTTCTAGTGAAGAAGAGAATTTTACTGTCGGAACTGGTAATATAACAAATGGTGGCGAAGGTAATACAACAGTCGATAATGATATGGCGGCCAGCAATGATACAGCAGTTATCGACAATACTGGAGGAACTGACGTCGTTGGAGCCCCTACTACGGAGGTCAATCCCGGCAACTGATCTCACTCCAGACATATATTACATCTTCTAAATAAAATTGTAGAGGTCGAATTTTTGTACAATTAAAAAAAATGCTAAAAACCGAGTCAGGGGGATGTAAGTAGTGAAATAGAACTAATTTGGATTTTTTTAGAATTTTTTGTTTCTCTGTTTGTCTGTCTTTTTGTCTGTCTGTTTGTACCGGCTAATCTCCGAAATGACTGGACCAATTTACATGAAATTTTGTATGGTGATAGCTTGTATCCCTGGTCAACATATAGGATACTTTTAATCCCGAAAAATTAAATAGTTCCCGTGGGATAGTTAAAAAGCTCTAATTACTTCAACAGCTTATAACAGACTAAAAGTAATTTCTCTGCAACGTAACACAATAGAAGCGGATAATTTGACAGGGTGTGGTGTCAGTGAGAGAGTTTTATCTTATATATATAATATATAAAGCTGATAAGTTTGTTTCTTTGTTTGTTTGCTTGAACGCGTCAATCTCAGGAACTACTGATCTGATTTGAATTTTTTTTTAGTATTAGATAGCCCATTTATTAAGGAAGGTTACAGGCTATAAACCATCACGCTAAGAGCAATAGGAGCGGAGCACCAATGAATGTTTCAAAATCGCGGGTGCTTTTTACCTTCCTTTCCACACGAACGAAGTCGCGGGCAGAAGCTAATCTTATATATAAAAACGAATCGCAAAATGTGTTGGTAAGCGCATAAGTTTTATTTTTATAGCTGGAGTACAGCAAACAGACTGACGGCCCACCTGGTGGAAAGCGGTTACCGTCGCCTATGGACGTTTGCAACATCAGAGATGTCACCAACGCGCTGCCAGCCTCGAAGAAATTTTATGACACCCTTTTTGAAAAACTCCATATCGTAGCGCTGTGGGAAAACCTCGGCCGGGAGCTCATTCCAAATCCCCACGGTACGTAAGAGAAACGTTCTACAGAATCGTTGCGTACATGTCCCAATACTTTGGAGGTGGTAAGGGGAGTTGCTTGGAACTGAAGCGCTTGCTCGAATGCAGTTTTTTTGGCAGAGAATACGCAGACCTGTGTCTTCTTGAAGTTGAAATGGACAAGGTTCTGTCTCCCCCATTCTGAGACTCTCTCCAAAGAATGCTCAACTTCAGACACAAGTCTAACCCAACTTTCCTCCACAAATGATAGAGGGACGTTTGCACGACCAGAGTACTGCGCATCGCCAGTGCTGTCATCCGCATAGCAATGAATGTTGCGAATAGACAACATTTCATTGAAATGCAAGATGAACAACGTTAGCGATAGCACACAACCCTGGGGTACACCAGCGTTGATGGGCTTGATACTAGAGCAGCAACCGTCGTCAACGACTTGAATGCTGCGCCCATCAAAAAAGCTGGATAGCCAGGTGCAAAGTCCCTCAGGTATCCCATACGATGGCAGTTTCGATAGAATAGCTCTGTGCCAGACCCGGTCGAAGGCCTTAGCAATACATAGGCTGACTGCCAGTGCTTCCCTTTTACTCTCAATGGCTTCAGCCCAACGGTGGGTTAGGTAAACCAAGAAATCCCCAGCTAAGCGACCGTAGCGAAAGCCGTATTGCCGATCATTTAGCAGCTGGGAATCTTCCAGGTAACCCAGAAGCTGCGCGTTGATAATACGCTCCATCACCTTTGAGAGCAAAGAGGTTATTGCTATAGGCCTATAATTCGATTTTGTTTTTGTGTCATGAAACAAAGTTTTTAGAAATTCAGAAAATATGGCGGTACGAAGTTCGCCGGGTCAGCTAGTTTAAAAATAAATCTAATTTACTTATCTGTTTAAAAATAGTTATAAAATCATTCAAAATGACAATTGAATACCACTGCAATCAATTTGAATAATAAAAAACTCAACGACATAAGAAAACATCTTATAAAACTTTTAAACCCGTAACATTAATTAAACTGGTATGCATTAACAGCTCCCAAATTGTTCCGAACAACTTTGTTATTATAACTTTACGCTAAGATGGTACCAAATCCGCTTAGCTGTTAACAGGTTCCAAATGCGCCTGCAACATTACATGTGATGATTTTTTTTCTGACATATCTGTTTTTAAAGATTTACAAATGCGTTTTTCGACATCCTTAATATACAACTTAATACAAAAATCTTTTACTATGCATATTTAAACAAGTTCACCATTATAGTTTATTATCATGTCTCATTTATAGCATTTTCATTTTATATTTTAATAGTAAAGAGCTCTATAATGTGTAATTAAAACTATTCTATTTGTGTAAGAACAGACTCATCCTCTAAACATACAAAAAAATATACTTTTTTAAATTCAAGTAATGAGCTGGCTAAAAAAGTAGCCACAAGGCTGGCTCTGCAAAAAATCCTGTAATAATACCTACATTGAAACGATTCAGTTCCAACACCCTCATAAGTAGCTCTCTATTATTTTAATTTTAGATGTGCCTTTAGATCAAAACTACTTCTAATGTAGGGCTAAAGTACCTTATTTGATTATACAAACAATAGCAGACTTTTCTAATATAAACTTCCTTTCATAATAGTTTACTAAAAATCCAGTTATAACAATTAGTAATTACGCTGTCGGAGTAAAAAAAACTTACAATAATATTCTTTTATTTAAATTTTCACACGGCCTATTGATCTATTTCTAAACAAACTTCATCCCTATATATATAACAAACTCATTGTAATTCTTCGTATAAGATAATAGTTGACTTAAACTGATATAATGCGTAAAACGTTATTACTACTATTGCTATATTTCTGTAAAGGATATTGTGAAGATGATAATTCTGTAACAGAAGAATCGTTTGATTTTAAATATTTCACATCAACAACTAAAGAATATGAGTCGCAAGTTACTGTTATGGAAGCTTATAAACATGAAGATAGCGATATAAATGAAATCACGGAAATTATCAAGTTTAATCTAAAATCTAATAATCGCAAAGAGAAACCAAAATCGAAAGATCCTGCCGTTCACTGCAGTTCCCATCGATCTTGCTACGAATGCGTTGGTGATAATGAAATTAATTGCGGTTGGTGTCACAATATTGGTTGCGTCAAAAACACTTCACGTCTTTGCCCAGGAGTTAATAATATAAACTTAACAGTGGACCAATCTTGCCCGTATATAAAACACCAAGGACCTATATTAATACCAGCTGGAGTAAAAGTAAATCTAAAAGTAAAACTACACGCACCAGATCCTGTGATATATTACAACGAAATAAATTGCCAAATAAAACTGAAGAATAGAATAACACATTTAAATGGTTTAATTTTTAATGGCATCGTGCATTGTTATCCAACAAATTTAGATATTAAACTAAATGATAATGTAGCGGGTGGATCGTTCAAACTAATTTGGGGAGGTGTACAGCCATATTCGAACCAAATACCGATTGAAGTTTACAAATGTGAAAATTTAGCCAAGGATTGCAATAGTTGTAAATTATTACCTTCCGAATACGGGTGTGGATGGTGTAATGATATCAAAGAGTGTGTCATAGGTGTTAAATGTGATAATTTTATGAGATGGCATTTAAATAGATTAACTTGCGACCCTTATGGTAAGATATTGATAAGATAAGCTTAGAAAGTGAAATTGATAATAAAATTACGTTAGTTGTTAATATTAAAACGTTGTATTATATTTCAGAGGAAAACAATGGTACGGTTGGTGCTAAATTAAAGAAGACATAGAACTCAAAAAACGGAAATCGAAAAGCTTAACAAAATGATTTATTTTGCACCAAATAAGTTTGTTATATGGAATATATAACAAAATTGTTTAGAGATATTTACGAAACAACCCGCGTAATTTCAGATGCCAAAGGAACTGTCTTGTTTCCAGCGGCAACAGGTTTTGTGCTTATCCCTGTTCTTAATCAGTTTGATATATACCAATATTTCAAATAAATTCGACTCATTCAGTTTCATCTTGTAACCAGTGAAAAGGAAACAGTTCTTCAGAATTACATATTTTATCCCTCTTTTATAGTACGGCACGAAATTCTATGGCAGTACAAAAGAAAGTGACTAGAGTATTGGGCAGCGCGATAATCTAATATTTATATAAGTTGCGTTTACATACTAGCATGGCCTACTTCTCTCAGCACTGCCTTGAATGCTACCATGGAAGTGGGCATAATAAAGGCATTACAACTCAAACATACTACTCTTATTTCGTCCTATCAAGGTAATGGCGTCGCTATATTCAAGCGAACCGGCTACACATTTTCAAAAACTTTTCAATTTGTGTGGGCCGATCGTAAATCCGTAATCTGTCTGAGTTCGTTTCCATTTTACCTTCTCAAAGGCCCGATTTGCGTTATAACGAACGCTTTTACAGGAAAAAATTAAATGTTTCAAAGGTAGTAAATTGAGTGTCTCTGTTCTGATATATATGAAATATACATTTATTTATTTTCCTCTGCTGCTCAAAATAATAAAAATATTCATTGAATGAGTTGTAGCCGCAGACGTCCGATCACCACGGCGGCCGCTCACAAATTGTTGCGGACAGAATCACCCCGCTGACCTCACCCCCGTAAAGCCCGTGCGCCCACGCCCCGCCTACCGCGGGGACATAGCTCGCTCCGTTAGCTGCTAAGCGTCTGCATTTTTGTAGTACTTTAGTAAGCGCGGAGCGAGCCTACATCATGCATTCCTGAACTGCAATTCAATAACACAACATTGTTTCACTTCTACCTGAAGACCTCTAAAGAGTGAATGAATGAAAACTAACCTTGTTCGCCATAACATAAACCTAGACATCTAATATAAATACATTTCTATTAGAACAATGGACGGCCTTATCGCTTATAGGGATATGCAGGCAACCCGGTGTCCAAGAAGACATTATATGAAAAAATAAATAATAATATTTTGTGGCTAAATCAAATCTAACTCAAGCGTAATTAAAGAAAAAACTAAATAATAAACTAAAATAGATATACATAACTAAATAGATTATAATAATATAAATTAAGTACATATACTTACATGCAAACAATAATACAATTCCATTTTCTGCATTCTACATTCTGTCAGGAGCCTTAAGAACAGACGAGCGTGCATGACAAGAACTATGAATGTCAAAGAAGCAAGTTAGGTGTGTAAGAATAAGCCTAAATGGCGCTCTGTTGTTCGTGCCTACCCCGCAAGGGACCTGGCGTGAAGTTATGTATGTATGTATGTATTTTCTGCAACAAATTTTATTTAATAGTCAAATAATGGTTAGTGATCAAGTGTTTGAATATTTAAAAGCTACATCCAGTAGCTTCTCGGAGTAAGGTCGCAGCTCACTGTTAAATTGGCTTAAAGATCAGAAGACAACAATATTGTATATGTAATAATATATATATTGTTACAACTCGGGTCCCGACAAAAACAAAATCCACCCGCATAACTGAAAAAAGCACGTTTATTACCCGTCGGCATTTAAACAAATAACATTTAAATTCTTTTACGGGCGTCTTCTTCTGTTTACTTTGTGTTTAAAATTTGAAATTACAAAACAGTCCATTGTTGTATCTTTCTTGGCATTCATTAGCCGGGTGTGTACGGATTAAAACGACTTAGATACGGGGACATTGCAGTTGCACAGTATAAAACTATGACCTATTGGAGGGGGAGGCATTTAAGCGAGATCCACGAACGAAGCAAGACGTGTGTACTACAATCGGGAAACTTTTACTGACGGAATTTGCGCGTTTTATGAAATTACGACCTCCTGCATTACGTTTGGACTTGTTGTGTACGGTTATATTTGTACCTGTGTTATATGTGTTTGTATAGTTTTAATAAACTCTATAGTAATTCTAACGGCATTTTAATTTGAGTCTCGCGACTCGTAGCAATATTAATAATGAAATTTCAATTAATTTAAATCTTCAAATAAAATTTATAAAGCAATGGAAACATACTTTAGAGCTTTAAGCACAGAGGCAGCATACGATAAAATTTTAAAACAATACCGTGGTTAAGATCTGTAGCAAAAAAGGATTATATATACCTCAGGGGTTGAATGATTTATTTCTTTAAAAACTTTTAAGGGTATTCCTTAAGAGGATTTCAATACAGGCACATCGAGAGTTTGTGAACTGAAGCCATCAATATCAGCGGTTATTTTTGTATTATTTTTTAGGTTTTCGATTTAGATGATAAAATACTCTTATGTTCTTTTGCATGTTTCTGTAATACAGCTGATTTATGACAGAAATAATTATAGTTATATATACAAATATATATTTAAAAAATATGTGCGTGTACACACGTAAGAAGTGAAACTTCTTTATGACCTTATTTTTCAAAAATGATCTGCGTATGCAACTTTACAGAAATTGGTTAAATAAATGAAGCACCTGCCAGAATAAGAAAAAGATGGTGCATAACGGAAAAAATGTGACGCGTAACCGAAAAATGTGATGGTGAACTTTTTTCCAACGCCGATAAAGAAGTTTCACTTTAAAAAATTGTCTCCGTAAGTTTGTAATGTCCAAGACGATTGTGTTTTTAGAAAAAAAATGAGGAATTCTATTAAGTGTGTTAAAAGATTTATTGTTAGAATATATGAAAACGATTACATATGTTTTTTTATATTTTATAAGCTTTTGAATAAATATCGGCGCGCGCGAAATTACTATTGTAATTTTGAAAGAAAGAAAGAAAACAGGTTTATTTTTAGGACATACACAAGTAAACTAAACACATTAAAAGTAATAAACAAAGCATAATAAAAATAAAAAACAGAACAAACCACAAAGTATCAGGAGATATACATAAGTCCTAAAAATTGGATCAAGCTCAGCAGTAATGTCGATCTATTAGATCAACGCTGATCTTCCGCTTGAACCGAGAGCGACGTCACGGCAAACTACATTATATTAAAATAAATAAATAATTATATTATTCTGGTAACAGAAACAAATAGTTAAATATATGTCCAGATATTTATAACATAAAATTGAAATACAGCACATATACATATAATATAAACTTACAATAAATTACACACACACACACACACACATCCATATATATATTTTAAATTAACGATATTAACAAAATATTATTTGATAATCAAGGCAAATAAAGAACAACAAAAACTAAATAAATAAAAAGCAGCCTTAAAACGATACCAGAAATTATAATATGCTGATTTCGTGTCTTTGGCTCGCCTGTGATTTTTGGTGGTCACCAAGAAACTTCTTAAGTTTGACCCTAAATCCTTTAACTGACTGCATTTTGTATTCGGAATAATATAATAATATAATGACAGTCCATAAATGTCCCACTACTGAGCTTGGGCCTCCCATTATAGGGGGAATGGACAGAATATCCCGCCACGCTTGTCCAAGGTGGTTTGGCAGGTTAGGCACATCGGTTATCTCGATGTGCAGGTTGCATCACGATGTTTTCCTTCGTTGTAAACATGTGGTTATTGCAACAATATGCACATTAGGTCAGAAAAGTGCCTAAGTGGTACATGCCGTCCGGCCAGGATCGAACCCACGCCCTTTGAGTTAGGGACGCGTGCTAGCCATTACGCTACCACGACTTTACTACGTCTCTTTCTGACGTTTTCAAACCTTTAAATTCGCATTAGATCTGCACAATTTTACATAGACGTTGTTGCGCTCAGTTACTCTCCTAGAAAAGTACCCTATTTACTTAATAGTAAATACGCTACATTTATACTCAGTGCAATAAGTATATAATTATACCCCTGACAACGTGTATGTAAAATAACTTAAAGATCTAATGCGAAGTTAAAGGCTTGCAAACGTCAGAAAGAGACATACTCACATTCGCAAGTCTAATATTAGGTAGGATTTATAATTGTCATCCCTAAATATATTCTCCGCTGAAGTTTCATTCCATTTTTACGTTGTTCGTGTGGTTAATTGAAAAGTTTTTTCAGCAGCGGGATGCAATTTATGGCAGGCAATTTTTGTTTAACGAATTGAACTCTTGATTTGATTATTTTTTTCAATGCATGAGTTCAGTAGTCAGCATATCCACCCGATGAAAAGTTGTTACCATCACCTATGGACATTCGTAACATCAAAGGTCCAATGCGCTGCCGCTCCCTAAAGGAAGACTGAAACCTGGCCACTATTGCCGAATTCACTATGGAGAGCGTGAAGCTGATCTCTTCGATCTGATCCCGCCATCTCCTTTCCATCGTCGGACAACCAGACGAACTGGCATGCAGCATCGATATATGGTAGATATTCCACCTATAAGAACAAAGCGCTTTGCATCTAGCTTCATTATACGCATCGCAAAAGAGTGGAACCCATTGCCGGAGTCTGTCTTTGCCGATACTTATAACCTGGGTTTCTTCAAGTCCCGTGTGAATAGGTACCTTATAGGTAAGCGTGCTCCATCTTAGACCACATCTTCGCTCCACATAGGGCAAGATTCTGACGCAAACCTATAATACTATAAAAAAGGAACACTGAAAGTTGTTATGGCGGCATGAGCTGGACCAGGGGTGGTAACAATCCCGACGAATTTATTGATCAGTTTGATGTACATATAAATAAGTTAAAAATATAAATGTCTTTATTCTTTTCCCTCCCTAATCTATAATCAGGTTACCTAAATATGGAAATAGTATACGAAGTAGGTACATTTACATTACTATACTAGCGTGACTACAAAATAGTACATCATAATTTATACACAATAACCATCCTAAAGGGTATATTTTACAAGTACCCCGGAGGAATAACATCGAGATGTTCATGCAAATCTAGATAATAGTCGTGTGAAATCCGTCAATCTATCATCGATAAACGGAGCATACATACCATCCGTTCCCTTAAAGAAAGAGAAAGCTCGCGCCCGGCAAAGGATACATCAAGATGAACATGCACATCATGGTAGCAGACAGGAATCCGTCATTGATAAGAGTAGCATACATACCGTCCGTTCCCTTAATGTAAGAGAAGACCAACGCTCGGCAAATGAATGAATGCATCAAGATGAACATAAACATGCAGATAACAGACGTATGAAATGCACCATTTATAAACGTGGTATACACACTGTTCGTTCCCTTAAAGAAAGGGAAGACACCGGCGAAGGAAAACATCAAGATGAACATGATTTAAAACCCGTTTATCAGTCATCCCGCGTCGTAACCCACACACCGTTCGTTCCCTTCAAGAAAGAGGAGGCCCGAATATTTTTTTTTTTTTTTTATTGCAGGAGATCAGCAGACAGGCAGACGGCCCACTTGATGGACAGCGGTTACCATCGCCTATGGACATTTGCAACACCAAAGGTGCTACGAATGCGCTGCTGCTCTCTTTAGGGAGCCTGGAACCTGGTCACTAATGCCGGAACACAACTCAAGGTTGTTATGGCGACATACTCTAGACCAGGGGTGGTAGCCATCCAGTCGGGCAAATGCCCTACCACCTGGCTGTGGGTTGTTTTGTCGCCTCTTACGACAGGCCGCCGGGCCGCAGGAAATTGTATTCTTTCTCCGTTCCTGCACGGATAAAAACAACATGGATAATAATATAAATTTCCTTTTTTTTAGTAAAAATATCATTTTATTAAAAACTGTCGGAAATGAAGTCTGATGATTAATTTTTGAAACACATTATTTTTTCCTTATTAAAAATATTGGAAGTACAGACAACCTCTTAGCATAATGAAAATGTATATTGCCTTTATTTTGGCTATACCGAGGTACTCGTGCCCAAAACAAAAACTGGTAAAGCAGGAAAAATTGAACAGATGGCACGAATTGGGGCTACTCTTAGAGTAAAGTAACGCCGAATAATATATTTTTTTCTTGCGGATAAGATATTCTGTTAGACTATTCAAAATTAAACTTTCACGATTTCGATTATAATAGTAGACCTATCTTCTATGTGTAACAATATAATTCTCTATGCTCTCAACATAAATACCAAATGTAAAAACTGCTTTGCATTGCTTCATACATCTATGCATTTCCACATATATTACAATTATTAACACGAAATTTTCAAATGTATAAACTTTAAAATAATTTTCTTTTTAATTGTATAATAAACGAGTTGTCTGGAAATGGGCGCTAAGAACAGCAACACAGTATTATACTACAGCAGTTGTTTGCGACACCAAATTGTTTCTATGTACTCTGTTATTGGTTTCGAATAAATTCATTAATTCTAATACGATGCCTAATAACCTTTTTCAGATTTTTTTCTTTAAAGCTGAACGATGATATTGTTGACGGTTCAATCTCGCTCCGATTTCGATCCGGTCATAACTCGCTGTGTCTGTAACATTACTAGTCTTACTAAATGGTTCAATCTCGAGCCGGTCTTGGTCCGGTCGAATCTCACTATGTCTATACTGCTAGCCTCATAACACGATTCAATCTCGCTCCGGTCTCGGGCCGGTCAAATCTTATTGTGAATTTTACTAGCCTTGTTTGCCCTTTCACTCCAGACTAGTAGTTGAAACGAAAACGTAATAACACTGTCGTCGCAATTCATGACTGGTCCCATCTTGCTTCAGTAAAACACTTATTCGACGTACCGGTACCGGTGCGATATCGGATCGGAACTAGAACGTTACGATAGTGAGAATTCATTGATTTTAGCGGAACGGCAACAAACCCAGACGAGCAAGCGAGCGAGGTAACAAGATTATACCATGAATAGCATCATAGTGCCAATAGAGCCTTAGTCTTTCTGAAACAGTTTTGAAAAGAGAATCTGTTACATTCTTGAAATTCGTAGAGCTCCGCCTCTATAACAAGAATCTTACAAGTAAAAGAAACACCTTATCCATGCTTTCGCGTTGCCTCTGAAGAAACCAGACAGAACCTACGCCTAACCGTCTGGACATTGATTTTGGTGGATTGGTTCCCTAAGTAAATTGCGCTATAAAAGTCCTAAGTGAATGAGCGGAGAGAATAAGCCATAAAGTGTACCCACGGCGGTGAGTAGGCAGCTGTTCTACAACATGAAAGAGTTAATATTATTTTGCAAATAATTCCAAAGTAAATATTATTTAAGCGTTAATGTCAATAAAATAAATACAGCTTACAAACATTCCACTGCTGGATTCGGGCATCCCAATTATCCGCATACGCATGTATCATCACGATATTTTCATTCGTAGTTAGCACGTGGTAATTATAACAATATATAGATCGGGTCATAAAACTACCTAACTGGTGCATTTACTAGGGCCCCAAGTCTGCTATGTAAATTCTTCAGAAATTATCACCTTTTCATCTTAGAGCAAAATTCTCTTTGCATTCAGATTTCCGTTTCGATAGGTGGAATGGGTTATTCTTCTGTCTTATACTTATCAAAGAGAAGGAACGAGATAGAGGAGATAGGGTGCAATTAAATAGTGGAGTGAGATAAGGAAGATGGATTAGGAGTGGGTCATCGGGACTTTCACACATCGTACGAATTTCGATTATTTCAGTAGAGTAGAGTTGAATATAGTCGAGTCGAGTAGATAACTCTTTATTGCTCACCAAATAAACAATTACAAAAAATGTGCGATAACATTACCTATTGTAATGGTAAAAACAACAAACAAACAAACAAAAACAAAGCCTTATCGCTCACCGCAATCTCTTACCGGCAACATAACTTAAATTATTTTCAAGCTAATCTGGCGGTATAGGTTGTGCAGAGCATTAAACATTAAATATAATTTATTTCCTGTACTTAAGATGTTTGACTTTAAGATGTTAAGATAATATACATTAAAATAAGATATATTAAAAATAGCTATAGAAATAAGTTATTTATTGTTTACCATAACTAGCCTAAAAATAAAATACATCCTATTCTAAAAATATATATACAACTTAATTAAAAAAATATAAACTACAAATAGTAAATAGGTCCCAAATCACCGTCAGTTGGGAACGTTCCCAAAACGCTGGCCGCATTACCACGTTGTATGGCAATGCTTATGCGTTGTCCAAAATAAGAAATAAGTTATTTTATACTTATTAGTTTTTGAAGTCGGTTTTCTTAAATGAAGTTTTTTTTCTTCTACTTTTGTAATATGTAATAAAACCACGTATTAGAATAACGTTTTATAATTCATTATTTCATCTATATAATTTCATATATTGTTTTGGGGACCGTGACAGGACACAAAATATAAATGACAAACATAAATAATTTCATACAATTGTAAAGATTCCAGAATGGACTCTACCACTTTAAAACGTAATTTTAAGTGCCTAAATACTTGAGAAATCCTAAAAAGCTGTAAAGCCCCTTGAAATTTTTATGAATTTCAATATAGATTTGGGCCTGTAAGTCAGCTCATCTTAGCGCCTTATTTTCTCACCTTTTTTGCCTTATAACAAAAGGAAATTTAACTATCAATGAGTGTGAATGAGACAGAGTATAACGACAGGTGCAGAAAAGTGCCTAAACGTGGGTGGCAACAAAAATTTTATAGTCAGACAGATTTACGGGCTTCTCTGCCGGGATCACTCGATTTAACTACAAACATTATTAAGTTTCCTTTGTGGAAAATTGGTATTGATTTTTTTTAATAATTTGGTTCATTATCGGAGTGTCACAGATTACAGTTTTATTAGAAAGAAAGAAAATCATTGTATTCAGCACAAAATAAGATAAAAAAAAAATTATATATTAAGAAAGTTTTGTATAACATATTTATTTAGTTGTCATGCTATCTGCGGGCGCTATGCGATGGCCGTCAGAAGGTATAGGGACGTGAAAGAAGAAGCAAGTAAGGACTTACCCCGCTAACAATCCGCCGCCACACTACACTAGTCCCCGGGGGTTCACACACTCACTAGGATTATGGTTTCTTATAAAGTTTATTTTCTTTGTGTTCCAACAATTTATATGTATATTGCGGTGACAGCACTGTCAGTAACTGAATTTGTCTTGTTTTGCGCATTCTTCATTTTTGTTCTTTTCTTGCTGGTCAGGATGGAGAGGAAGAATTTATGAGGAGGTGTTCCTCGGCCCAACCACTATCTTTATTACCATTATATAATAAGTTACAGTACAACATTATATACGATTTCTTGATGTTTTGAATACATTAATATAGTACTAGTCGTTGGTAATTAAAGTACCAATAATGAAATAGTTTTTTTTATTAAATAATTATTGACATAATTACACAAACATTGTATCCTTCAGCTAAGTAAGACGTGCTTGTGTCATGGGTAATAAACAACGGCCCACTTGATGGAAAGTGGTTACCATCGCCTGTAGACATTTGCAACACCAAAGGTGCTACATAAATTTATGCACTGTTGCTCTCTTTAGGAAAACTGTAACCAGGCGTGGTAACCATCCAGTCGGGCAAATACCCTACCACTTGGCTGTAGGTTGTTACTACAGGCCGCTCGGCCGCAGGAAATTTCTTTCTCCGTTCCTACACAGATAAAAAATTATATTTTCTATATAAGTACCATATGTACTTTAGTGAAAAACTATTATTTTGACATTATAAACAGACATTTCAATGTTATTTGTATGTATGTATTTATGATGAATGATTTTCTATTAGTGTTCCTTAAGTCGATAATAGATGGCTACATTCTGTCTTCCAATTAGCATGAATTAAGCAAAGTAATCCATTTAAACATTTTGAATCATTCAATGTTACCGTTACCGTACCGACAAATACTGTTAAGTCCTACTGTTCTGTGCTTTTCAACCAAATACAATGATATGATCAACGAAATTGAATCAAATTGGTTAATCAGTGTAATATCATCCTTAGACCCATAACAAATAATAAGACATTTCTGTCTCCAAACTACAAGATGCAAAGTGTTATGAAAGTGAAAGAAAAAAGTTTTCAAAAATATTTTAATATGCATCTAAGCGTTTAAAACGATATTCGTAAAATTATTCATCAAATATGGTTTAATAAATACCTACCCATGTCAACAAAATTAAATTGTTTGACGAGAAGATATTAGAAAATGGAGTTTACTTACCAGCCATACACTGCCTTGCAAATAAAAAGGACGCGATTAAAAAGCACCTAATTCATTAGAACTTTCAGTAAGTTTTTCATAATCAAAATAGATCGTTAAAATTAGTTTCAATTAATGATTATTTAATATAAAAGAATAAACAAAATATTTATTTTAAAATTTAAAATTGAGATCGGGAAAATATTCAGTAAAAAAATATTGTTATTATTTATTTATTGGCTAAACTTTTATTATATAGACATTTGTAAGTGACAGATGTTTCATTGTAAACGGGTATATGATGTACAGCTATACCGGTCTTAAAAAATCAGAACTATGTTATTGACTTTTTGTTTACGTCAATAGGTGAGGAGATATTTGTCCCCAAAGTTATTTTACTGACAGTACACTTTGAGAACTCTCTTGTAACTATTAAAAAATATGTGATCGAATTCCAAAAAATCGGGCTGGCAGAACTTAAAAATACTTTTGGTGAGAAATGCTTTTAATGTGAGCTTTTAAGATATAAAAATACATCTTATTATAAAAACGTGTTCTATAAAACAATTTATTAAAATTCCGTACAGATTTTTCAAAATTCGTGGACTGTCGCGATTATCTTTAATATTACTTTCAGGGTACTAAGATATATATAAAAGAAAATTGCCTCAATAATATTATTAGGTATTTTATTCTAGCTGAAAGTGTACCCACATAATCAAAGGTTAGGGGCCTGTTTCACAAGAGAGCAATTATTATTTTATTAATTTCTTAAGGGCCTTGGGTCGTGCACAGGGAAGCTATTACAAGTGGGTAATACCAACACAAGAGGGCAAAGTTTAACGAGAATACTTTGTAATGAAAAACCGGGATTATTGTTATTGGGCGACATTTTTCTTTGTTCTTTTAAAATACAGAACGAATTTGGAAGAGGTACGTGAGGGAAGGAGCTTAAAATTAAAAACTTTTTTATATCACGATAGAAACACATGTTTCATATTTATATTTCTAGCGTTATTTTTTAAAATTATTTTATATTTTTGTGATACACAACTGTGGTCATTGTACTTTTTCTAAAGATCTTCTGTGTCATATTTTATTAAAATTGGATTTAAATAAGTAATTTACTTTTGCAAGTAGCCTCATCATGACCCATACTCCGCCAAAGGTACCTTGATTTGAATCAGTGAAGATCTGTGCACCAGTAGTCTAATAATGAGGGACCAAAAAGAAGACCAAAGAGAGTGAGGAGTGCCGATGAAAAATTAGGAAAGCGGACCCAAGTCCCGTAGTAGACGCTTCAAACGAGACCAGGATACTGATGAGGAATTTAATTTTTAACCTAGTCAATAGTACTGTTGTCTCCATAAGGTTGAATTAACTAACGCACTAATAAGCTGAAGTTGTCATGCATTTTCTTTTCACCGCATCAAAGAAAACGGCAAAATAATTTATAAGAGCCCCCACAATAATTCTTCAAGTAGCAACCCTTGGTGTTTATTTTATAAATGACGAAAGACGTCGCCGCGTAATGTGTAGAAACGGCCTGCTTCATTAAGACAATGGGTTTAAATTGCAGCGGTTAGATGGACTGACGGCAAAGACTCTGTGATAAGTTAAAAGCGTAAGAGAATGAATTGGTATAGTTTTTGCAACTCAAGAAGGCTCGTGGGTTGGACTTGTGATAAAGATACGATACGATCATCTTTAGAGGGTTTTTGGTCATTTACTGTTTTTTTCCGAATTGAAACCCATTTGCGGGCTGTATACTCTGTGAGTGTACATGATGAAAGTGTGTGTGACTCGCCAAGAATACGTACAATACACTTATGTGTTTCTCTACCGTCCATTGTCAAGGTTGTACGTTCGCTCGCACTTGTTGCTCCAGGCCATACAAACAGTGGCCATCCTTTCCAGGTTTCAATCGGATAGTTGTACCTCTTCAGCTTCTTCAGTCTCACCAGATGAGTAGGCATGCGAAAGACTTGCACGCCCAGATTTTTCAAATGCGAGCTAGACTTGCACACTGCTAAATCTACCGATTTCGTTTTTCTTATGTGAAATAATAATTCTTAGTACTTTAATAATAGAAAATAACTTTGCCCATCTATCATTTTCGGATGAAGAAGTTCTAGTCTATAAAAATATTTATGATATATTCGCTTATTACTTGGGACAGCTGCACAGACAGACGAGCGAAACAGCACCATAGTTAATTCCTGGCCACGGAAATAACGTGCATTAGTCAACTGCAGTGAACCAGCCGTAATGAACACTCATATCTATACAAATACTAATTGTTCGTGTTGCTTTATTGTGACGTACATTTAAATATGTGGGTAATGTACAAACAAAATATCTAATGCATTCAGTTGTCTATGATATATTATAATAATACACTAAATATTTATTATCTATCTATACATATAATAAAATTGTAGAGGTCAAATTTCTGTACAGTTAAAAAAATGGCTAAAACCGAGTCAGGGGGATGTAAGAAGTGAAATAGATCTAATTTCGATTTTTTTCAATTTTTTGTTTGTCTGTCTGTCTGTACCGGTTAATCTCTGAAACGACTGGACCGATTTACATGAAATTTTGTATAGTTATTGCTTATATCCCTGGTCAACATATAGGATACTTTTGATCCCGAAAAATTAAAGAGTTCCCGTGGGATAATTAAAAAACCGCACCACGCGGACGAAGTCGCGGACAGAAGCTATCGTTTATATGGCAAAACAACGTTAGCCGGGTCAGCTAGTTATTTATAAACTGCAATGCCGTCAGTATTAAAAATGCATCAATCAATGGTTCTCACCAAATAAATGTTTTTCTATCTTCTATCTTTCCAAAGGTTATCTCGAAGAGATTACTTTTGAGCGATAAGGCCGCCCGTTGTATTTTATTGTACTACTTCTGTCTTTCTATGGTGTGTAATAAAGAGTTACAACTTCTTGTGTTTTTAACTGAAGCACCTTCAAATACATTAATAACAGTTTTAACTGAATCTTGGAGCCGGTTTAAATTTACCGATTTTAACCGGTTTTAGTCAACTATGTCATTCAGAATGTAATAATTTAAAAGAGTGTTTTATAATCCTGAATTAACCCGTTTATTCTGTGGGATTCTGTGAGAAAAGAAAATATCCTTTCAACATGTCATTTCGTTTGTGTGCGACTAAATACTACTCTGAAACATTGCTGTGCTTTGGTAGCGTGAAACAAAAACAGTTCGAAATCGTTCGAAACCGGTTTATTCAAAAAAGTTTTTTCTTAATAAACCGGTTGCAAACGTTATTTAATTAATCGTGTATCGTAAAACCGGTTTAATTAAACTTCAAGTGAGAAGACAAACGAAAAGGAAAGTTGCTACACACTGAAACCGTAACTGGTTCAACTTTTACCGGTTTCCAAACATTGATTTTAACAACCTGTGACAAAAACCTGTCAAGTGTTAAATATTAAAACCAGACTAAGTTTAACGGTTCGGTTACCAGTCCATAAATACAACAGAATTATTTCATCTAGTAACTTGGTTTTTTACATATTGTTACATACCGACAAAGAAATGCGCACCTGGTTTATTACTTTTCCCGCATTTGTAGTTTTTTGTTTACCTCGTGTTTAAAATTTGCAATTAGACATTAGCTTATTGCTATTGTACTCGTTTACCCGTCGCAGATGTGCAGATTACGGTTTCTCGGAAACCTCTGTTAACGCGAACCTTTGTTGTTTTGTACAGTCTAGTATAACACGTTGCCTGAGTGGCGAGGGGGGGGGGCATTCAAGCAAGGATTACAATACGAGCACTACGTGCCTTCGATTAGCTATATAGTGACGGACTTTGCGCGTGTTATTGAATCGTGCAGTTTGTGCTGGTTGCGGCCAGTTGTATTTGTAACTGTGTTATACGAGTTTGTGTAGTTCTAATAAATTCTATAGCAATTCCAACGGCATTTTAATTCGAGTCCCGTAGCTTTTTTATGTATTTTATTATGTTACGTGAGCAACGAATGAAACCACAGAGCTATGATAGCAAGCACATTAAAACTTTATAATCTGAATAAAAACGTATAACAAAGGAACTTGCACTCACGGGTGGTGTTGAAACTTTTTCACATTCATTTAAATCACTGTTATCTGGTATTTTTCTTTCGTTTGGATCCACCGGGCGTAATAACGTTTGTGAAACTATACTAATGCGTGAGGATTCTTTGTGTTATGATATTCCTAAAGTATTTAACAAAGGCGATTGACAAAAGCTTTATAATATTTTCTACTTAATTGTTCAAAAGTCAGGAACTTTTTATAACTGGAAGTTGATATAGCAATACTTAATCATAACCTATTCCTATAACATTTATTTTAAACGTTTTTCTATGGACAATATGGCTTTAATATTTTTATCCAATTTATTCTATTATTTTTATGAAAGTATATATTGTAGCTGTTTGTTGTTCCTTTAGTGGTGGGGCTTCATTTGAGATAATGTTATAGATTTAAGCCGTTTCACGCAGATATGGAAATGGATTTAATGCGTTATTTAAGATGCGATATGACTTTAACAGTGTTATTTTTAACGTTTTACAAATATTTATTTGGCATTCGGGCAAAGCCTAGCGTTCTTATTCATTTGGATTAGATTAAATTTGTAGCCTTCTTTACGAAACTTAAAGAAGCCTACAAACCTAGTCTAACTCAATATGAATCAGACTGTAAAATTTTAATACTCACGCAGATGAATAAATAAAAAAAAATATTAGGCAGGCCGTCGCCAAAATAGTACAATTTTTGAGAAAATTGACTGATATAAACCATAGATGGCCGCTGCGGTTGAGCGTGCTAAGTTTTAGCTGGCCGAACTCGCTGGAGCACAGAGATTCTGAACTCGGTTCCCAGTATGGTAAATTTCACAAGCGAACCTTCTGGTAGTTTCTATGGGCTGGGTGTCTGGGATCGGCCCTAGAGTGGTCTGTCATATATAACCCATAACATAGGCGTATCTTGCTTAGGTTGTATACAATGTTTGTCTACGATTTCATATAAAAATATTTGGTTTGAAAAATCTCCTAGGAACCCTAGAAGCGAATAAAGATCGGTAGTTAAAGAAGACATTAAACTGGAATCTTACTGAAGTGGATAATTTCAGGTGCGAGAGGCTTCTGTCGTCACAGTAATAACCGTAAAAAACGCCTCTCAGTTTATTAGGGGCTTGAACTCGTTTTATTGTCACCTTTACGTGACATTTCTGTGTCAAAAACTCAATGTTCAACGAGCTGTGCAATTTTCTCTATTAGAGGAGCAGTTTGTTCATTAAAATTATTCAGAGAGTGGACTTAGTAGACAGAGAGAAATTAGTTTAATTTCAATACCTGGATTGAAATTAAAGCCTTTTATTTCATCTAGCTGTATGCAGTGGCATGATAGAAAAGATTAGATTAGTATACGCCCTCAAAAATATTTCAAAATTCTGTAATCCCTATTAATTAGCAGGTAGTTGATGTTAAAAGGAGTAACATAAGCTACTTCTGAAGTGAAACTTATTTAGAATCGTTGTGATTTGAAACTTGATGAAACGAAAAAGCAACACCAAAAGAGATAAACACAAATCTATGGGACTTAGCCTGTGATAGAATGAGATAGAATAAACTTTATTTAATTAAAAATCGATATTAGAGTTGCAGTGACTTCGATCTGATATCTTATATGAAACAGACCACCATCGCATCGATATATGTAATAAAAAGAAGCGAATAGCTTCATCATACGCACGAAAGAGTGAACCATGCGAGTCTTTTGATAATATATGGGTCTTAGTCCGTGTGAATAGTATTAGTAGTGTACATGTAGACAATCTTTCATAGGCAGATTGGTAACGCGAACTATACTAGAATATAAACAATTTGTTCGTACTAAAAGAGGTGGAATTTTTTTGAAGATTTTTGTTAATGCTTCAAAATTCGTATTCTGAAGCTTAAATGTATTGCAAAGATATAATAATTGAAATATGACCTTAATATTAGTAAATGATAAGTCATTACCTTTACCAATAGGAAAAATATTGATAATTCCTAATATAAGCAATTGAATATGTCAATTAGAAACTCAGGTGTAATACTTGATACTAATTAACACTTGGATCTGCACATAGATACCATAATTAATCAATCTTTAAAAATGTATAGCGTTCCAATACAAAATTCACTCGACCGTCAACAATGATGTTGATGTCGTTCAATTGAAACTTCTTAGATATCAATCATGATACTATATTCTGTACAATACTGTTTTTATGATCAAATAATTAAAAAAAATGGCGTCATGAAATTAGAAACCCTTCCACTCCTTGTCACACTTTTTTCCACTTCTGCTGCGTGTTAACTAAACACACACATTTTTTAGGGTTCCCAAAAAATCTACGCTTGCGAAGTCGCGGGCACAGCTAGTCATTAATAAAATATCGAAAAAGAGGAACTTATCCTGATCCAATAAGTGAGACAAAGGTTATCAAATAAGGTAACCTTCGTCATAAAACAAAATAACATATGATATACCTAACTGTTTCGGCAGCTAAGTTTATTAAGAATAATTATTATTTAAAAACTATTCTTATCACAGAGCACAAAAACAATTGGTCTACATAAAAAACAAACGGTCAAGGGCTAGTTCACGTAAATTTAAAGAAGAGTTTCATGGTAGTAATAAATACCTATACATTGTTGTCATTTGGCTGCAGAACACTAAAAATATTAAATATTTAAGGGTGAATTTCCTAAGAGCACCTTTGTCCGCAACTGTATTTTGAAAACAAATACTACATTTTTGGTAACAATATCACTGATAAATAAATGTTCATTATCTACAAGGCAAGTGCCTTGTATTAAATTTATTCAATTGAAGTCAGTTGAATAAATTCTTAAAAAGATTTAGACTTCGATTTAGTAGCGTAGAGTGATGTCCCAATATTTAAAATATCTCAAAATGGCTCAACTGATATTGTTCAAATAAAATTACTTTGAAAGTATAGTTGAAGCTCTAAAGACTACATAATTATTTATTATACGACAATTCATAAAATCAGAAGTTTTTAAGCATCAAACAATTGATCAGTGTGTAAATTAGAATCGAAAACTCTCCAGATTGATGCCTTTAATACCACGATATGACGTGATCACAGCTTGAGACCATTTGTCATGACTGTGGGAGCTCAAACATCGCTATCTATAACTATAATTATTATTATGAATTTATTTAAAATTTCATGTTCTTCATCTATATATTTTTTCCAGATCTGACTGGTGAAACGCCACATTACAATGGACATTTTTTTAACATGAGGAAATGCGTTGTCGCATTGTCAGCCGCGCGGGGGATCATGCGCGGCCGGTATGTGGGGCTCCCGGACGCCGATTAATTAATACGACCGGCGCCGGTATACCCACTAAAATCTCATAGGAGCCTTTTTCCGCCTAGCGCCGGGGTCACGGTACATGCGCTAGCTTAACCCGCAACCCCGGCAGCAGCTGGCCGCCTCGTAAACAGAGGCGGCCTCTCCTGTGTACGGACCGGGGAGTGACGTTTCCCCGGCCCTGAGAGGGACGCGCGGCTGCCTCTCGCGCCCTCTGGCGGCATTTATGCGGGCGGAGGTCTTTCTGATCCCCCAGACCTCGACGCCCGCTGCCGTCCTATCCTATCCTCCTTCGGTGGGGGAGGGGGAGGCTGCGAGGATTGCTCCTGCGCAATCACCCCTCCCTCTCCTTCCTCCCCCCCTCACCGCCTCGCGCTCTCAGCAGCGTCAGCGGTAAGGGGGGCTTCGCGATAGGGGGAGGGGGAGGCTGCGAGGATTGCTCCTGCGCCACCACCTCTCCCTTTCCTTCCTCCCCCCCCCCTCGCCGCTTCGTCCTCTCAGCAGCGTCAGTGGTGGGGGGGGCTTCGCGATAGGGGGAGGGAGAAGGCTGCGAGGACTGCTCCTGCACCAACACCCCTCCCTCTCCTTTCTCCCCTTTTCCCCGCCGCCTCGTCAGTGGTTGGAGTCGTGGGAGGCCACCTAACTTCGGAAGGGAAGAGTGTTTTGGGGAGGAGGTTTGGAAGGAAGGGAAGGCTTTTAGGATGAGGAGGCGGAAAGGTGGGACACCACTGTCACAGAGTGAAGGGGGGAATGTGACAGTGGCCGCTCGGGGCCCCGGTGACGCATCCCCTTGTACCGCTTCCTGGACGGAGGAGAGTCCAGGGCGGCACCCCCTGGGGGAACTATTTAATCACATTATTTTTAATAAATTTAATCAGAATAGACCCCGTAGTTTCCGAGAAAAATCATTCTAACATACAAAAATAGTTGAACATTGTGACGGACGGATTTGACGATTTTATTAGGATATTATTTTTTACAAATTGGCTACGGAGTTGATTAATATAGAAGATAGATAGATAGAAGAAATTATTATTCCTCAATCATTTTCTATAAATATTACAGTTCCCTTATGATAGAGGTATAATATATTAACCGCTACTTTACGTATTTTCCCCGTATCTACTGAAGTCAAAGGTCTTCTTATCTTTAGTAATATAAGCATGACACATCACAAATGTGTACAGTTTTAATATTATTTAAGAAACAATGTTAAGTGTCTCCCTAATTTTTATATTAATATCTTTCACCTATGGAGGGTACGTAGAGAAATTTGTTGGTGACTATGTGATAGCTGCAGCATTCCCAGAGAATGTTGGATTTCCAAGCTGTGATAAGTATTCATTTAAAATAAGAAACAGAGTCGATTGTGAGTGCTTTAACAGAAAAGACTTTAAACTTTTAGAGTTTATAATTCCAAATTCACCTCAAACAAGCGATTTGGCAATTATTGATGTTACTGGTACGATAATATTGAGCACTTTTTGAAAACTCCAAACTGTGATTGTGGTACCATCAACTATAAGAATCTCGTTGTTGAATATATCGACGACAACTTCTTTGCATACTACGAATTATACACTGAAGACCCCACAAAAAATGAAACTATTATAATGGTGAACGTTTTTTCCAAAACTATCCCAACCAAGGTGTCTCTTGATGCTGCTATAAAATCCCTTCCCAATCTGAGAGACAGAAAGTACAAAATTACATGTGCTGCTGATATAAAACCAAGTGAAGAAATGGCAAGTCTACCACCAGCTTCAACGAGCCAAAAACTTATGCATAAAAAACATTAAAACAGCATGAGCCTTAAATTGATAGAATAATAAAAACTGATGCTTCTATAAACAAAACTTAACTAAACAATCATGATCAGTTAATGCAACATACTGATCTTGTGGCTATATACGGTATTTGAAATTCAGATAGCCTAAAGTGGTTGTTGCTTTGAATGTTATCAAAATAAACTCGAACTTTATGTCTCACGACTACCAGTCCTTCCAGACACATGTCAATTGTGCTAAACGATTCTCCAAACGCAGCCTTTTATGCCCTGGGGTTGTTACAAAATACTACAAAATGTCGTCTTCAATCAAAAAGTTAAATGATTTATTAATGATTTAAAGCTATATATTAATTACATTTGTTTTTAATAAAATGTATTTTATATGATCTTGGTGTTTAATTTTTACATTTGATTTGTCAAATTGGATAATGTAAGATACTTTATATATTTAATAGCTTCTGCCCACGACTTCGCCCGCGTGGATTTTTTTCATAAAAAGTATCCTTTGTTACTTCTAATACCTCCAAGAATATGTGTACAAAGTTTCATGAAGATCGGTTGAGTAGTTTTTGCGTGAAAGCGTAACAAACAAACTTACATTCACATTTATAATATTAGGAGGGACTAGTCTCAAAATTTGACAACCTGAAGGATTGTCTATTTCTAAAAACTAAATTTTGCACAATTGTGTATATTTAAGATGTAATAGAAGTGTTTGTCTGTGAATTTAAAACTAATGCCCATAATTAAGTAAATTTTGCTTTTTGTACGATACCTATTTTATACCTAATTACAAAAGACCGTTTTTAGAATTTTAGTTGTCAGTGTCTCTTGAAAAAAGTCTGAATCGGCTCAAAGGATTTCAATGAAAATTTTAGGAAGAAAAACAAAAACTTTAGCTTATTTTAATTTATTTTTAATTCAATATCTTGCTGATTTCAAAAGAGAGATATATATAATGAAATAATGGGCAAAGCTAGTTAATGATACCAGTAAACACTTAGACTATATTAAATAATGGAAAGTACGTTTACGAAAATTACTAATTAATTCAGGAATTAAACCTGCATTCCAATTAGCTCATCCGACAAAAGCTTAGCCAAGCCAACGACAGAAGCCTTTTACATGTTGAAGGTAAGGTGGCAGTTGTTCGATGGAGTCAGAATCTTAAGCCGGATTTACATTTGTATTAGCTAATTAGTTAGTTGACTTGCGAATAAGTCGTTATCGTCGTTTGACATTTACTTAATCGATGACATATTTAATTTAAAAATATATTCAAATCATCATGATGACTTAATTCTCCAGTATTACACGTTCACTACGTAACTCATACAAATGTAAATAAGGCTTTAGTAACATCTGCTGTTGACTATGAATGACCCTAAAACAACATGGAATAAGTAGTTTAGTTTCATATAATTTCTTATCACATCGAGGTGGAATTAGCCATGAAGATCTTCAGCTCTGTGCTGTGGGCACGGCCTTAGTTACTGTGATGGACCCGAACGTGGCAAAATAATAATTATATTTTAATAAAAATGGACTTAATAAAATGAAACACCATTTTTTTTCTTAAGTTCGAATCACAACAAACTTCGAAAACCGAGCTGCCAGTAGTCAAATATTTACACAAATGAGTATTTATTCCACAACAGTTTTTTTATTTATTGCAGGAGTTCAGCAGACAGGCAGACGGCCCACTTGATAGAAAGCGGTTACTATCGCCTATGGACATTTGCAACACCAAAGGTGCTACAAATGCGCTGCTGCTCACTTAAGGGAGTCTGGAACCTGCTCAATAATGCCGGAACACAACTCAAGGTTGTTTTGGCGACATACTTTAGACCAGGGGTGGTAGCCATCCAGTCGGGCAAATACCCTACCACCTGGCTGTGGGTTGTTTTGTCGCCTCTTACGACAGGCCGCCCGACGGCAGGAAATTGTATTCTTTCTCCGTTCCTGCACGGATCGAGTTACTGTGTTATTTCGCATGAATCCAGATACTCACTTAAGCAACTTCAAATTTTCTCATAGCGCTGATCTCAGGATATATATAGGTTTGCGTTTACAATCCACTACTGCCTGAACGGACGGTGGTATGACGGCAGTATCTTCATACTGCTACATCCTTAGCCAGAGAATTTAAGACTCCCAGTAATTTAAGTTTCAGCCAGTTGGTAAGATAAGAAATAGCAGAAGCAGCTACACTAAGCTATTATGCAGTCGAGTACAATGTTTTGCAATTAAAACACAATAGGGGTATAGGGAAGCCGACCAATTAAAATACCAACAGTGTCACAGTACCAAATGCTCAAGTTACTCCTATACACGCTTACTTTAAAAGAATCGTTAGTAGTGGAATTCGAATTCATCGTGCTTAAACAATATAAAACATAATTTACACAGTATTATAATCATGCCATTTTACTACCAATCATTAATTACGATTATTTTTATTCCCTCATGTTATTACGTTAAGTATAGTATACATAATCTACACAATGATAACGTTATTTTTAATTTTGTCTACAAATATTTTTTTCAATGTGGTTTATTGTGTGTTATATATTCAAGTTCCTATTGCTAAGCCAAAATTCTTGGGTAATAGAATTTATTGAAATATGAGTTTTCCTAAGCACGTATGGTACAATTTTAAAGGTCGACCAAAAATGAGATGGTTGGATTGTGTGAAGGAGAAAATGATTATGAGGACGTATGTAAGAATAAAGAGAAGAGAGATCAGATCACTCTCTGAAAGAGAGTGTCGGGGTGAAGGTAAGGAAAGGAATGCTCCGGTGTTCGGGCATGTGGAAAGAATGTATGATGAAAGAATGACTAAACAGATATACAATGCAAAAGTGGATGGATGCAGAAGTCGCGGAAGGCCACGACACACCTTCCATGATCAAATGATCATGTGTTGGCAGAAGGTGATGTTAGGAGCCTTAAGAACAGACGAGCGTGCATGACAAGAGCTATGAATGTCAAAGAAGCAAGTGAGGTGTGTAAGAATGGGCCTGTGTGGCGCTCTGTTGTTCGTGCCTACCCCGCAAGGGACCTGGCGTGAAGTTATGTATGTATGTATGTATGTAAGAATAGGTAGGAGAAATATATTGTACTGACTCCAAATAACTGGCAGAAGATGAAAGAAAAAGAGTATTGTGCTTAACGTTGTCTTCAGTTTATGGGAGCTGCATACAACTTGGCATCACAGCGGACAACGCACTACTGGCTATCGCTTTTTTTTATTATTTGACTTGACTTTATGTTGTTGGTCCGAAGACCTCACAACTTTACCGGGGTTTTTGGGGCGGGGTCAACTTGCGTGAAGGAGCTCCCTAGGGAGTTTTACCTCAGCCGGACTGTTGCCATTAGAGGGGGATGAATTTGATGATGCCCGCCAATGGGCGACACAATGAACTAATTGAGAACGGGCGACGGGTAATATAAAGCCCGAGAAGAAGGATCCCGGCGGAACGGGATCGGCGGTTCGCGGCGGCCTACGCTATCTTACTGCCGTTTCGCAACGTGTTATGGCTGGGAGAGAAGCAACGACGAAAGAAACTTCCCAGTAATACGCCTAGTCGTAGACGCCAGGAGACATAGCCCCCCCACAGGATACTGTGGGGGGGCTATGTCTCCTGGTATCGTCCCTCGCGTGGACGTGGAGAGATCGTGATTGGTGTGGAGTGATCGTGATTGGCGTGGAGAGATCATGATTGGCTGGCTATCGCAACGCAAGAGCGCATATATTAATAATTGCTCTATCTCACTCGAACATCATCCGTCCCGCTCACAAACTATGCTATACTACATTGTACTAGCAGTACGACTTGTTAATATTCGTACTTAAGGTTACCGTTTCCAAAATAAATCAGTTCACATCAGCACTCGACAGAGAATACTATTCTCTGCCATATGATGTATTATTTACCTTTCTACCTCTCGCTGCTACAAATTTAATGTACGAGTATACTGGACTCGAGTAACGTTTATGTTTATAGGAGTAGGACTAGTCAGTGTACCTTTAACGCAACCCATTAAGGATTAGCAAATTTTGAACTCATTAGATAATGCCACAAGGTTGATATCATATTATTTTTATGTGGCTTGTCTATAACTGTATTCGTCTAAGAGCTGGAAACGTTTTCGAGAGAGAATTTCAAGAAGACCAGTTTTTAGACATGCTATTCCTCTGACATATCTTTTTGATATACAGTCAAATGTTTCGCAAATACAAATTGTTTTCCATTTCTCACCAAAAGAAATTTTCTCTATGTATTTTCAGCTCATGAAGAAGGATGTTATGTTCCAACTTTAAATAAAGTTCTGCCATTCAACCTCGTCTATACACCAATCGACGGAACTTGTGTTCAGTATCATTGTGATAGGAATAAATACTCTAGTATACTAAAGTAAGGCTTTGTTTATTTTATGCTAACATAGTCAAGTTGTTTTATTATTTCACTACTACTTTATTATTGATTGACATTTCCAAATAAAAGAAAGTTAACTTTTTTCTCTGTAAGAATAATTCTCTAGGAAGACAACAATTAAATTTTAAATGTTTTTTTTTCAAAATCAGTTAATATAATTTAATGTGTATTGTTACGAGTGCCGGACTCCAATTAAAATGCCGTTGGAAGTACTACAGAATTTATTAGAACTATACAAATACGTATAACACAGGTACAAATATAACTGGACGCAACCAGTACAAGCTGAACAATTCAATAACACGCGCAAAGTTCATCGCTATATAGCTTATCGAATTTACGTATTGCTCGTATCGTAATCCTCGCTTGACTGTCGATCTCTCCCTTGGGCCATTGCTGCACCGATACAATATGACTGCCAGCCCGCATAGATCGGAATTCCTAAAATCAGTTCAACACACCTGCCTAATGACTGCCATAAAAGATGAAATACACAATGGACGGTTCTTCTAATTACGAATTTTACAAACACAAAATAAACAAAAGAAGTCCAAACGCGGGAAGGTAATAAACTGTGCTTTATGGCACGCAGGTGTGCATTCACTTTTTGTCCGCGTGTTTATTTTAGATGTCTCTAAGGACTAAGAAATTGATATTTTAAAGATGTTAATGGACATTCGGATCACTCAATGGATCACTAAAAAGAAACATAATTTCATATGACCCTCCCTATCATGGTCATTTAATCTCATTTGGTGTCATAATATGATATTGCCGTATATTTTAAAATAGCAATATCTATATGTTGTATGTATGAATAATTATATTTATCTAGGTGCAGTCCAGTGGTTATCCCTAAAGGATGCTTTAAGACGCAGCGTGCGAAATATCTACCCTATCCAGCTTGCTGCAGTTTCGTCCAATGCCCGGAGGCACAATACAAATTGGACTGATTTACTCGAACCATGAAGAAAACTTTTTAAAAATTTTACATGTACTTATTCTATATTATAATTAAAATATAGTAAACACATTTTTAATAACTTACGAAAAATCTGAAATCTGAGAAATATAAATATTAGATGGTGCTGTTATTTTAAATGCAATAGAAAGAGTAAAAAATATACAAAACATAGGACAACAAACAAGAGGAGTAACAAAACGCAAGTAAAAATACGTAAAGCATTTACCAAATCCTACACACGATGCGTAATATATAAGAATTAATTAATCATCATCATCCGAGCGTTAAATCCCAGTTGCGTTCGGAGCGTTCACTCCGACGCCCAGGGTCCGCTTTCCTGCTTTTTCTACTCCACTTCGCGCGGTCTTCGGCATCCCCCGTTTTGAGACCATTGGCACGCATGTCATCCTTCACGACATCAAGCCAACATTTCTTGGGCCTTCCCCTTCGTCCGGGACCTGGCGGAGGTGGCATGGCTAGACATTTGTTCCCCACATAATTAGCCGGTCTCCGTAAAACGTGGCCGTACCAACGTAAGCGACACTCCTGCAATTTGTCTGCTATGTCACGGACATGAAGACTGCCACGGATGCGGGAGTTTCTGACACGGTCTTTCCGCGTCACTCCACACATCCAACGCAGCATTTTCATCTCCGTGACACGCAGTTCTTGCTTGTGTCGCTCAAGTACAGGCCACGCTTCACTGCCATACAAAAGGACAGGTCTAATGATAGATTTATAGACCTGCCCTTTTAAGTTGACCGGCATTTTGGGGTCGCAAATGACACCTGTCACCTCACGCCACTTGGCCCAAGCTGCAGTAATACGGGCCTTGACGTCGAGGTCGATATCTCCGGACGCACTAAGGACAGATCCCAAGTACTTAAACTGATCCGTGCGCTCGACCGTATCTTCGCCTATGCGCACGGATGTGGGATCTGTGGTATTGCAGGCCAAGTACTCAGTCTTCGTCACATTGAGTTTCAGACCACCGTTCTCTAGCGACCCCTTCCACGCATTTACGCGTCGCACCAGGCGCCCCCTGTCCGAATCTGCCAGCGCGATATCATCAGCATACATGAGCAACCATGGAGGTTGCTCATGCGCATCTCTGATGCTGTTCGAGACTTCGTCTAATATCACGCTGAACAGAAACGGGCTAAGGACCGATCCCTGGTGCACGCCTACGGTAATGGGGAAGGGTGTAGTGTCGCCAACAGCGGTCCGAACTAAGGAATCGGAATCACGGTACATATCCCGGATAATGTCAATATAGGTTTCTGGTACCTCTTTGGACCTCAGTGCCCACCAGATCACCACGCGAGGAACACAGTTGAAGGCCTTCTGCAGATCCAAGAACAGGAAATGCAGAGGCGTATTCTTCGTCCTGTATTTCTCCATGATGATCCTTAGGGCAAAAACAGGGTCCATGGTACCATGCCCGGGGCGAAACCCATATTGACATCCCGAGACAGTGCACTCCTGCCGGATCCGAAAGTCGATTATGCGCTCAAAGAGCTTCATGGTGTGGGAAATTACCTTTATTCCGCGGTAGTTTTCGCACTCCTGCACCGATCCCTTACCTTTGAAGACTGGGGTGATAACACTCAGTCTCCATTGGCTCGGGATGTTTCCGGTGAGGAACATGCGGTTAAAAAGGTTTGTTAAAATGCCCACACCACGAGGACCCATCGCCTTCCAGGCTTCGATGGGGACTCCATCGGCTCCGACAGCTTTCCGATTCCTCATGCGGCGAAGAGCCCTATGGACTTCTTCAGGCGTTATCGGTGGCACTAGTCCTTGATTCGGAGGGAGGTTCGGTGGTTGCACCTCTTTGTGTTGCTTATTCAGCAACTCGTGGAAGTACGGGCACCTCGCATAACAGGTTACCGCCAGGATCCTTAACACAGCGGCACTTGGAAATGTCCTGTGCCGCTTTGATCCTGGAACGTGCCAACTTATAAATGAGCTTCTGCCCCTCAGACGATTCCAACTTATCGTACAACGATCGAAAGTGGTCTCGTCTGACTCTGGCTACAGCTCTTTTAGTGGCACGTTTTGCGGCCCTGTATGCGTCGCGATCTTCGGGAGATCTGGACGCTTGCCACTTTTTGAAAAAGGTTTTCTTCACCCTAACCTCCCTCTGAACTGTGTCGTTCCACCACCAAGTCTCCTTGTCACACTTGCGTCCACCCTTAGACACACCCAGCACTGCCTTTGCCGCTTTAGTAATGGCTGCCTGGATCTTGTCCCAGTGGCTCTGAACTAATTCGCTGTCAGCTCCGACACACACCTCTACGGATGCTGAAGCGAACTCCTGGGATTTGCCTTCGTCAAGCAGCCACCATCTAATTTGGCGTCGACAGTGCTCAACGGGTTTGTCTTTGGGTTTTACGCAGAGATCCATGACAAGGAGACGGTGTTGTGCCGTGAGACTCTCTCCGGGTATGACCTTGCAGTTGGCTACTTTGCCGATGTGGTGTCTCCTGGTGAGTAGGTAGTCGATCTGGGTAGCATGCCTCCCGCTCTTGTAGGTGATTAAGTGTTCGGATTTCTTTTTGAAATACGTGTTCACGATGGCAAGATCGGCAGCCGCACACAATCGGAGGATGTCCTCCCCTTCTGCGTTGCGGCTTCCGTATCCGAAGCCACCGTGAACACGTTCAAATTCCTCCCACTTCTCACCCACATGACCGTTCAGATCACCACCCAAAACGACCCCCTGTGATAACGGGATGCCACGCAGCACATCCCCAATTTGATCCCAAAACCTCATTCTGTCAGTGTCGCTACAACCAGCCTGTGGCGCGTAGGCACTTATCAAATGGGTCACAACCCCTTCGATAAGAACCGACACGACCATAAGCCGGTCGCCGAAGCGTTTCACCTCCAGAATATTGTTTTGGAACTCCTCGGAGAGCACTACAGCAACCCCGTTCTCCCCATCAGGAGCACCCGTATAGATCAGCTTGTAGCCATTCCCAATAAACCGGGATCTGCAGCCTTTCCACCGAGTCTCCTGCAAGAACGCCACGGCCACCCTCCGCCTGGTGAGTACTTCAGCCAACTCCCTTACACGTCCGGTCAGCGTGCCAATATTCCACGTCGCGAAGCGTCGTTAGCCGTGCCCGCCCTTGACACGGTAGCCCTTGCCCACTTGTCGCAGGTGTAGGGCGATGTGCCTGCGCGTCGTTTAACGGCGACGCCCTAACCATACCCAACGTTCTAGTAATACTAACCATAAAAGATGTGGCGAGTATTGGTTTTAAATATAGCGGCTGCCGCCCGACCTACACAACCCATCAAGGGAAACCAGGGATGGATAGTGCTATGTGGGAAGGAGTAAAGATGGAGGATACGAGGATGAGGAGAAGGGGGGACACCACTGTCACGGAACAAAGGGAAAGTAACAGCGGCCGCGTCGAGGACCTCGGGCTCGCGTACCCGTGTGCACTATAAAATACCGGACAGGCATTTTACAGGCGGCACCCTCTGAGGGCATAAGAATTAATTAATATAATAATATAATAATTATATATTGTTACCAGCTACAGGACTCGATTTAAAACGCCGTTGGAATTACTATAGAATTTATTAAAACCATACCAATACGTATAATATAGGCACAAATATTACTAGACACTACCAGTAGAAATGGCACGATTTAATAACGCGCGCAAAATCCGTCCTTATATCGCTAATCAAAAGTACTACACACGTCTTGCTAGTATCCTAATCGTCGCTTGACTGCCCCACCCCTCCGTTCAGGCAATGTTTTATACTAAACTGTATAAGGCCCACAAAGGGGCCGCGTTCACTAATCCGCACATCTGGCAAGCTTCGACGCAATGCAATAAAAACATGGATTAATTAGTTCAAAACTAATGAAAGCCGTAAAATAAGTAAGATAACAATAGGATGTTTTTACATTTTAAACACGAAGCAAACAAAAGAACTCCGAATACGGGAAAGGTCATAAAATACGTTTTACGACAGCCACCTGGCTGTATAAAGTGTACAAAGAAATGTATGTATGTAACAATATTATAGCAGCAATAAATAATTAATATCAAATAATTCGAACTGCATTTTAATTCGAGTCCTGCAACTCGTAGCACTACGAAGTGATTAATACCGTTTATAATTATACTTAGTTAATTAGTTTTTTACAAAACTAATTAGGAGTGAAGGTCATCATCAACCAAATTTAGTATACTGCTGAACATAGATCCTCTTAACTTTAACCGTTATGTTGTACCTATCACTCTCCTCTTCCAGCACTTAACGGCAACCTTGGGTATGTCGACATCCACCTGACTGTAAAGAGTCCTACAGTTTATTTCCAGTTTACCGAAACACGATTGTCTGAAATCGTCTGCTTTATCAGCTATGGATTCTACAACAGACGTGACCGACCCAATGTCACATCAGCTTACCAATTCTACTAGCTATGTCGGTTACCTTGATTGTTTTACATTATGATATCCATCCTCGTTTCTAGACATATATACATAAGAGAAACACCAAACCAGGGTCGCAGCTACCGCCGTATCAATAATGCCCCCCGAAACTGTGTAAGTAAAAATTTCTCAAATCTTAGGTATGTATGATCTTTTATAGATTAATAACATTCTTGAGAAGAACTGCTGGGCCAACAGAAACGGCTATCAGACTTCTCGTTATTGTCTTTAAAGGCAGACAATCTAGAAAAACTGAATTCGTCTTCAGCTTCAGATTTGATAGTTAAGCTTGCCGAAAAATGACAAGAAAAATGTATGGTTGATTTGAATTGTTCGTCTAACTTGCTTTTAGGAGCAATAAGTATACTCAGTTTTAATTCAATTCGACCATTTATTGTTTCTTTTATAAAGAAAAAACTTTACCCTTACATTTTGATACAGGGTTCGTTTAAGGCAATCTACGCCACTGCACCAAACATATATATGTTTTAGCACGGTGAGAGACTAGTTTGTGGACCTATTGTCTCCATTTCAGCTCCGTAGGTGGAGTAAAAGGATACACGGGCAAAAAGAAACTAACATATTCAAAAACTCCAATGTAACTTTCAATGGTTTCAAGGAGAAGGTGTTCTAGGCTCAGTATTCTACTAGTCTTGAGGGAAATAAGTTAAGTTCTCTTTCATTAAATTAGATTACTACTATGTACTTATAAATATATTAATATATGTATATATATACATATATTAATTAATATATATATGTAGGATGGTGGTTGCGTAGCAACGAGTGGTATATAGTTACATTGTCAAGCGAGTGTTGTATTTTTTCTTTGTTATATATTGTTATTTAATTATACCAGTTTAAAGGGAGATTCTTTATTTATTTGCTATCCTACATATATATATATATACATATATATATATACAATAAAACCCTGACAATTAAACCCTGCCCTAGCTTTTATGGCATTTTCTCTCTTCACCCCAAGGTTGTCTGGAGGAGATCGCTGCCACCGATAAGGCCGCCATTTGTAATTAATTCTAAGCTTTTTTTGTGTATTATTTCATAAATGTTATTGTACACTAAAGTATATTCTATTCTATTCGTTTATAATATTGTATTACATTAATTAATAATACAATAATAATAATCGGCATACAAACACCATGGTAAATAACGGAGAAAATACGTTTCCGAAAATTACTATATCAGGAATCGAACCCGAAGCCTGCGTTGCAGGGAGATAGGCCGGCAAAGACTTAGCCCACTCAATCACAGAGGCCATCAATTAAGTAATTAAAGGTCTTTTAAACAATAAAACAAGGTTATATACCAAAATAATCTCTAATTTTAATAAAAATAAATAACGTTAACAATTTGGTGGCAAGATAGCTTCTAAAGTCAGGGGAGCGTGCTTTTTCTCCTGACTACTTATTAAAGGAACTCCATCTTAAAGTCTTAATGCACATCTTTGAATTTTTACGTTGGCATTTTTACTGTCGCTATTTTCATTCTAAATACCTTATTCTAAATGAAAAACTTCTGATAGTCATTTTTTAAAGACATCATTGAAATCTTAATGGGTTAAAATGACTGCATGGTAGTACTTACAATAAAATATAATGATACGATATGTATCTGATTTATAAGAAATATTACATTTTATTATTATACCATCAATGAATCTGCAGAGTCTGAACAAACCCTAAATCTTAAATTCTCTTTTTTAAATCACATAATTCTCCTGTAGATATAGAAAAATACAATCAAATCTTTCAACCAACTGTTTATTTGAAACATATTTTTATAGCAAATCAGTCGAATATTGTATGTTATATTAAGTTACTTTTCGATATTACATTTTGACTATATCAATACTAAACACCAGGTTTCTACTGATATTTGTACGTAGTAATAACGTACGAAATATGTAAGTTATGTATAGAAATAAATGTTTCTCTGTATGTCCTTTATATAATCATAAACTATACACTTGATCATGTGATGATGTTTGCAAAGTTGCTGTGCATGAGCTAGAGAAGGTTTCTGACTTGGTTGACAATTGGACCCGGTAGGTGGCGATGCTGCCGATATATCGATTGAAGCTTTTCTGGGCAGAACGACGTCTGCCGGGACAGCTTGTAATGAATAAATATACATGTAATATTTAGCTACCGAAGTAAAACTATGAATTCAACATATTTGCGTATTGATATCATTTCTATGCTTCACCCATAATTCAATATTTTTCAAAAATATCAAATTTTAATATTTTTTATTCTTTTCTCTTATAGTTATTTTATCAAGATGTTGCTCAAAATAAACATAATTACTCTGTTGTTGTCATATTAAATAGTTAATAAGTTTAGTAAGTAATATTATTGTAATACTAATCAGTTCTTTATCAAATAAGGTACCTTCAACAGTTCCTAGAATACCTAGTATATTTGTTTCAACCGATTCTCTGTATCATCAAAAGAGACTGAAAATTATTTGATTGTTTATATATTGCCGATTTAAAATTTTAGTTTGTTCTATATTCCTTATTTTTCTTTTTTTATGTCATGCCAACACAATGAATTCAGATGTTTATATCTAAATTTAAAACTAATTATTACTAATCGATTTTGTTTTCATCATCACATTTGATCTCAGGACAGCAGCCTGGGTACGGTTTGCTGTAATCTGGCACCGTTTTGTAACAATTAGGGTCTCAGTCGATATTATGCCGCATCTGAAAAATACAACATTTAAATTGAGTAAAAATAGACTAGAAATCTAAAGAATGGCCTTAGAAGAGATATGAAGTCGCAAATTGTAACAATATGTACCTACATAGAGCATTTTTATAAAAAAATCTCATATCACTGTTTCTACAAGCATTAAAAGAATCCTGATATTATTGAGTTTTTCATTTTTATTTTTAATCATATTGAGGCGAATGATGGTGGAACCATCTATTTAGTTTAAGAACTTTTAGAAAAAGGTAGACGATTCTGGAAGTAAAAGACAATTCACTAATTAGTAATTAGTAATGATGTTTCTATGTTGGCGTGTTAAATACAAAAAAATAATAAGTAAATAAAGCACTGTCCGACGGTTGGTGACAAAATTGAGTCAATTCATTGAAAATCATTTCATGAGATTTATTAGTCGAATAAATTATAAACTGAGTGAATTCAAAAATGAAACCATTCATCTATTTTATTGATGCAATTTCCTATTTTCCATATTATTATTATTCCATACTCTAATCTTCAACAATTTGTATCTAGCGATTGAAAATTAGGCCCTTAATAAATTATGTAATCATCATCACTATCACTACATAGTATAAAACAAAGTCGCTTTCTGTCCTATATCTATGTCGCTTAAATCTTTAAACTACCAACGAATTTGATGTAGTTTTTCAATAGATAGAATGATTCAAGAAGTTTATATGTATAATACATGCATTTTCTGTAGTGTATTTAATTTTGTATCAGCATTGCACCCGTGCGAAGCCGGGCGGCTCGCTAGTTAGTTAAATAAAAGTAAATTGTCAATTATTATATCGAAAAATCAAATATTAATTTTAAAATTTATATTTTATGTAAAAACATTATTTAGTCTTCAAATTTTCCACTTGAACGACAATACGTTTCATCTTCAATAGTATAGGCTGCTCTAAACTTTATGGTCCCTTTAGATAAGATAACTACAGAATAGTTGATTTAATGTAGCTTATAGAAAAGAACCCCTTAATGGGAGGCCCGAGCCCAGCAGTGAGACATTTTTGGGCTGATATTATATTATATAGAAAAGAATAACACTTAGGTTATCTTAATCTCATAAAATGGGATAATTGTACCACGTCCAGCGGTTTATTTTACTTTTGACATAACAATCATTGATGACTGATGCTTTAGTGATGCCCTAAAGCATTACTACTTCTATAAAATAATCGAGTTTCTTTATCAATAGATTTTAATCAATTTGGTGCATACAATTTGCTAGAAATACTGGGTTACGTAATAAATAAGTCATAATCCATAACAGTGTAATAAAAGCAAGATTATTATTTTTCACATCTAAATAAAGACTAACTAAAATGATTTTTCTGTTTTGATTAAAACATTTTTCATTTAAAACAATTAAATCCGAGATACGATGACGATAGTTTATTATCTATGCATTAAATGACTCAAAGAACGGCACTACTATGGATGCGTTCCTTAATATCTCACAACGCCCAAAATGCTCCGTCTGCTGTTCCACAAGGTACCCGGTCGTTATGATCGTGGCGAAAACGTCATTATCATAACATCGCTCATCGATCATACAGCACTCACAACGACCCATGTCACGGTCGAAGCGGGCGTTGACCAAAGAGAATTAATCTCTTTGAAAAAGCGCAATTTTCAAATGAACCAATAACATTTGTGTATTGCGTCGTTTATGTCATCAACGCCCCATAATCCGTCCCACTAGAGTTTATGATTGTAACGTCCGCAAGCAAGTGGAACGGGAAAAATCGTGCACATGGTCGCTGTGAGCCCCTTCTGGGTCGTAGCCTTAGAACAATGAATTGTGACAATGTGACTGAAATTTATTTAAAATTTGTGTAATTTGATATATAAAGTATTAAATAATATAAAATAGATCTTTGGACAGAGACCAGAGTACAGTATAAAAGTAAAACTTACGATGCATAATCCAACATCCCCTCGCTGCACTGTATTCTAACGCACTGTCCTTTAGGTGTTATTTCTGTGCCAAAAGGTATCACGTCGTTCATTTCTTCAATATAACAGCCTTTTTTGTGAGCTGAAATGAAAGAAAGAGACCCAATTAGTATATTTCAATACTTTTTTGTAAACACTGCTCTCTTTAATGAAGAGGCAAATGAAAATTCTGAAGTCTTTATTCACGTGAAATACTGGTGAAGAACATTTTTAAAGTCACACGTATATATTTTCTTATGGAAATCGGTAGAAAAACTGGCACATATGAGTATTTCCGACTTAAACAAGTTATACTTGTATTATGGATAATATGATAGACAACTCTGTACTTAATCCTCGAAACGGAGACCGGAGTAAAGAGTTAAATTCGTTTACAAACAAGACCTCTGAGTAAAATAGGCGGGCCCATGGACTACAGAAGTAGCTTCGGCAGTATGTTCGGCAGCCTTTTTCGTTTCGTTCGTTTCCTTTACACTTTTTTGCGATTTCTCTTCATAACTATGTAGCGCTTGCATGTTATCCGACAAAATATGTATATTGTGATAGACAGATAGACAAAAAGACGGACAGACATGACGGGGCTTTCGTTTCAAAATAGCTACAGGACTGTAAAAAATTGAGTTTGTACCAATATCTAAAAAAACTTTTTATTTTTTTAATGCATGAGTACAGCAGACAGGCAGTCGGTTCACCTGATGGTAAGCGATTACCATCGCCTATAAACAATTTCAACACCAAAGGCGTTACAAATGCGCTTCTGCTCTCTTAAGGGAGACTGGACCCTAGCCACTAACAGGAACACAATTCAATGTTATGGTGGAATACTGCAGGCGTTGTAGCCATCCAGACCGAAAAATACCCTGCCACCTGGCTATGGGCTGTTTTGTCGCCACTTTCTTCGTCCCTGCTCAAGATGATTTCATCTCCGTGGTGACGAATATAGCTAAAAAGTGCCGCTGTCGCAATCCGCCGGCGTATAAGTAGTCGACATGGCAACGCGAGCAAAGTTTCGCTATAATTACCAGTCATAAGCTATTTATAAGATGCTAATTTTATAGTATGTCTAATATGTGATCACCTCCTTTAATGGCAATTTATTGATAGGTACCTTCTTTCTCAATATTTGCTCAATATTTTATAACTTATTACGCGTTAATAAGATAAGTGCATTACATCCGCGGAATAACCACTTTTATGTTTTTGGGAATACCTTTCGAGGGCGGTCATGTATTTCTAAGAAGTTTAAAAAAAGGTGTTCTTTTATCACGTGGATGTTAAAAAAGGAGTGTTTTGTTTTCAGGGTTAATATATGATAGGGTTGTATGCTAAGCCGATGTTAGACAGATCATTTATGTATTTAACTTTATATGAATTCACACGTGATTCATATAAATATAGAATTGAATAGAAAGAAATGATATACAGACATTTTATATAACATTACAAGTAGCAGGAACAAGATTATTTAACAACTAGCTTTTGCCCGCGAAATCGTCCGCGTGGAAAAGTTACTTTGGGCTAACGCAAACTTAACCCTTTGTTTACATAGAAGGTGAAACGCACGCAGCGGAAGCTCTCAAAAGTAAAAAAATGCCCCGATTTTGAAACATCGTTCATTGGTGCTCCGCTCCTATTGGTCTTGGCGTGATAATATATATCATATAGCCTTCCTCAATAAATGGGCTATCTAACACTGAAAGATTTTTTAAATCAGACCAGTACTTCCTGGGATTAACACGTTCAAGCAAACGAACAAACGGTTCAGCTTGTGTGTGTGTGTGTGTGTGTGTGTGTGTGTGTGTGTGTGTGTGTGTGTTTACATGAGTAAAAAAGTTTACATGAGTATTGAAAACAATTTATATAGTACAATCGCTAGTCTTATTTCTTCCAGAGAAACTTTTGGAAATAGACATACGTAAAAGAATGAGTCGGTAACCGGTGCGCAACAGACCTCTAAATATTCATGATAAAACACGACACTGAATTAATAAATTATAATTATACATAAACGAGTGAGCTTTAAAAGAAAATTTAAATACATTAATAGTGTATGTATGTGTATAGAGTATGTATACCTACATATACGTGACAAAAATTAACATACTTATAGACTTGAATTAACAAATTTCATTGAAAACTGACGTGTTCTTTCAGTTCTGTGCCTTTCAAGCAAATTGTTTCAATTGTTGATCCTTATAATACCAGAATTAGTTTCTTTCCACCGTTACTTGGCGAAAGAAACTAATTTGGCATTAATGGCTTTTCACGAGGACATAAAAGTTTTAAAGAATAAAATGAAACCAAACGCTGAATTACAAGATTCAGTTAAATTGATTCCTTTTTCTCGATAGATGCTGATATAAAAGTAAACGACGAAGTTAAATAACATTGTTTAATACAATTTTGTGTTTACATAAGTCTGGTTGCTTCATCAAAATTGAAAGATAGAAATGAACCTTATAATATGTTGATTAAGATTTTTGAGTTTCAATGCCTTAAAAATTCTAAACATTAAAACATTGTTCGAAATTTTAGTTAATATCATCTAATGTTAAATTGAGAAAACAGATACTTCTAATGCCCGCTGGTATACAGTAGAATATAAAATCTTTCTCAGAACATTAATTCAGAAATGATTTTAATGAAATGAAACACACAAGGTCTATAAAATCTGCGTTCAATTAACACACGCTGGATAAACCCAACCACTACATCAGATTCGATAACCCAGAAATCCTCGCAAAAGAGAACGCGTGAGGCTATTGCAATCAAAGAACACCCAAATTTCAATAGAGAAGGTGGTTGGCAAGTACCACCTGTTTGGATTGGATCCGATCATCAAAACTATAAAGAGCCAAACCCAACAGCCAAAAAATACATGCCCTGTTGCTCTGGTGAATTTGGAATAAAAAAATTTTAAATACCAAAGATTTTATATAAAACGATTAGTTAGGTAAAATCGTCTCACTAAATCTAAAAACAACTTGGAGGTCAAAAGATAAATAATTATTTATACACACGAGTAGACTCAAGAAAAAACATTTAAATAAACATCATCGGACAGAGCACAAAAGTTCAATATATTATCATAAGACCTTGCAGGGTGTTTTCAATGTTGAACCTTGACCTGTAGAGATTTTGCAATAACAGATGAATAAATTCCACATGTTCACTCACGGTGTAAGATTATTAATACACGATGAAGTATGTATTGAAATTACATTTCAATCATGTTTTCTTGTCGAAATTTAAACGAGTTCCTATCATTTATTTTACTGTCGACAGCTCGATGACGGATCGTTAGTAATTTCCTAATGCTTTACCGACTCGATTTGTTGTAAAAATCGAGTTCGTTCAGAAATAAGTTTTAATCGATTATTTTTCTTTAAAGTAGAACACTTTTTTTATTTTCAAATCAATCACTTTCGATTTATTTAGGTCGAGGTAGAGTTTCGTTGGCTTATTAGACTGTGCGTTACATGACACGCAGGACATCAGTATTGCGTTACCCACAACAATAAATTACAACAATTATGTCATATGTTTGATGTGGGCTTTACTGTCAAGAAATATGTAACTTGATAGACGTGCAAACGTCAGAAGTAAAATAAACGCTTGGAAACAGTAAACCCACTTGAGTGATGAGTATGTGTTACAAATGCTTCATGCTCTGACTGTTGATTACCTGGACTAATATGACAGCTGCAATCGAGCTTTTCTGTGTTTCAAGTGTGAAGCAACTCACCACTGTGCGTTGGATCCTATAGATTTCTATAGAACTTCTACAGGATTCGACCCACAGCAGTGAGTTGTTTATTAAACTCACACAACTCATCGAATCAAAGAAAGGTCGATTGCAGCTGTCATTTTAGTCCAAGTAATTAATAATAAGAAGTATATATTTTTTCTGATGGCAAGATCTCTTTGAGATTTCAATGACTTGATCAAAAAACTAAATAAGATGTTAGCACAAATATCAGTAATTCCACATGTCCAAACATTCGTAGACGAGATTAATGTAATAATTGTCAAACTTATTAATGAGATAATTTGTTCACATCAAGATATCAGGAAATCAATTTCATGAATATATTAATGATGCCTTTATTGATAGCATTATTAATATTCAGTGGAAAAATATAGATCTAGCAAATTATGTTAATTTTATAACGGAAACTCGTAATATCGCCAGCCGTTGCCAATTTGATGCCAATTATAGATTTTCATAAAGAAACATGTATTTTTAACTGAACACCTAAAGGGCTACTTGTCAATTACTTAACTTAAAAGCACAATAAGCTTTTTTAAAAGGTTTTTAAATACAAGCTTTTGAGATCCTGGATATCATCTAGCAACAGAGTGCTGACTGTAAGACAAGTAAAACGAGCCCAAACACGACGGGTATATCTTCTTTAGTACATGAGTTCCTATGGCCACCTTCCGACTCGATCATCAGATCAGCTCCATAGTATCATATTATTTCATTGCCACGCGATATATATATGCGTGCAAAATTTCAGCTCAATTGGAAACCGGGAAGTTTAAGATTAAATTTAACTTGCAAGATTTCACCCGAACTTACATACATACATCCATTGCAAGTTAAATAAAAGCTTGTAAAAAAGATAAACCAATAGCTAGTAAGAATATAATAGACACAGAAAAGAAGTATATTGTCACTGCGAAAGCAAAAGACCTATACACATATCTACAAATATGAAGAAAAACAGATCTCGGCAAAGGAGAGGTGTTCAATATTAAAAAGATCAAGATCGTTAGTAGTGATAAGGATTCAAAATTTACACAAGAATAATCAAACACATAAGCTACCTAAACAAGGTATGTCACTGATATTTATTTTAAGGAAAATAATCAAACACACCTACGTACATTCTTAAGTACAATGGTTGACGTTCTTAATGTAAATATTAAGTTGTGACGCACCATAACCTAATATAGATAGAGGACTCATTAAAATAAACTTATTATACAGATGTCTGGGCTAACATCAAATCAAAGCCACATCGGTAGACAAGAGGCTAATAATGAGTGATTAAATGTAAACAACAGTCATTATCCAAAAACATCCTAAAATACAAAAAACTTGTAAATGTGGAAAAACTGATCATAATCAAAACATAATAAAGAAACATAATTACGAATAAGAAGAATATGAAACTCCTGGGAAAAAATCACTCGCAAGGTATTAATATAGAGCTTAAAAAATTTGGCATTAAAAATGAAAGAAGCAGACTAAATGATTAGGTACAGAATAGTTAAAATATAATTTAAGAAAGAAAACTTGGAAGGAACCCTTTAAACGATAAAGCTATATAATTATGTGACTAAGAAAGTGTTGTAACTATCCTTTTTACGGTTTATCTTGTTGAGTAAAATATAACCTATCTAATCTATACTTCTACAATAGCAACAACACTTTTTAATTTGGCAAATTAGAACAGTGTAATATAAGAATTAACTCAGCACTAAAGTTTCTGTTTTCAAACAAACCTTCCAATCAAAATGTTCAACCACACACAATACCGTCAGCAAGAAAAGTTCTTGCCTAATCTTCGTTTGTTTCTAACTTATTAACGCGGTTTATAAGTCTCAGTTGAAAAGTGACTGGGTAGGTTGTACGTTCGTTTGTTTGGCAAAACTGCTTAATTGAATAACCAGCGCTTCCTGCTGCTTAACATTCAGACCATGGAAACTCTGAGTTCACTTGTTGCTTATTAATTTACTCAGACTTTGAGTATGACTTCGTTGTATGTTATGCTATACAGTAAAATTTAACAATTTACTTTAAAAAATTTAGAAGGCAACAGAGATAATTTGAACACAGCTGACCCTACCCAAAATTTATGAACATAACAAATCAATACCTATCGCTTATTCTGGCTTGGTTACATAGAATAGGTGGAAGAGAATTGGAGCTTGAACAAAAGGCATTCAATTGGACGTCCTAAATATTCTTGAAAGAGAATAGAGTGGAAACTGATATGAGTGAGATTTGAGTTCACAAGGAGCTGTGTATGATCATAAAAATAGCATATTCTAGTACCCAGGAAGTTGGATTGCTCAGCCAATGAAGTAAGTTTTATTTATTTACAAGTAAAACTTAAATATATTTTATAGCTAACAATACCGATCACGGCACAACCGATTTTCAATAGAATATTGCTTCATTCATCTTAAATTAAAATACAGTAATTACATTAAATGTCAAATTTCTGTGGTGTTTATCAGCAAGGAGACCAAGTTTTGAAGTATCAACATAACTCATAGAATTACTTATCCTCAGACGTATTGATTTAATTGTAGATATTCATGTCTGAATGAGCTTTCAAGTAATAACTATGGAAGTACATTTTTGGGAAAGTAGTTTACCTGCTTACGTGCTATGAAAATGTAACATAATTATTTGATTAAATTTTCAATTTCATCTTATAAATGAAATTACTCCACAACATGTTGTTCATTCTTATCTTCTCGACAATTATAAACACGTTTTTGTATTTTTTTAAAAGGACGACGTAAAATCCCAAGATAAACTTGTTATCTTGTGGAATTAAGTTTTCGAATTTTATCGTAATAACGGCAAATGTAGGCCATCGGTCCCATATCCGTGTGTTTACCATAAACAAAATTATTTACTTATAATTAACATTCTAATACTAATTATCCAATTAACTACTGCATTCGAAGTGACATAATAGCTCATTAACCCTAAATAACGTCGGTACTGTTTATCGTTTTACTCGTTTATTTAAGCATATTATTCATGTCAGTTAATAACAAAGGTTAACTTAGAATGTTGCATACAGTATTATTAAATGACAATTTGTCTATTATGAAGTCAATAATAACACTGGATTGCTATTTAACTTAATCGTTCTATAATAATATAGCAATGTAATAAGCTTTATTAAAGTCAAGCTCACTCGCATTGCCGAACAATTTTGGGTCAACTGTTAACAATCAGAATTAGAACCATGTAATGTCAAATATCGTTGCTACATGTTCATATCCATACTATGTAACCCGACCCCGATTCGCTGTTACTTAATCTGAACTCTGCTATTTATTCAGGTTATCTCACAAATGCCTACATGTATCACAATTTATTCACTTACTAACATTACTATTTTAACTTATCCCTATTTTAAATATGTCAAATTATTTATGACTAGTTGACTAGCGCCTACTTCCCTGAGCGTAAATCATCTCATCAGCGCGTTTTTCTCGGTATCATATAAAACATTATTAATCACAATCAAATATAGCATTTGTTACTCAGGAATAATGTACCATTCTACTGGTTAAAGAATTTTCAAAATTGGTTCAGTATTTCAAGAGATTACTTCCTACAAGCAAACAAACTCGCAAATTTTACCTCTTTATTATATTCGTACAGATTATTCAATCGCAACTTCGTATAAAAAACTTTTAGTCAATCTACTTGGTTTACGAATTTTAAGAGTCTACGCCTTTTAGGAGTTAAAATGTGTGTAACATTAATTGAAAATGGACAATAGTTGTGGAGTTTTGATTTTTTAACGGAAAGTTATGTAGTCTGTGGAAAATATACAGTTTCGTAATCTGTCTTGTCTTGAATTGGGAAACTAAAACTGAATTAAAAACTAAACCATCTTAAAAATGAAACTGTTCCAAATGCGAACTTTTTCTTGCCCGTTCGACGAAGAATAACATTAACATTATTTCCGCTTTTACAGATTTGGCCCCCAATCTAATTTTTAATAAAAGTAATTCAAACCTCCTTTGGTCTCTCATCTTTGATGGATCCTTCTCATCTTTCGTAGAAGACAAATTGACATATTGACATTATATATGATTTCGGGGTTGAGACTTTGGGGCCATGGAGACGTGAGGCTTATCAACTTTATTGAGACCTTACAAGGCCATTGAAAGAAGTCACGCGTGACCAAAGGGCTGTCCTTTAAGGCAATGGATTAGCGTTGCCATACAACGTGGAAACGTTCCCCACCAAAAGCGATCTGGACTACTTTTTTTACTTGTAAATATGTTCATAATAGTATTTAATCTTTAAGGTTTTTCTGTATAATTGTATTGATAAATTGCTACCAGGATCAGAAGAGGGAACAGAAGTTTACTTACCAAGTTCTTGAGGTTTAATAGGTAAATAACCAATAGCGGCAGCTGCACTGGCCACACAAACAACGAACGAGTAAACAAATAACCTCGACAACATTTTTCTTAAATATTTTTTCTAATTTATAATAATTTAAACTAAAGTACGTTTCTAGATATATTTAGATTCGTAACACCTTGTCTTTGAGAGATGAATCTTCGACTGGGCAATATACTGGCCAGCGACTGGTTTTTATTACAAACTGGTATTTTACAAACTTGCGACTTTCTTTTTTTTAACATTTATTTTAAAAATACAATCCTACGTTTTTCCTTTTATGGTTAAACATAAATATCCGCTTATATTCGAAATAGTTTTCTATTCGATCTTAAACCTGCTAATATTTTTAAGCTGTAGTCAATAACTCAGCCGCAACAGCAAGTATTCAAATACTAGAAATGCATGTATGACGTATATCGTGGAACCTATCCCATTTTCCGGGATAAAATCTATCTAATAGTCCTGATAGTGAAAGTACTTATGTATCAAACTCTATGATAACCGTTGCATTTCTTAGGATAATTTTCAAAAAAATGTGAAAGATATATTGTTAGTAAAACTATGTAAAAACATTTGTAAAAGTTCTAGAAAATATGTAAAATGTAATAGACTAGTTTTAGGATAAAAATGTTTAATAGTAAGATAAGATAAAATAAAAATAATGAAGGTAAAATAAAAAATGGCACCCACACATATTTTCCGTAAAAGAGAGAATAAAAGAAAAAGAAAAAGAAGAGGCTCTGCCTTCTATCATGGCGGAGAATGGAGATTGAAAAAAACACACAAACAAAAGAGAGAGAACAAAAACGAATTCAGTCACTTTTACATTTGTATGTAAGTATAGGTTTTATATTATTGTATTTAAGCCAGTATGACGTAAGGTATGAGTAGACGTAATAATATTGATTCTATCGTTATCAACAATTCAAAATTTTAAGACCATTTCTCCATTTTTGGTATTAAAAGCATAAATTAATTAATATTAGCAAACAAATTCATATTGTATATCCTCAAGCTGGGGTCGATTCTGAACACACAGAGTAAATAATAGAAAATTCATTTACAAATTTTAGCATATCAGGAATCGAACCTTGATTGAAATTCATAAATGTATTTATAAGTAGAAGGAGATAAATCCTATACTGTTATCCTGTAGTAGGAAATAGGTTTCTTTTTATCTTAAAATCAATCGTGTAGGGACTTAAATAAGGGATGAAAATTTGTAGGGGTAGTATTGCTTAAGGACACGAAAAATATTCCTTTTAGCCTTTTAATAGAACAAACGTGTTTGCGAGTTAGAGTTGTGGATTTACTTCGTGCGGAAAGTAAAAAAAAAGTTACTTTGATATGTTTTATTTTGTCATCATCATCTGTCAATAATTTATAAAATATATGATCAATACTTTTTAGTGGAGTACTTTGGAAATAAGCCGTTTAATATGATATAATATATCCACAAAAATGAAAATATTTATTTGTTAGGAATCACATGCACAATTTGTACAGTTGCTGGAATCTTCTATGAAGCAAAATTTACTTGTTTCAGAAGGTTCCGCTCTTCTATACCTTAAATATTATTACATTGTATTTAAAAAAATGTAAAATATTTTCATGCTATAGAGAACATAACATTGATATTAAAAATTGTTTTATTATAAATTGTATCGTAAATAAATTAGTGTACTTTATTTTCAATAAGTACAAAACATAATAATCATGTCAAAATATTTTATTACATAATCATATTGTATCGCTAGAAAAATGGTAACTGCACTTAAATTCCATAAAATGTATAATGAAATAATTTACCTAATTCCTTTGGTGGCTTCTTTGGGTTCAAATCAATCCAAGTCGCAGCATTCGCTATGCAAGCAACAAGTGCGATAATGAAAAATCTCGACACCATTTTCGACTGACTTCAATTTGAACTATGAAGACGCTTGTATGTGGCTGTAAATTCCCGACTGACCAACCTAACACGCGATCACTGTATTTATTTGCAATCGGCAGCAGGTAAACTTACGACTTTATGTTATTACCAATTGCTTAATATTACACATTGTTTACTTTTATATCACTTATAGATTCTTTGAATAAATATGATATCAAAACAATGAATAATTTTATTCGAGTAATTTATGGTCGCTTGCACCTTAAATGGCCATAAAAATCAATGACCTATTATAGTAGTACTTAATACTAAGTAATTGATGTGTAACACATTTATAACCGCATTAATAATTTTATATATGGTGCATATATTGGTCCAGGAATGGAAGTAATAAATAGTATAATGTCAGAGGTTTTTGGGGCCCATTGGGCCCAGGGAGTGATGAATCGCTATCTGCCCATTTTTCCATGTTCCTACAAATTTTGAGCGCGGACGGCATAGTCCCTGTAGTCCTTAGTCAGATATCTTGTTCGGTAGATCGGTTATCGCAGATCCCTAGTAATAAATCGATATTATTTGCTTCGGTAGTTTTCTCAAAAATACTCAAAAAAATTCTGAAAACAGATTTGAAGTTCACATTCAAAAACTAGTCAGAGCTATAATTCGATTTTTTTAATCTGCGTACAATCATTATTCTTCAGATTACAGCTTATAGAAAACCAGCCTAAAACTTGTATGATATAAACTAAATTATTGTACTGTTAAAGAAATCTTTATTCTTTCCAAAATTTCATTAATTCTTTTGGGCTGATCGGACGAAAGCGAAAGGCGAAAAGCTTTTGGAAGTAGGGCCTCTGACACAGTTAATCATTAGAAATTATGTTAGTCATTTACTCTGGTCTGATTACTAGGCCAAGAATTGTCAATTGTATATTATCAGTAGCAAAAGCATGCATCTTGGGAATATGCAATACCTGTATATTTTAGTTAGTGTTGCGCAAAGGAATATACAGGAACAGGTGGACATAGTTTGTATGTCTTATAAAAGCAAATAGTTTAATTAGTGAGTTCTAAGGTACTTTTGGTAGTGTATAGTTTCTTGCGACGTTCGTGTCGTGTGTATGTGGGCGGCCTTATGAAGGACGTCACATCGGAATGTGACCAGGGTTTTACATGTGATTCATCATTGATGTAAACAAACCTTTTTTTGAGAATCTTTTCAAAGATCCGTGAGCTATTTTCGTGGTCGAAAGTCTCGTCGTTTCATACACTTAAACAATTTATGTAATCGTTCTACCTTTTTTCTGCGTCTTGATAGATTAAATAATTATACAATTTTACGTGTGTATGTATCTGTTTATATTTATTATGTTACCTAACTGATTATTTATGTGATAAAATTTAATTAATTGTTTTTATAGGTGTTATATAAGACTGGTTTGTTTAGAAAACTATTCTAAACAATATGAGCAATGCATTGTTTTTCTTCAGGAGATCATTTTCGCAAAGCACAAACAAACAGGATTCTTGTAAAGAATTACACTATTTAATGATGATTGAATGTTTTAGACCATTAGACACAAAGCTAGCTATATATTACAATAGGAAATGTTTTATATTAAATTAATTTTAATTAAATCATATCCAAAAACTTATCTTGTAAGAAAAACTCAAGGTATAATTTTGGCCACTCTTCGCTGTAATTCGATTTTTTGTTTATTAATATTATAATTATCTAAACCTTATAAAATGCTTGGAATTTCCCGTCCCTATGGGAAGTTTATAACAAATAATTTTTGTTCAAAAACGTGATAAGTACATGGAATAAGCGGTAAAAAAACGGTTTTTACTGAGATCGACATGTTTTTCGCCTGTTCAGTTTATAAGTTTAGAAAAAAAGTTTATAAAACACTCTTCAATTAAAATGCAATGATTGCAAGTCAACCCATTCTTAGTTCGCCTGTATGTATATTTTGTTGTATGTTCATTACTCGATTTCTCACATTTAAGCAAACCATTTAACCAAAAGCTTATACAATCATAAGATAAAATACAGATAGATAAAATATCCATAATACAACATTCTTCAATAATTCTTTCACGGTTAAGGCTGTCCAACTTTGGAACTCATTGCCTGTTGCTGTCAGACAAGCAAAATCCCTAACAACATTTAAGAACTTGGTCAGAAAATTCTATCTGCAATATAATGATATGTAATTTTTTATAATTAATAGATATTATATTGCATATATTTATATGTTTATTATGTTTAAATAGTTGCATATTATCACAATATCTTGTATATGTATATAACTTATGTGTATATTTGTATATATAGTATAGTTATATATTTATTATTAAAATGTATGTAATCGTACAATAATTATGTATACCACCATCGCCACTCCCAATCACAGTATTCTTGCCACGGGTTGTCCGGAAGAGATCGCTTTTTAGCGATAAGACCGCCCTTTGTACACAATTAAATTATTACTAGTAGTCCGTAAGTTTTCTGTAATGGTGTACAATAAAGTGTTATCTATCTATCTATCTATCTATCTACAGATTTATGACCCTAATCTAATGCTTCGTTTCACTAGAAATGATTGACATAATTATAAAATACTACATTTAATGTATCGAGGAAAACCGTAAAACTTTTCAAGGTTGACGTGAGTAACGAACACCGCGATATCCCGCGCACATAATTATATTACTCATTTTCTAGTGTCATGATAGTTTTATTTTGAGGGGAAATCTGTTTGAGAACCATAATCCGCTCGAGGAGGAAAGGTTGCGACCCGTGTGTGGGATTTGCCAGGTCGGGCTGGCACTACCACCTCACGTGTGAAGTGCTACTACCACCTCACATATGATGTGCTACTACCACCTCACGTGTGAAGTGCTACTACCACCTCACATGTAAAGTGCTACTACCACACCGCGGTTAGGGATACCAACTAAAACCCTTGTTCGATCCTCGAAATTCCTTTGTCCGGGCTGTGGGTTCGTTCTCGCATTCACCTCCAGCCCGGATGGATGATGGCCAGCTCTTTACGGACTAGCCCTACATTTGCTAGCTGGAGAGACCCAGACCTCCGGTGAGAGGGGAAGCGCAGATTTTTAGACCTTTATGTGCGGGCGGATCCGGTTTCAAGTGTCACGACCTGCCGTAAGTGTGATCATATCTTACAACGATAAGCAATAAGCATAACGATAAACAAACAGGGTGAACATTTCAAGTGGACCTTCGTGGCCAAATCCTAAATTACGCTAGATAGCGAAAATCACTCAAGAGAATCTTTTAACGATTTTGAAAAACTAAAATGGTATCATTAGATTTTTGAAAAATCAATTGCCCTTGTCCGGGATCGAATCGACTAACTTGAAAAAATTAACACACCTGTATTATTATAGCAAATCATAGTGAAGCTTGTAACGATCTGCCATCCAGTTATCAGGGCGAGCGCAGCGTTTCCTACATTATCACAAAACCTTGCTTTGCTGATAAAATTCAACTTGTACCAAATCAAATCAATTATTTGCATAAAAACATGGTTAGTAAAAACATTGGTTGACAATATGTTATTTTGTTTCACATGTTTGTCACCAGTAAATACAGTAGTGTTTAAATAAATGACTTGTCTGAATACTGTTATTAAAATAATTTGGTCACATTGTACCTACATACTCTTTAATAATTGGTTCAAAAACAAATCTGACTGATACACATTGGCAAGAAGCTTTGATAACCTATTGCACTGAAGATCCTGGTGTAAAGGTTATCTTTGTTACTAATCTGTAACTTTCGTATGTAGAGAGGCTAATTTACATGTAAATAATAATTCTTTAATCGATATAGTTAGTTGAGTTTATTTATATATTTTGTGTTTAAAACTATATACTAATGTGAGAGGGCACTGATTCCCGGAAAAGAGGCTTCATGCCTGGCTCGGGAGTTGGGGACTTTTAGAAGGTATTGTATCAGATTTTTCGGAAATATCTTTTTTTTTAATCACCAAAGACTTATTATTATTATAGTGGCTTTGCTCCATGTGACTCCTATTATTTTCAATAACTCTAGAGCAGAAATGATTTTAATTCTCTACATAAAAAGTACTAAAATCATTGTCATTAAAAATAGTAAATATACCAAGTTTCATGGTAATCAATTACCATGAAGGCAAGGGTTTTCAGTAATATACAAACAATCCTACTTCCTATTTCTTACTAATATTATAAACGCAAAAGTTTGTGAGTATGGATGTATGTTTGTTAATCTTTCACGCAAATACTACTGAATGGATTTTGATGAATCGTTACAATAACATATCTTACACGATCTATCATTATTACCAAATTTTCCATCATCATCCGGGTGAAACCGCGGGACGCAGCTGGTTATCCAAATAAAACGACATTCGTTGTCACCAATCTTGCTAAAATAATTCTGTTTAACGAGATTTTAACTGTTTTATATTACCCTATCCACCCCACCAACCAAAACATATTCAGAACATAAAATCGATACAATTTCTAATACAACATGTTCAAATTCAAAACGCCCACACGTATTTAGGGAATCCCGCAAATAAATCGCTAAGATACTTTCTGCCGGGCAAATCATCGCACATCCGCCTCACATTCCTAACATTCAAGCAGACGCCAAACAGGTGGCTTTTTGCATTGCGAGTGAAAAAAAACGCATAATAAACACTCTGAATGAAACGAGTTCTCCGAGTATACGCAAACTATGGGATGTCCCAAAGCCCATAAACTGTTTATCACTTAAGGTTTTAGAGTTCCTCGGTTAGATGCATGAGCTGGACTATATAAATGAAAACAATCAACAAACTACTACGCTCAAATCTCCTCATATTTAAAGGAATGGATATTTGACAGGCAAAGTTTGTTTATTGCTTTCATACCACGGTCATTAACATAAATTCATCTACCTAATTATTTATTTATTATTTTATTACAGAAAAACATGTCCCATAGTCCTAGACATATAACATTATTCAAATTAAACAGAATTATATTAATATATATAACAATTTATAAAGTTACACATATATCACATTCACACTTATTCACATATATAGACCTCAATGTATATTTCACTATACTATTATGCATAGCGCAGCAGTGCCTGTTTTTAGTCAAGGGAAATTCGTTTGAGGACTAAGCCGACAGAAGCCTGGGGGATAATTCGCGACCCGTTATGTGAGTTCGCCAGATCGGGGTTGCACTAGCGTGCCCAGTCAGAACCGGTGCCACGCTATTGCCCCTCCCCAGTTAGGGATACCCACTAAAACCCCTGGGTGTTCCGTCCTGCGCTTATGCCAGAGCTACGGGACAGCGAGGTTCCCAAGTCCGCGTGCCCTGGCAGGCGTGGGCCTCCTCACTAGTCCTCTTCCAATGCCGAAGGAAATTCTCTCCCGGCGTCTTCCAGGTCAGCACAGCAGCGCCTAACGTAGGTACAGTCTACCCTATCGGCAATCATCCCAAGACGGCGTTGGTGCTGGCCCGCACTGGTTACCAGGTCCGCGCACCGTTCCTATGGTGGTCTGAACGCAATGGGGCAATTATTGGACTCATGTGTAATGTTTTAGATACATAAGCAAAAAAACGGATTCAATTTTTTGTGCTTTTAGGATTTAGAGCATTCCTCCAGCACAGCTTCACTAACAATTACTTGCCTCTGATCCTATTTTTTGAAATAAAAATATTGTCTACACGACTCTCTGCCGAGGTCCACGATTAAGCCCATGAATTTCTATGTTACGGTTCAAATGTGGTATTTCTATATAACTAGTATATGAATGTAAGCATATTGTAGGATAACCAAGCGTCTCGACAGCAAACGGCACAAATATTTCCGCCGCTTGAGTGATATATTGAATTGAATATTGGATTACATTTTTTTTTTAAACTTCATACATAGGTAATTTCAATCTGAACATATTTACTTTATCTTTTGCGTCTTTATCTATTCTGTTTAACTTGTGCATAACTTCAACAACAGTGTAGATATTTAGCGGCTTTGGATTGAAATGCCGCTTTCTAGGCATCACATTGGAATAAAGATTAAAGGTAACTTTGAGTTTTATTTACATTTGCCCAATCATGTACCTTATCATTACTAATACTTAATGCTGTATAGTCAGAACACGAAAGTAATATGACTATCACACTTTTTATGTTTTGTCTAATGTCAATTAATTTTCGATCTGTTTTATCTGCATATAATATTTTTTTAATTTGGATTTATTCGACTTATAATGGGAGTAACTTTTTTTACAAAGATATTTTTTTGTACCAAGACAATTATTTACCACAATAATGTTATGATGTGGATATTTATGATTTTGTGTACCACAAATTCCCAGAACATTACTAGTGGTGATGGTGATAAGTGACATATAATATGAAAGAATGTGTCGATGGGAAGTTTCTTGCCGCTTCTTCTGCTTAAACAGCAATAATACGTTGCTAAGCGGCGTCCACAGAGCAGGTAGCAATCTTATTTTCTAAATTACCTTTGTTTTCAAAACATGTTCTCCAGTGGAACTTGTTTCGATTGCTGACGGGGGTGGAAAAGATTGTGAATAATCTTGTACAGTGATATTACCGGTGTGTGAAACCGCCTTTCCACTAATAAATGCGACAGTATCCTGTGTATTCTCATGAATTAGTGAAGTTTAAATCCAGTAGTCCTACGTTTATGTGCTGAAGATATACTGACATTTTTCGCCAAACTAATAAGAACTACCAAATCTTCGGAATAAGTGGTGCAAATTTAGGGAGGCTTATGTGTTAGCAGTGGACAACGGTTGGCTGGCGATGAAGCATCTCCTGTTTCCCTTGCACGTAGGAGCCTCGGCGACTTGGTAACGGCCATGTTGCAGAGCGACGACCGCTGGGATGCTGCGGTTACTTTTTGCGAGGCAGTAATGTCTCTCAAAGAGGCCGCAGAAAGGGATAGGGAGTGAAGTCCTTCGGCGCGTACTACGGTCTCTTCTCGAGGTCGCCGGCCTTCAGCTGGCACCCGGAGAGGCAGGTACGCGCATTACTTCCCTCCCTGAGTTAGGTTCCGGATTCATCTGCCCCCGTCTCGAAGTGGGGTGTGTTCTCCCAAGGCACACCTCAGGCACTTTATTGCGCTGGATTGACTGTTGCGTAACTATGTTCTATATCTCAGTCTTTCCATAACAAACAAAAGCGCAGGGTTGACAGGGAGGAGGGGGTTTTTAGTGGGTATTGAGGTTGCTCGCCCGTGCGGCATCACTCGGAGTCTCCACACTCCTCTGTGTCATCCATTGTGGACGGAGCGCAAACAAAGGATACTATTGCTAGCGTTATCGCCCCCGGTGGATGCGTGCCGTTTCCTAGTGACGGCCCAGAGAGTGCGTAAATCGGTTAGGCATTTTCCCTCGCCCCAAAAAAAAAATCTCCTGTTTCCCTTCTTAAATGTAACGACAGTCACTTGCCTTCATGGAGACCGCCGGCTCGTTTATCAGTTCTTCGAGAATTTACAAATAAAATTCTACTATCCGTCTTAAATGACATAATACTCGTATAATATATTTCATTAGCGAACCAGAATTTACGACATACAGCTATAAATTTTACTGACACTTAATTGTTATTATTCAAAGAATTTGTTTTAACAATGTTGTAAATTATATTATCGTTCGCATGTTAGTAATGTGGGCAGGGAAATTTGCTTGGTGAATTAAAAAAATTAAATTATCAGCAGAAAAACACACATAATGTGTGTGTGTGTGTGTTATTACCTTTAAGTTAAGCAACTTACGCCTTCGTTATTTTTTTTATTTTTTTTTTTATGTTTGCGTATAGGCAAACTGGCAGACGGGTCCACTTGATGGCAAGTGGCTACCGTCGCGCATGGACATCTGCAACACTAAGGGAGCCGATGCGTTGCCTACCTCGTTGAGACTTTAAAAATCTGTTTACGCCCTTTTTGAAGAGCCCCAAATTGTAGCGCTCTGGGAAAACCGTTATGTGTGAATGTGTATATATCATCCATCATCATTATTATCCCGAGTGTTTACGGGTATTTCCGGGTTCAATATAGTTTCCTATTAAAAAATCCAATTATCCCGCAGAAAATAACATTTGACTTTATTTTATATGAATATAGTTTCCTATTAAAAAATCCAATTATCCCGCAGAAAATAACATTTGACTTTATTTTATATGAAGTTGGACAAAGTCCCGGGCAAATGTTAGTAATAAATATAATAAATTTTTGCCTATATAAAAATCGGTGACAATGGTAATTACTATCTCTGACAGAGATGATAATGGGACAATTTATAAAATTTCAGTTCACTCGAGATACGTTTTAAAAATGCGAAAAGTGGAGCAGTACGAAAAGCCATATTACTTCATTATAAATGTCACAAAAGCATTATTTAGGCCCCTCGCCCACGGCGACTTTTGTAGCAATGCAGTAGCGATGCCGTCACTTATCTGCATCGATACAGTCGCGAAGCGGTCGCTAGCTGTGTGCCCTCGCCCCGTCTCGATGCTGTCGCGCTTCTGTCGCGAGCAAGCGCAACAGCTCTCGACCTGTCTGTGTTGCACTGTTGCTCGATTCTCCACTCCTCCTCCACTTCTTCATCCGATGTCACCCGACACGGTCGCGCGTTTGCATCGATACAGTCGCAATGCAGTAGCGCGTTGGCATTGCTACTGTAGCGCGTTGCAAATGCGACTAATACGCATTAGGAGCGATGCTTAGTAAACGCGCGACAGCATCGCTACAAAAAGTCACTGTGGGCGAGGGGCCTTACTGAACAATTATAAAACTACATATATTAGAATAAAATGCAAGAAACCTCAACTTATTTGTATTGTACTCTACCCATAGTCCCTCAAGACTATAAGTAAAATACTGAGCCCACATCACCGTCTTCTATAGGTAAGGTGCCCAGAAGGCTAGCTACGTTTCCGCGCTAGATCGCCATACTGATCCTTTGGCCGAGATAAGCACCAGCATTCTGATCACCTGAAGAGTAAATGAGTCGTTTTGATAAATTTTGATAGAGTCTCATGGCCTCAGGACCCCACGGTCCAAGCGTCTCGACAGCAAACAGCACGAACATATAACTCTCACTGAGGGTTGCATATTAATTAAATATATTTTTAAAAATAAATATTTCATATTACGGCCGCACAGATTAAATAAACATATTAGCAAATAGGCTATCAAATACTTTAAAAAATATATTAGCAAGGTTTCCTCAATTTCTACTACAACAACCTAAACCGCAAATTCCTAATTAATTATTCGAAACCAAAGTTCATATCATCAAATTCCTCATAAACAGGTTACGTCCGTCCTTCGGCTCACGTGGTAGCAATATTTCACTCTTTGTTAATTAAATTGACATTTGTATATTTATCATCATTATACATCCCTATTATTCGGAATTATCTATACAAATAAATTAAATTAATTGTTATGTCAAAATAGGGATAATTGCCGGTCAGTGTCACGTCACATTTAAATTAAATTTGTCAAGGGGCCTCTACGTGTTGGCCTTCCCATGGCTCCACACAAGCCCTCCAAAAGTCCGTCCATTTCTATGGCTTATGGTCTACTGAGAGATACATTAAAATATATTTACGTATCATATATCACAACCTATAATTACAAGTTATTTATTAACTATTCAGTAACATATTATATTTCTTTAATATTAATCACTGTTTACAAGTAGAACAGATTATTATTCAATCAGCGTAATAAATACATTTGATAACATAATATTTTGATACTTTTTTTGTGAATCATTAAGCAAACACCTGCTGCTTTATTGCCTTTTATTATGCCACTAATGTCTAATAATTAGCCAATTTGTTATTATGCATAACAAATACCTACATATTATTATATTTAATAACTCAAAAATGTGAAAGTCATTTCGTTTGAAACAGCGGGGGTGAAAATAAATGATGTTTTTTCTAAGAAAGTCGTAAAAGGAGTAAATAGAAGAAGATATTTAAAACTACGTAAATATTATATTATATTTAATTTTTAATGTAGTTTATGCGAATACAGGGTTTATTATAGTATTTTTATAAATAACTAGCTGACCCGGCGAACTTCGTACCGCCATATTTTCTGAATTCCCAAGCCTTTTTTTCATGATACAAAAACAAAATTACCATAATCAGTCCTGGTGATTAAGAGGATTCTAGAGCTCGATCTCAGCACCACCTACCGGATCTAATTGCGAATCTAAACCATCCGGGAACCCACTCAAAGACACAAAAACAAAATCACCAAAATCGCTTCAAGTGATTAAGAGGATTGTAGAAGCCGATCTCAGCGCCACCTACCGGTTCCAATTGTAGATCTAAACCATTCCGGGACCCACTCTAACACATACACAAAATTTCATCAAAATCGGTAAAGTCGCTCTCAAGTTATGCTCTCACCAACACATTTTGCGATTAATTTTTATATATAAGATTATCGAAAGAGCTTGGTAGCTATCGCATTATTCACATTCGGCGCGGTCTCTTGAAAATCTTTAGTCGTATTGTAAGCTCTCTCAAACGTTGATTTACTATTTTAAATTTGTTCACCGAAAGCTCTTGAACGTTTAATGGGATTTTGTTACTAACAATACTTTGGCCCACGAAATTATTCTATATTTTATGGAGCCTACACGTAGAAATTTCTATTTATTTTTGTTCGTAGTATTTTTACAGTAAATAATACCTAATCTGGGAAAATCCGAAATATTTTCCTTAAGATAGAGAACATGGCGGCCTCTGTTGTTGAGCGGGCTAAGCCTTTGCCGTCCTACCTCATTGCAACGCAAAGGCTTCGGGTTCGATTCCTGGTATAGTAAATTTCGGAAACGTATTTCCGTTATTTACCACGGTCTAAGTGTCTGGGATCGGCCCCAGAGTGTAGTACGTTGTATATTACCCATAACACAAGCGTAACTTGCATAATTAAGGGATATAAATGTGTGTTTGTCTGCCGATTATTATAACTATGTTCCTGAAGAGTTTCTTGGGCCGCTTCTTCTCTTCAAGCCACAACATGTTGTGAAGCGGTGGTTAATTAGATTAGGCTCCCATAGAGTAAATAACAACCAAAAACAAAATTAAAACTAAATAATTAAAATAAACAAGTTGGCGGTAGGCTAAATAAAACTTTAATAATACTCGTTGGACAAATGTCATCTTTGTCGTCCGTGACTACGACCACTGAAAAGGGGCCGAAATGTCGGATTGACCAAAATCAAATAAATTACCGTATTATTTTCAAAACTATACTCTGAAGTCATAGTTAAATTATATATTTGTTTGAACTTATCGCGGAAGGAATCCCGTGCTCCCATGTTGTAAATTGAACGGATAGCATGCTTCTGTAGGATAGAAATAATATTTATATCAGTTGCGATACCCCATAATAGAATATCATAAAACATGATATTGTAAAAGTAGCTAAAGTAAACCAAACGAGCACAACCAAGATCAGTCATGAATCTTATCCTATTCATTGCCATACGCTGCAGAGTTTAGACTAATCGCCATTTTTTTATATGAGATGCTATGATTATAAAACTAAAGTAATACCGAGAATAATGGTTCGTTGTGGCGGCGCTAGATTTAGAATCAAAATGAACTAATGCCCGGTTTCTGAGGTTACCAGTTATGAGTTCATTAACAATCGATTCCGTATAGTTATGTAGTAGATAAATTTAGGTTAACTGTTAACCTACAACTAGTACCAACACTCGCCACTAGATGGATCTATTTAAGAAGGAATATCTAATATTTATTTACATTAAACAAAAACGTCAACAGAAGATATATGAAAGGATATGGACAAGAAAAGAAAAGAAAGAATATAGAATAGATAAACGCCGAATATCGGTCAATTAAGATGAACCTAGTTTAACTATCGTACGATTTTATCTGTGCAGGAACGAAGCAAGAATACAATTTCCTGCGGCCGGGCGGCCTGTCGTAAGAGGCGACAAAACAACCCACAGCCACAGGTAGGGCATTTGCCCGACTGAATGGCTACCACCCCTGGTCTTAAGTGTGTCGCCATAACAACCTTTAGTTGTGTTCCGGCATTATTTACCAGGTTCCAGTCTCCCATAAGAGAGCAGCAGCGCATTTGTAGCACCTTTGGTGTTGCGAATGTCCATAGGCGATGGTAACCGCTTTCCATCAAGTGGGCCATGTGTTCAAAAACACAATTTTATAAGTTATTGAACTGATAGCGCTAACGAATAGATAAACTAGAGCTAAAAGTACCTCAGAATCCGGACATAATTGTCACTTTTATAGGAAAAGAAATGTTGGACAATTTAGATGGGCATTTGAGATTGAGCACGCACGTACCTGATAAATGGGCATGAAATGCAGCTGCTCCTCACCTTCACTTCCTCTTCACTTCAGTTCAATTTGTTATAATATGTTTATGGTACTCAATTTTGTTTGTATTTTATATTTACTTTACAAGCTTTTATTTAACTTGCAATGGACGTACCTATGTAAGTTAGGGTGGAATCTTGCAAGTTAAATTTGACCAACTTCTCGGTTTTCAATTAAGTTGAAATTTTGCACGCATATATATATCGCGTGACAATGCAATAAAATAGTACCATGGAGCTGATCTGATAATGGAGTCGGAAGGTGGCCATAGGAACTCCTGTACTAAACAAGATAGACCCGTCGTGTTTGGGCTCGTTTTACTTTTCTTAGCTAGCACTCTGCTGCTACATGGTATCCAAGATCTCAAAAGTTTGTATTTAAAAAAAACTAGTATTATGTGTATGGTAAGGAGCGAGTTATTTCTTTTTATATTATTAGCGGTATCAATTTATTTTATCAAATAACAATGAATGACTGACATGCGTGCAAACAGGAGAACGCACCGTCTGATTAGAGGAAGGAATTTAAATATGTTAGAAGAAAGTTGGATTGAGAGTGTCGGGGTGAAGGTAGGGAAAGGAATACTCCGGTGTTTCGGGCATGTGGAAAGAATGTACGATGAAAGAATGACTAAACAGATATACAATGCAAAAGTGTATGTATGCAGAAGTCGCGGAAGGCCACGACACACCTTCCATGATCAAATTGATCGTGTACTAGCAGAAGGTGATGTCAGGAGTTTAAAGATCAGACGACCGTGGATGACAAGAGCTATGAATGTCAAAGAAGCAAGTGAGGTGTGTAATACTAAGCCTGAATGGCATTCTGTTGTTCGTGCCTACCCCGCAAGGGACCTGGCGTGAAGTTACAAATAAAAAATATAAAAAAGTTTGAATTGGTCGAAAGATTTACATGTACCTTTGATTCTACAACCTCCAGAGTTTCTCTTTTTAATAGCACATCAGTTTTTACAGGTTAAACAACTATAATAATATTTAAAAAGAAAATTAATATGTTAATATGAAATAAATATTGAGATAGGGTAGGGTCATGTCAAAAATGTTTCTGCGAATCAAATAAATATATATATACAATATAAAATACTTATATTGTAAACCCTCAAAGCTTACAATCGCTTCATTTTATGTCCAATAAAATCCATATATTAAATTTAAAAATGTATCTAACTTACGAAAGAAAATGAATCTAATAAATTCCTTTCCAGACTTTATATAAATAGGATGTGCCCGCAACTGTGCCCACGCTTGAATGAATGAATGATGAATGAATAAATTATGAATGAATGAATGATGAATGAATAACTTTATTTCACGTACATTAAAGTACAATGGGCGGCCTTGTCGCCATAAGCAATCTCCTCCAAACTACCCTATACAAATTATTATCGACACCGACATCATTATTTAGTGACTTCATAATTATTAAAAGGAAATTTACAGTGTTTATTTATTTGCATTCGTCATAATCATATTATTAAAGTTATCAATATTATCATAGTAATTTATTTATTATTATTACAACATTATTAACTTGAAATTCTATCGGAATAAGCTGATTTTTATACATCCAAACAAATTCAAACCGTACCCGGGAAAGTTCCCGCGGGATTTGCGGATAAAAAATATCATAAATTTTATTTAATTTGCTACCGACCCGTCAAAAAATCACGTTGGAATTAGATGTTTTTGATCTGGCCATTTTAAATCATACACGGAAAAATTCCCGCGGGATTTCCAGGATAAAAAGTAGCGCAGAGTTTAAGTCTAAGAATTAGCTGTCGATCAGCAAAATCTGTATTGAAATCGGCCCAGTAGTTTTAACGTGAATCCCGAGCAAACCGACAAACAAACAAATCTAAAAAAAATGCACTGTGTTCGCCGGCGTTTCTACAGTCCATTCCAGTTTTTTTTATAATAGCTTCTATATACAAACTCGGCATATTTAGGCTATAATATTATAAATAAAAACTGGTTAACAATAACATTCTTAATGTTCTGGCGACATGGCGCCAAAATGCCTTTTAAATAAAAAAAGGCACTAAAAATATATAAAACACTAAAATCACATTACGGATAAAGCTCGCATTCGTAATACTAAGGAATTTGGTAAATATCGTCTTGTTTTGATTACAATATAACTAATACCTACCGTATATTTTATCAATAAATCGTCTGAGTTTTAATTTCAAAAATAATAAAATATATAGACTGTGGCGCCTGCATGTCAATTGATTATGTTAATATAGTAATAATAACGCGAAATACCTATTGAGGTTTTTATAAATACAATTCGTATAAAGGCGGATCTCCATCGAATATGCGAGAGTGATTATTTGATTATCGAAACATTCAATGTAAATGACGACCGATTAAGACAAGGTTTATTAATTCAATCTAATGTTTATTCCAACTGAATTCCAGTGGAGAACATTTTATGAAAGAAATACATACGAGCTTAGACCAACAATAGGAAGACTGAGTCTCGGACTTACAAAGTGAAGCCGGCTAAAGGATGCTGAGCTGTAGTGCTGTCGCGAAATGCGAACGTGTTTTTAAAAAAAAATATTTAAAATACAAGCTTTATAGATCCTGGATTTCATTTAGCAGCAGAGTGCTAGCTAGTCAAGACGTAAAAAGAACCCAAACACAACGGGGCTATCTTGTTTAGTACGGGAATTCCTATGGCCACCTCCCGAAGCCATCATCAGATCAGCTCCATGTTACCATATTATTGCATTGTCACGTGATATACATATGCGTGTAAAATTTCAGGTCAATCGGAAACCGGGAAGTTGGTCTAATTTAACTTGCCAGATTCCAACCGAACTTACGTAGAGAGAGAGAAGTTTCTAACAAAGTAAGAAAAACAATATGGCAAAGATGGCGACGGATTTGGGTAAGTGATTTGTGAATTACTTACTGAATCATGCGAATTTCTATTGTCAAACTCATTGGATGGGGAATTACTGCAGGGGAGGTAAAGTGAGGTCATTCATAGGGACTTATTAATACGTCGTGAAAGAAGAATGATTCAAAGATTGAATTATTATTCATAAATAACAGGTATTTAGTCTTTTATTATTTAGTTATTGCTTATGGTTTTTTTCTCTCTATTTCAATCTCAATTTTTGTATATTCACTTCATATCTGTTTTTTTTTCATTTGCCCGTGTCCGTGTGTCACAGATGGTCCTAGCGGAAGATCAGCGCTGGTTATCTTGACAGGCAACTTTGATGAGCTATGACCAATGTAGGGCTACATTCACTTATTTGTTTCAATTTAAATACTTTAAGTGGTGTTTATTGTAGTTCTAAATAAATCTTTTTCTTTCTTTCAAAGATTCTTACATTGCGTGCTAAATACCTATGACTAGAACAGTCAACGTCCATATTTGTTATTAATGAAGGAATTAATTTGTGGATACATTGATGAGAATTTATATCTTGTGTATATATTTATTAACATTTCCATACAAAATTATTTAACACTTAGATTCTACATAAAGTCATTATAATCCCTATTAATATTATAAATGCGAAAGTAACTCTGTCTGTCTGTCTGTTCCGTTTTCACGTAAAAACTACTGGACCGATTTGGCTGAAACTCAGTATATATATGTTTTCGTTACCGAGAATGAACATAGGATACTTTTTATCCCGAAAAGTGGGATAGTTTCCGGGATAAAAATATATTTGTCTTTCTGTTTGTTATGCTTTTACGGAAGAACTAATGGGCCGATTTGGCTGAAATTCGGTACGTGTGTATTTTAAATACTGAGGGTGGACAAGGGATAATTTTCATTTTGGCCTTTTTGGTCATTTTGGCCTATTTGGTTATTTTGGCCTATTTGGTCATTTTGGCCTATTCAGTCATTTTGGCCTATTTGGTCATTTTGGCCTATTCAGTCATTTTGGTCTTTATGGTCATTTTGGCCTTTTTGGTCATTTTGGCCTATTTGGTCATTTTGGCCTCTTTGGTTATTTTGACCATTTTGATTATTTTGGCCTTTTTGGTCGTTTTTGCCTATTCCGTCATTTTGACCATGTCGGTCACTGTGGTCTTTTGGTCATTTAGACCATTCTGGCCTTTTTGGTCACGTTTTGTAATTTATTTTGTTGACAGATAGACGGGGGATGGTATAATTAGCGATATAAAATGAAGTGAATCTTCCGTGGGCAAATACATAAAAATGTAATATATTATGACCTGTAGTACTTGCTCTATAAACAAGAGAAACGCACTAGAGGATGACCCGCGGCGCAGCCGCGGGGTAAACTCTAGTCTTTTATATTTATCTATATCAAATCAGAGCAATGAAGGATAGATCATAAGAATAACTAATTACTTTACGACAAGTGAGTTAAGAGCTCAGTATTAAATCAAATAATTAGGGATGAAGACGAAATGTTTCCAGTATATACATTACTGTTGATGACAGAAACGCAGGTCAGTGTATATGTTGTAGTCAAAGATCGATATGCAGTCTCGTCCCGGAATGACTGGTTTAGCCTAGGTTTGAAAAAAGACTTTCAACAAAACCCAAAATAAATTCCAATTTTGACCTTTGTTTCAAGTATTTCAAGTCAAACATCGTACGTAAAATATTCTGTTACGGGCTTCGCTTAGTCGTTCCTAGAATCGATACAGGCAGACTCGGTCTAACGTCGATTCGCAGTTCACTCAAGCTTAGGCTAATGTTATGTAACTATTAACTGAACGAAAATGTCCGACAATCGCAGTCGGAAAACCTTTAACCATACCTGTTCCCAGCTTCGATAGAACTAAAGAAGATGGTCTAAATGTTTTCGAAATGGGTATCATACAAGATAAAATAGTTGATACTTTATACAGAGTAGGGAGGAAACACAGGCTTTCTCCGACTCCCATGAAAGACTATGGCCTCGGACTTGTGCAGATTATTAAAAAATACTTTTTTAGGAATCAGATACAAGAATTATTATAGTAAGTTAAGTATTCTTATACAAAAAGATTTTTCAAAATGCCCGACGTTGAGCTATCTCTAAGAGAAATCAGTTTAAATAACTCTAAATTTAGTGGCAAAAGCTTTATTAAATGCCACTGTAATAAAAAATGCTCTTCCTAATTATGTAAATGTAAAATATCAAACGTATTGTATAATTTAATATGCCATAATGCATCACCCCGTACAAAATAAAGACATTTTTTTAATTACTGCTATAAATCCTAATTCAAAATAAGAATAAAAAAATGATACTTTTCGGATTGGTCAATTGATTATTATAATATGGAAACAATAAACATAAAAAAATTTCGTTTTATTATACCTTATCTTAATTGGGATTGTTCACTTTTTTTCAATCTGGCTATTTGAAAAACCATTTCGAGGAATAGTGTCCCTAATCATTTCTGTCTATTTAAAATTCCAAAAAACGTACGATCTTCTTGTATTTTGTAAGAAATGCGTTTGACCTTTATTTGACCTTACTAAATCCAATCAGGTGGGCCGTCTGCCTATTTGCCTGCTTCAGGTTTAAAAAACATTCTAGCTGTACATTATTTGATTTAAGTTCTGTAACATGGATTTCCCTAAAGACCACTTTAAAAAATGTAACGATAACTATAGAAAATAATAATGGTTGAACACGTAAAATTATAAGCCTAGCGACAAAAAACACTGAAATGATCACGATACGTAATAATAATAATAATAATAATAATAATTTTTATTTATTTCAGACACAAAGATCCATAAAAAAAAAAAACAACATATTTTACAATTTCACATTACATTATTATAAATTAAATTAAGAACTTAAAAGATGAAAAGAAAAAATGAAAAAATGAAAATTGTCAGCTGTCAGTCGGTTCGGTCAGTCAGTCAGTCCCTCACTACTTATAACTAATAACATGTCATTTACATAAATATTTTACATATAAAATTAATTATTTGTCTATGCAGCAATCTGCAACCAGTCCCGATACATTTTGGATTGATGTAACCTGCTAGCTATAGCCGCAATTATGCTGTTTCTACACCCTTCAACCCTGGCCAAGAAATTTGCAATGCGACTTCTCCGAATAGCACAAAACGTGTTCAATCTAGCCTCAAGAAACATACTCGAGGCACTACAGTATCTTTTTAAACCCATTAGGTGTCGAAATATGTTGTTATATTGAACACGTATGCCATCCAGAGAACGCCTTGTGCATTCCGTCCATAGCTGACAGGTGTAGAATGTCTGGCAAAACGTCCTGAACAGATATATTTTAGTGTCATTACTAGCTTTAAAAAATCTTCTGGCTAACATGTTGCCACACACTGAGAGACATCTTCTTTGTCTTTCTATATCGTGGTTATCCTTTCTATCAGAAGAAAGAATATGTCCAAGGTATTTGAACGTGTTAACGATTTTTACAGGCTGCCCACCGATGTACACATCAGGCACATAAGATGGTCCCCTTCCAGACCTAAAAATTAACATCTCGGTCTTCTTAGAATTGTATACCAGCTCATGACGCTGGGCATATCTCTCGCATATAGATAGTAGTTTTCTCATTCCTTTGATTGAGGGGCTAAGTAGGACCATGTCATCTGCGTAGCTCAGGTTATTGACAAATCTGTCACCTAACCTGAGCCCCACAGGTGTCCCACTCAGCTCCACAATCAACTCGTTTACATAGCAGTTAAAGAGGTCTGGAGAAGTTATCCCCCCCTGCCTCACACCGGCGGACAGCCTGTAATCTGCAGAAAATTGATTTCCCCATCTGACATTATTGGTCTGCTTTTCATACCAATATGCAAGCAGACCAACCAGCGCAGGTGGGACATTGCATTTATTTAATTTTTCCCAAAGTATATCATGATTGATGGTATCAAACGCGCGGCTTAGATCAAGAAAACAAGCATACACACTTGTGTTTTGATCAACATAATAATTGACTACCTGTTTCAAGGAAAAAATTGCCATATCAGTTGAGACTTCTGGACGGAAGCCAAATTGCGCATCATCTATGTGCAAGTAAGGTGAAATTTTATCTTGCAATATACGATCAAATACCTTGGCTATCACAGTCGCCAAAGAAATTGGCCTATAATTGGCCTTGCTCGAGATATTACCAGTTTTACTTTTAACAATAGGCACAACAATAGTTCGAATAAGATCATCTGGTAAATAAGAGTGCTGTATACATAAATTAAATAACTGTGCGAGAATCTCACAAATGTATCGACCTGCAAAGAGCAAATGCTCAATACTTAATCCATCATGACCTGGAGATTTACCACGCTTAGTATTCCTAAAAATTCTTATTATATCAGAAGTGGTAACTAAGTATTTATTCCGTTCCAAATTTAAATTCAAGTATGATAAGTCGGGCGAACTGCATACAGTTTTTATTTTTTCCACTTGATTGACGTCCCAGTGTTGTCGGAACATATTAGCTATACTTTTATGATCATTTAAGTTTTCCACGCTAACAGGCAGACTACTTTTATGATTTAATTTTTTAATATCCCTCCAGAATTTACCGAAATTTTTCGTTGATTTGTGTCGGGCAATTATATCTAATTTAATTTTTTCTTGATTGTTTTGTACATATTTTAGAGCATTTTTAAAATTCTTTTTTGACTGTTTCATTTCTTCGTAATAATATCCCGAGCAAGGCCTATCAAGACTAGTCCATTCTTTAAATTTCTGTCTAGCTATATTATGAAGTTGTCGAACGTGATAATTCCAACCCACTATCTTATTTGACTTATTTATATTTCGTGTCTTATGACTAAGTGTTGCACATTGCTGCAATGTTTTAACAATATCACAATAAAGTTGATTTATAATTGTCGTATGATTATTAATTTTACATTTATTACAATCTGTTAAATTATGTAATAATTTATAATAACTTTGAGAACGTATATTTAACATCATTTCCTCACAAAGATTAGTGTACAAGTTAATTTGTTTGTCATCCCTATTACCCCAAATATAAGTGCATCTGAGATTGTCATAACTAAAAATATTATCAACAGTTAACTTTGATACAACACTAGTTAGGTTCCACTTAATAACTAGTGGAAAATGGTCTGATAAATAGGTATCATGTAGTATACAAACATTCGTCACGGCCCGCGCGGCCGCGTCAGTTGCGAGACAGTGGTCGAGCCATCTGCATGTGCCATGCACCTCACTAACGTATGTATACGCATTCGAATCCTCACCAAGGTAATCAATGTCTACACACCTTAGAGATTGTTCCGCACAGAAGTCTAGAAGCTCCCTACCAAAGAGGGAACCAGGATGCGCGTTTAGGTCTCCCATCACGAAAACGGCTTCTATATCTACACTCTCAATTAGTGCACTTATTCTACCTAGACAGTCAGTATATTCGGGAAAGTTTTCTACGCAATCAGTTGGCATGTAAACACTTAGCACTAACACAAATCTATCACCGCACCCTAACTTCACCGCTACCATACGATTGCTATGACAAGGGATAATTTCCGCACAGGTGAACACACTCTTGTCCCAAAGAAGAGCCACGCCTCCATATGGTCTGCCACGAATGATCCCCTGCGTCGTGTCAATCGCTGAAATGCCATGACATCCGAAGGAACTGTCTATACCATTAAGGTAGTCCAGATCATGCGGAAACAACCATGTTTCTTGTAGGGCTATTACATGGAACTGTCTACATAACTGTCTTATCTGGTCTATTGAACGTTTGACAGACTTGCAATTGAAAGAGACAATAATGTTACTCATTACAGTGAAATTTAAATAGTAGCACAGATTACTATGATTATATATAGATAACATTTACTTTTATTATTTTTGTTTTCTAGGCAAATAAATCAATGTAAACTTGTCCCTTATGACGTCATCGGAGAAATACTTTTAAAGTCGAATTATAAAAAAACTAAAGCTTAAAATACAAAAATATTCAAATTAGTATCTTAAAATACCCTATTTTACGTAAAATCAGAGGGTAATTTTTTGTGAACAATCCCCATTGATGTCTGACTGTCGAACCCCGATTTCATAAAATTGAGTTTCGGCGTTTGACTGTATAAATTAGTCTCTCCTAGGTTAGACAAAAATTCGTTAGTCAAAGGCAAGAAAACGAAATTATTTGGACTTGGACTAAGACTTTATGTTATACCCGAGGTTTGACTAGTCAAACCTAGGAGCGCCACAGCTTCGATGTTTGACTATGACATTAACATATATATATATTTCTTGCATAAGGTCAGCAGACAGGCAGATGGCTCACCCGAAAGCGGTATATCTCTATGTTATTCTGGGCTGTTTACAGATCTTAGTTTCTGTTATATATGTAAAAAACCAAATTAAGTTTTTGTCTTGAAAGTCTTAAAACAAAATTATAGTTTAAAATAGCTTTTACAACAAAATATATGGTAAGGTCGAAATGTCGTCTACGATGAAATGTCATTAAGGGCTTGATATTGAAATATCAAGAATCTTATTATATAAATAAAAACTATTTTTGAAATGTGCTAAAAGTTTGTTTAATCTATCGATCGTCTGTTTAATTCCTGGCCGTTGCAATTAATTTTTCAACAATCTAATTACACCCTTTAGTAAAGTTTTGGGATGATTGTTTAGTTTCTAGTGAACTCATGCCGTAATTTTAAATATGCATCCATCGGTAATGGATAGTTGTGAATTTCGGCCTCAAAAGTTTGGGGCCATGGGAACGTGAGGCTTATCAACTTTACCGAGACCTTTCAAGTTGACCTTGAAGTCTCGCGTGATCAAAAGGGCTGGCCTATATTTAGAGCAACGGATCACCGTCGATATACAATGGGGAAATGCGGTCAGCATTTTGAGAACGCTTCCCATGTCCCCCCACCAGCAGCGATCTGAACTACACTTTTTATGTTTATATTATTATATTTTTTTTTTTTTTATATTATATTATTTTGTTTCATTTCATAGTATCCATCCATGTGTGTGTTTTTTTAAGGCGTGGGAAGTGCCTTTTGCGCACTACCGGGTCCTTTACCAGGGATTAGACCAAAGCGATGAAAGGTGAGACCACGAATGAGCACCAGATTCAAATCGCTGGCTTGTGTGGAGACTCGAATACTCAATACTCCACTAAAACCACACTCCTCCCATGTACCCGCGCTCATGGTAGGAAAAGCGTGAGACTTAGAAGCAGTGCAACTGACTTCGTCAACAGGGGTGAAGTCTGCTCCCTAGGGAGCAGAGGAGACTTCTAGATGCTAGATGGCCCCTGTAGCGGTAATTATGGGATTTATCTTACGCATATCTGCGCCTCCAGGACCCCGACTGACGTCGGTACCCGCGAGATGCATGCGTACCTCGTATCTCTCCTTTTCTCGTTCTGATCCATCCATTTGTGATGCCCCAACGCTTGTCGACGAACTCAGAATATCCTGTGGTGGAGGGCACCCTCGTCAACAACAGGGAGAGGGGGGGGGGCGTTCACGGGAAGTTCAAGTCAAGTTAGCTATAAATTTAGATATCTTTGAGTGGGTTGTCAACCTAAACCGTCTCTGTTTTGACATCTTTCTACGAATTACGAAATATACTGATAAACACACATTTAATATTCATACGTAATAGAGATTCTGAGATATAGCCTTTACTCAGTGTCGTGTTCTTAGTTTTGGCCAGGGTTACATACCAAACAAGGTATTATCAAAATGGCTAATAGACGAAAATATTGTAATTTAAACGATTATTAAATGGACAGCTTGTCTATATAAGAGCGATTGACGCAAATCATTTGAATATCATAAAAGAAAATTTGGGTACAGTAAAACATTTTTTTTAGGAGATTAAGTAACAATTTATTAAAACAATTATAAAATTACCTACTATTGAATACAATGATAGAAAACTTAACTTATTTGTATTGTATTCTACCCATAGTCCCTCAAGACTATAAGTAAAACATTTAAAGACCATTAAACTTACTCTAACTCAATATGAATAAGACCGTAAGAGTTTTTCGGTTAGGTTTATTCTAAATCATTATTTTCCATAGACGTGGTTTTTCATACCTAAAGTAAGTATACAGAATATAATCATGATAATATATTTATTATAATAACTTATGTATTATTGTGTATATATATATATATATATATATATATATATATATATATATATATATATATATGTCGCAGAAGGCCTCGTTTTCACGACATCTCCTTTAGTTATAGCAGGTTTAGTGGGCGTCATCAGGATAAAATGCGAGCATAAAAACACGATGGCCACGGTTTATACACTTTTAATTTAGATTTAAAAGACATTTTAACATAGTTTAGACCGAGCAGCGGGTTCAGGGCATCGCTCATACTTCCAACTTCAATACTTTCTTTAAGATTCTCAAAGGTCCAACTCGACCTGTAGCCACCAACCAAATGTGCCACAAAAACTCCTCAGTCTACCGAAGTAGATACTACCAAAGTGTAGAGGGCGTCTGACCCCGCTCAAGACATGCTCTGCTCTCATTGGTCGTTTATTAAATTACAATATTCATAACTTTTATTAGGTTAGAACGATCTTTAAGTTATAGAAACATTTAACAAATCAAATAAAATATAATTAAGAATTTTAAAAGTAGTTAAAATGTAAACAAATAATATTATGCGTTATAAATCTAATCAACAATTATCCGATTTATATCTTCCCTCCGACATATATATATGTGTATGTATTCGTATATATATTTAAATTAGTTATGAATATTTATGTATCTATTGTCATTTTTCTGCACCACCTATTTCGCCTGATTCAAATTTTCCTCATTTAGGTTGTCTGGAAGAGATCGCTTTGAGCAATAAGGCCGCCTATTGAATTGCCTACAAAATATTGTAAATATGGTCTATTTCTGTAATTGTATATTTTGGTGTGCAATAAAGTGTTATCTACCTATCTATACGTATCTCTTTGTTTCTATCTTACTTCTTGATTGATAAGCAAATACTCATAACTGTCATATTATACTCCCTCACAACAACCACGTTCACAACCGCGATTTTTCCCGTTCCACTTGCTCAACTACACCCGGTCTAGAGTATGCTGCCATAACAACCTTGATTTGAGTTCCGACATTATTGGCCAAGTTCCAGTCTTCATTTAAAGAGCGGCAGCACCTACATACATATGTTAAAAATATCCATAGGCGACGGTACCTGCTTTCTATAAGGTGGGCCGTCTGCCTATCTGCTGATCTCAAGCAATAAAAAAGGAAAGGTTGGTATACGCTGATGGAATGGGAGAATCAAATAACAAAAATAGGATATGTAACAAACAGGAATTGGATAGAGGAATGAAATAGGGGGAAGATGAAGTGGGCCATCGGAATTTTCACTCATCACAGGGAAACACGATTGTCTAAAGGCTAACCGTTTCAAGCTAATATTCAATAACCGATCAAACCGGCCCTAAGACTTGATACCATGATAATAATTCCAGAAAGACTATACCAAGTCGAATTTACGGGTCAATTTTAAATCCCTCTACTTGTGCATTGCTGGATCACAGCTCGACTACTTTTTATAGTGGACTGTGAGTTGTATTTAAGAAGATATGTAGGAGTGAGAGGTATGCCAAATCCTGCACAAAAACCAATGAGGTAACAAGCAGAGTTAACCTCAAAATCCACTTCCAATGGGCCAGCTAGACAGTTCCTGAAAGTGCACGGAACTAACTAGTCCTCGAACCTATGGCTATATAAATATAAAGTTAAATGAGATACTGAAGATAAGATTTGCAAGGTTCACTTGGTTTTAGCACGGAAAAAATTTTACATCCCGACTGACCTCGTAGTGCGTTGGAGACTAGCTTCGCCACCACACAATGGCGGCAAAACCGAAAGCCAGCGGCTCTTACAAAACTACCCAAATCAGTATAAATTGTGAGGATCTAACACTACAACACAATTTTACCATATTAGAGCTTATAAAAAAAACGTTTTTTCCTTAATTTCCTAATGATAAATTTAAATAAAATTTTAAAAAGTTATTTCTTATTGGATATCGTAAAATTCTAGCGCGGCACGCTTTGCTGGTTTCTTGCCTCGCTCCCGTCACTATGTCGGAGCCGCAGGGGCACCCGATTCTATCGGTAGCAAGCAAGCCTGAGGGAGCTAGCAAGTAATGCTTGATCAGTGGTCATATGTAGCTCTCACAGACCCGTCTGCGTCAGGACGCTATCGTCCCCTAACTTCTATGAGGTACTTACTGCTACTTACTTTTAGCGCTTAGTCTCACAAAATTCTCAAGATGAATGGAAGTGGAGCGATGATGTCTATCTACTTAAATGAATAGAAGAGTTTTATTAGGTGAACTGGTCATTTGCGTAAATTCGTCAATAAGTGATCCTAGATCCTTCTTATAGCAACGAGCTGCTTAACCGAATCGTTGCCGCAAAATTAAACAATTCCGCATTCGACAGTGGATATTCGAGACCATGAAGACCAAACGTCGTCTGCAATCTGCGTTACATTGCTGTACGCAGTTCTTCTTGAGTTGGCCCTATATTATATGGTCCTGTACTTTCCTCCTGCAATCCTAACCGGCAATCTGGTGAATGACTTTAATCTTCCATTATAAATTGAATACAAATATCAGGGAAATAATCCCTTTCCAAAAGCACTAGAATTGTACTTTTTATTCCTCTACAGTTTATTAAATAAATATAAACTTGTAAACTTATAAAAGTAAATTTTCATTCGAATTTATTTGTCATAAACATAATTATTTTGACATAAATATTACCATCGTCCCCGTTCATAGTCCACACCAAGTTTACCACAGTTCTAAGTTAACAAAAGATATCTACGTCATCGATGACTTTTGATACAAAGTAAGGCATTGCGCAGCATTTTTAGTTCATCTGGAGAACTCACAGAATCACAAAAGAGCAATATCCTAATATCAAAAATTACCATTACAGTATATTTTACAGACAATAAGTTCACTAAAATATAACCTACATATAATATATTTTTTAATATTTATGCTATTTACAATAATCAGCCTTTAACACTTTTCTGAGAATCTTCCCCGACGGATTTTTTGGTATACTATCTAAGAATATCACGTCTTTTATCCTCTTGTACGGAGCAACTCTTTCCTTAACGAATTCTGTAATATTTTTATCGTCTGATTTTACTCCTTCCTTTAAAACAACAAAAGCTCTTGGCCTTTCACCGGTTTCAGGATCTGGTATACCAACAACAGCGGCATCTAATACATTAGGATGCTCTTTTAGTACACTTTCTAGCTCGGCGGGAGGTACTTGTAGTCCTTTTACCTGAAATTCAATTTTTTAGCATTTAATTCAAATCGACATCAGTTTCATCTTTAATTAAACTAAAGTAGTATACGAGTATATACATATACAATGTAATGTTTTATTGCTTACAATAATTTCTTATATACAAACTTTGCTAAATAATCTTTAGATGGAATATCTGTAGTATAAATACAGTCTAATCGTATTATGTTATGTGTATACGTATATATATAAATAAAATTTAACACGCTATATTATTATAGAACAAATTCTTTTTTATACATGCACGTGTATGTTGCGCTTACACATGCATGTGTATGCATAAAATGTCCATGTTGTGCACGCACAAGCGTGTATGCGTGATTAAGTGGGTGCATGAGTTTTTTTTAATGATGGCCAATGAAGTGGTAACGTGTCATCTAGTACCTTTATGAGTTCTTTAAATCTATCAGTAACTGTCACGAGTCCCTTTTCGTCGATTTTAGCTACGTCACCGCTTCTGAACCAATCGCCATCAACAAATACTTCCTTGTTAGCTTTTGGGTTGTCTTTGTATCCCTTCATAATATTAGGTCCTTGTATTAATAGTTCTCCAACCTGTAAATCAGATATCGTTTATTTAAAATCATGGAAGAAGAAACCCATTATTCATAAAACCGATATTAGACTGTTCATTGCTATATTTCATTTTAGATGCAACAACCAACGTGATCTATATATAGGTAACAACATAAAGAATCACTCCATATAATTGAACACCGTAGTTCCCTTTCAGTTCTAACTTTTATACTTTTCAATCGAATTGATTTAGTATTGTTGTTCCGTTTAACATCAAATTCAAATTTCAAATTCAAATTCATTTATTTATATAAACTTATTTCTAGGCCTTATATAATTATATCTAAAACTTATAGTAGTAACACATTTTGAACTAAAATTAAGGCTACATTTTTTTTGGCGGCGGTTGCTGCACTAGACTCGTGGTCTGTATCGCGGCACCCAACACAATTTCATTATAATATAGAAACTTAAATATAATGGAATTATTAATTAATTACTTAACCTAAAACTATGTGTGCGTTCGTGTGTGTGTGTGTGTGTGTGTGTGTGTGTGTGTGTGTGTGTGTGTGTGTGTGTGTGTGTGTGTGTGTGCGTGTGTGTGTGTTCTTTGTATGTGCCCCTGGTGTTATAGTCGTATTGGTAGTATACATTCTGGAGAATGCCTTTATGATAACCTCATTAAGCCTATGGCTGCTCAGTACAGTCGTAGTGTAAAAATGTTTACCAGTTTTCAAATTAATTCATATAATGTTCCAGGAGCATATATTACGTTTTTAAACTAAGCCCCAGACAGTTCCACACAAAATTTGTTTAACAATTTGACACTAAACTTAAAACTATTTAGATACGAGTTGTTTGATTTTTTATTTTGTCTTTAAGATGATTGTTTAGCCATGCATATTTTTATTGGTTTTAATATTTATATATATTAATTATATACCATCTTTGTTTCTGATATAATCGCAGAACTTGCTATTTATTATAAAAATTGGAATTTTCATTTGTCACGTTTCTATATTTTATAAACGAACATTTATTAAAATATTGGCAGTATTGTACTCATGCAAGCAAAAGTCGACTTTATTGTGACGAACGTTTCCATTCCGCCAGATTGAAATACTTCTTTCTTTACTTTTGGTTGGTATGGGTCAATGATCGCAGCCAGTTATTCTTTGTATATTACCGTTAACGGAAACATATATGTATTAGAAACATATATGTATTAGTAACTTGGAGTAGAAATTCGGCTAAGGTAAGCCGGTTAGAAAACATACCGTGCGATGTTATCGCCGACTACACCGCATTATTACAATTTTTATTTTTTGTTTTGCAATCTTAGCGCATATTTTGAAACAAAATCCGGTACCCAATCGGGTTACGAGTTGTTATTTCATGCTACACGAGTTGAAAGGATATCACGTGTCAGTAAATGTAGTGTTGGCTGCCCTGCAGCGCCGTAGACCATTGACCTGTGTAAGGTCGCCGGCAAAGATTTTACTAAGAGGGTGGATAACCAGGATATCTGACACAGACTTGTGTGATAGTTTAGCGGTTAACATACTTGCGTCCCAAACTCAAATTGATGATCTAAATTTGCCAAGCTGCTTTGGATAAGCGTTGTTGCGCAATTTTTTAAGCGAACGGAGAGTAGATATACCACTACTCTCCGTTCGCTTAAAAAATTGGGAGGTCCAAACCCAGCAGTGGAGCGTGTATGGACTAATCTAATATATAAAATTCTCGTGTCACAGTTTTCGTTGCCATACTCCTCCGAAACGGCTTGACCGATTCTCGTGAAATTTTGTGTGCTTATCCGGTATCTATGAGAATCGGCCAACATCTATTTTTCATCGCCCTAAATGTTAGGGGTAGTCCACCCCTAAATTTTTTTATTTTTTTTTAGACAAAATTTTTAATTTCTATTTTTTTATGATACAACATACAAAAATACATACAACCCTAAATTATTAACCCTCTGCGACAAACCCCTATTTTTACCAGGCAGGACGACGTCTGCCGGGACAGCTAGTAATTTATAAGAATATAAAAGTTTAAACAAATCTTTTTTTAATAGCTTTATGTACGTATCTGTACATTAAAGCTATAAAAAATAACTGGAATGTACTATATAAACGATAGAGAATGCGATGCATTTTTTTATCTGTTTGTTCGGGATTCGTGTAAAAACTACTAAGCCGATTTCGATACGGTTTTCGGTGATTGACAGCAAATTCTTGGACATAAAATCTACATTACTCTTAACGCGAGAATTCCACGCGAATTTTTCTGGGAATTATTTAAAATGGCCAGATTAAAAAGATAGTCGAATTCCAATTAGTTTTATTTACTGATGGATAGCAAAATTTAATGTGATTCAGTATGTGATTTTTTTTTTTGGGAATCCTCTGGGAATTTCCCTGGGAGCATTTGAAGATGTTCGGATGCATAAGAATTAGCTTAGTCCGACAAAATTTTAACTAAAACGATAAATTACATTCTTTGATAAATGCTTTGATACTTTGTGTCCCGTTTTGTGTAGTGGATTGTGTCAAGTCAAGCGTGGACGAAATTAAATACAATATTAATCGAACATTTCGTCATGATCGTAGAATAAAGTCGGTTTTGAAAAAAATACGAAAATCACTTTTTTCTGTATTTGTGTACTACATAATATAAATTTTACACCCGCATTAAAAAAAATGTTTTTTAAATAGTAGATTTTGAATTACTGAGTCGGAATACTGACGGATCTGACAAGCGCTCATAGAAAAGCGACGGTTGTGTGTATCCCACTGTGTACGATGCGTGGTGTTCCCACGCAACCCGCTCCCGCTCGCGACGGATCTGCGCAAGCGTCATTGTTCGCTGAACTATCACCTAGCGTATTGCACTAGATTTAGGTTTTGCTGGACAATTAATTACGCTCTATGCTCGTTAAATTTAGCTAAGCTATATTAGTTAAGGGCTAGTTATAAATTGTTCTATTAAAAGTTGTGCCACAATGAAGTCGAGAAGATCGAAGCTTATGATGAAACTTGTAGAATAGGCAATCAAAGCTGAACAATTTATGGACTTTAGTCATAAAGAGAAAAGTGATGAGGACCAGAGACTCCAGGTAAATAACTTATTGCCGTTATAAAAATTGTTTCAAATATTTTATCATTTTATGCAAAACTAAGTTAGATACATAGTTAAATGTCGGTTCTGATGATCCGTCCGTTTTCTATGGATTATCATAAAATTATTATTTTCCTTCAAAAAAATGTTGCCTAACTGATAGTAAAGTTATACTTATTGATACATTAAATTATAATTATTATCAAACGAGATTTCATCATCAAGACGCATGTAACTATACTACATTGTTCTGTGGACGCTATACTGACGAATAATCACAACCGACCATTTTCTACGCAAAAAAAAATCGTTTAAGTGTCGTATGTGCCAATCCCACTTTATCCTTAGTACTTAAATTCACTTCCAACTTTTTTCTTTTCTAAAACAAATTAGTGTTTGTTGATTTTAACTTTTTTTGTATAAAACATTAATCTAACTGAAAGAGTTATTATTATTGTAAAACTAAGAAACAAATTTCATCATAATTTTATTATTTTTATGTCTTAACCATCTACCTACGTTGTACTTAATTTTATAACCGACTTTACTTATTACTGAACTAACATAACGAGTTTTTTTTTAATACAGAGAATGAGTGAGTGCACTTAGTGTTATTTTAAGGACTTAAATATTTTTTCAGAACGCCTTTCACCATTACTCTCGAGAGCTCGATAAATTGTAGGAAAAAATACAAGATATTTGCAAGTATGTTTTCTTAGAAGACGATGGAACAAGGGAGATCTTAAAATAATGAGAAGACAATGAAAATTTTAATCAAAATACATATCATACCAGACTTTTTTTAGGGAAGATCCTATTATGGCCATAGATCAAAACCCATCCCCATGTCTACTACCATCAGATAATCAATATAATATCGTATCTGACTTAAGCATCAACTCGGCTTCAACACTTAATAATTCTATATATCCATCTTGACCACAGATTTGTCCCCTTTTCCTCAACCTACTGCCTCGGCTATTGACAACAACGAGCCAAGTCCTATGTCATCACCAGAAACTAGCCATATTAAAATATGTACCGATATTTTTTGTCTCGATCACAATATTGTGACGATTATGGGAACCGTTTATCCGTCAACACAGCATCATGATTTGTATACAAATCACAACTGGAAATAAGTGAAGAGAAAGCACCTAAAAAACGAAGGAAAAGAATACTCGTCTAAAAAGGGCATTACTGTTCCAAAAAAAAACAATGTGTACGCAAGTGTAGAAATAAATGTGGCACATTATTGACTCCCAAAGAAAGAAAGGATTCTTTTGAATTTTTTTGAAAATTCGGCGATAATGAGAAACAATGGGCTCATTTTGCGAACTAATAATAGACAAAGATGAAGGGCATATAAAAACATAATCGTCAGTTAAAGTACAAGTATTTTTTGCCAAAATACTAGAAATAGAGGTCTGTAAAACTATATTTTTAAATACGTATTCCATTAGTGAATGATACATACGGACAGCTTGGATTAAATATGACGGAAGCACTTCGATAGAAAAAGATCTGAGGGATATACATAAGAGTCATAATAGGGTTGTTGACGACGAAATGATAACATCGGCTTGTACCCACGTAAATTCATTTGCCCCTGTAGAGTCTCATTATAATAGAGCAGCATTCAAAAGACTGTATTTAGACGGTGAGTTGAGCATTCCTAGGATGTTTAATTTATACAAAGCCCAGCAATAGCCCAGATTCAACAACTACTCAAATAAAGCTTAGAGAAAACAGAGATATTGTAAACACGAACTTTAATTTGAGTTTCTATCTACCCAAAAAAGATACTGTCACAGTTTTAAACGATCATAAAATCCGTTTGACGATCTCAAAAATGAATACGAAAAACATCTAAATAACAAAAAAAATGACCTTAAAATACCATGATAAAAATGACGCTCCAAGTTCCAATGGACGCATTGTGTGTGCTACTTTTGACTTTCAAAAGGTTTTATCGTGTCCTCATGAAAAATTTAGCATTCTTCATTATAAGCGAAAATTTTCGTGCTATAATTTTACCATATATAATAATAACCTGGCTGATAAACAAGGTTTATTGTTATACGAGTATGTGGGGTGAAAGTAAAACTAAACATGGTGCAAACGAATTAGCCAGCCAGCTGTATTTGTAATTTTATAAAGAAGTTTGTGTCTCCAACCTTATCCAAAGCTTATGAAGATGCAACACTTATCAGTAATGATAAATATAAAGATCTCGTAAGCCTTTGCGATTCTGGAATAATGCCTAACAAATACCATAACTTTTCAAGAATTTACCTCATGCCCACATTGTTTCTGAGGATACTAATGAATCCGAATAAAATGTACCTAATAAAATATTGCATTTCCAGGGCTCTTTTTACAATTGTAAAATATTTTTTTCAATTTTATTTTCACTTTTTTAATACCTTATTTGCCGTATTTTGATTACTGTAGATTGTGATGTTTAAGAATATGTTTCGATATAACTAATTTTAATTAATGTGGTTACTTTAGCTCTATATGCTGTGTGTTGTTTGTGATTTGTGTCGTTTCTAGTAAACTATGAAAATTTAATAGAAAGGACTATTACTTAATAATTTGAGAATTATTTTAGCGATAATAAGATACAACATAACACATCCGTCAAAGACATTCAATTCTATGTTGATAGAACATGGTCGTAAAATAACATCTGTCGCTTAACCGACATCTTTTTTTCGTAGAATAACGTTGGATGGTACTATACGATTGCCCTGGCTCCGAAGTAAAATGAAGCATGTGAATTTTCTAGGAAACCGTTAAGTAATTACGTGTAATTTTAATTCCAATTTAAAAAGAACCTTTTTAGTAATATGTATGTGAATTTTCACCTTAACGGAATTGATAAAAAAAAAGTTATGGCCAAAAAACTACGTATAATATTTTAAATGGCTACCCTGTAAAGTTGATCCAATGTCACATCCGACACTGTTCTACGATCATGACGATTTGCACAATACTTACTTCATTTGGACCTAAATTGTTCATTTTCTCATCAACGATTCTCAGGTGGATATTTGGTAGAGCATAACCAGCGGCCTCGTAGCACTTTTCTCCTTTTAGATTTAGCGTAACTAGCGGACTAGCTTCAGTCATACCATATCCTTGATTAAATTCTACGTTATCCTGCAAACATATCAATTTAATGATACCTGGTATCAGTTTTCTTATTATTATAGTACTAGTCATTATATCATGTTATATGCATAATATAATCAGTTAAATTAGATTACATTTACAAAGTTTAAAATATTATCAAATACATATTTATTATCGTCTTTTGTATAAAATTTACGACTTTATACAATGGGGATTGTTCATAAAAAATTACCCACTGATTTTATATTTTTATTACGTAAAATAGGGTATTTTAAGATACTAATTTGAATATATTGTTTTATTTTAAGCGTTAGTTTTTATATAATTCGATTTTAAAATTATTACTCCGATGACATCATAAGTGACAAGTTTACATTGATTTCTTTGCTTAGAAAACAAAAATAATAAAAGTAATTTTTATCTATATATAATCATAGTAATCTGTGCTACTATTTAAATGTCATTGTCATTACTCATTACGTATCGTTATCATTTTAGTGTTTTTTGTAGCTAGGCATATAATTTTTCGTGTTCAGCCATTATTATTTTCTATAATTATCGTTACATTTTTTAAAGTGGTCTTTAGGGAAAATCCATGTTACAGAACTTAAATCAAATAATGTGCAGCTAGAATTGTTTTACACCTGAAGCACGAAGACAGGCAGTGGGCCCACCTGATTGGATTTAGTAAGGTTAAATAAAGGTTAAACGCATTTCTTACAAAATACAAGAAGATCGTACGTTTTTTGGAATTTTAACTAGACAGAAATGATTAGGGACACTGTTCCTCGAAATGGTTTTTCAAATAGCTAGATTGAAAAAAAGCGAACAATCTCAATTAGTCGATGTTTCTGGTAGTTTTAAAATATCCATCTTTTTTATTCCCTTTTAATTCCCCATTGTCGTTTAGTAAATCAACAATGACTGATAGGTGTGTTGTTGTAAATGATTCTAGCCGATTGATGGTTGATCTTTCAAAATAAGATCGTTAGAATTATAACGTGCTAAGGGTTAAAGAAAACATGAAGAATCATGCATATTGCTATAAGTAACTGATGTGTTAGAGACCATTGAATACTTGTAGCGTTTATATCATACTTTTTTCCAACATCTGAGAAGAATAGACGCAAATTATGGTCTCCTAGGTCTTATTTCACTTTATCCTTGAAGTTTGTTTTATAAAAAATAGTGTAAGCGGTTCACCTCTACTAGTACTAAAGTATTCTATTATTAATAGAAATTACTTTTAGAGATTATTGAGATAGCTTCGTGTATTGGAGAGTAAATTGAAATTTATATTGAAAAGCAAGTAAGCGTGAAACGTATGACCGTTCCTATCTCTGGTAAGTCATCCGTCCTCCGCTCGGTAGATAGCTGATTTCGATAGGATATGCTATCCGTGGATAGGCTAGAAAAGCTAATAAGGACAAAAATATAGATTTGTTTATCTTTAGTAATCTAAATGACGGATAGTTAACTTATTGACCGGCCGTAAAACACATCTACAGTATGTATTTCAAGAAGTTAACGATTTGCAACTTGAATAAAAACTAAATACTCACCCTTGCTTTGCTGAGAAATTTGTGAATATCTGGAGCAGGTAGGGGCGCTGCACCACATGTTACTGTGTCCACGTGTGCGAGGTGCTCTCTTGTCACTTGAGAGTGTGATCCAAGGAATAGAACTGAAAAAGGACAACATTAAGATTTATCAATCCAAGACTTGTGCAAGTTATTTATAGTATTTGAGTGCGTGAAGCCAGCAGCCACAGTTGTTCTACCGTTTGCCAGGGGCTGCGCTCTTCAGTAACCTGAGTTAGTTAAATGTTTATTTATAGAAATGTCATTGTATGATTTGATTTTATGATATGATTTATTTAAATTGACACATTGACACAACCTCTAATTGTGAGGCTTAAGGGTCACCGGGCCAGGTTAGGTCCATTCTTTATGTCATCATTGTAAATTGTATATATATATATATATATATATATATATATATATATATGTTATTTCTCAAGTTACGATAACAATATACGTATTTATTTATTGATTATGCGAAGGTTCGTTGACGTTTACTCAATACAAAGAACATACATAAAAAAGAACGCGTGTTTAATACCTTACCTCATCATCGATATATTTTTATTACTGTTTAAAATATAATAAACTAATTGAATTGATAAAATATAATATTACATAGCATTATATCCATGCAAAAACAAGGAGACAGTGAAATGTTTCATAATGATAATAATGTTTTTTTTTATTTTACCGTCTAGAATAGTTTTTCCTGTCTGATTCATAATTTTCTAATAACAATGCTTTTTTAATAAATTTATTGATTCATCGGTAATTGACTGATAGACAGAGTCCCTGAAAATCGGGAGGCACCGCACAAATCGGAACACCTGGAAACACTAGTCTAGTAAGTACCCAATCAATAAACTAAGAATCAGAAGAAGAACTGATGAGAATTAAAGAACAACTGACAAACTCTAAGCTACAAATGGAGGTGATTATGAAAATAAATTTACTAGTATGCAGTAGATGATACTACTTTTAACAAAATATGTCTAAGACCCGGTATGTACACATCCTCCCTTTTGAGAACAGTGTTAGTTTCAAAAGCTTTTTTTAGGAAAATGTTGTCGTTTTGGCAAAAATGGAACCAGTCAATTCGATCTAAAGAACTTAATATTATTATAACTTACTAGTAGGTGGTGCCACATACAGTAAGTTGGTCCTGTATTTCACTAGTGCACCCAAGAAAGTATCTGTCTGAAAACGAGGTAAAGTAACAAGTTTAACACCTGCCGACATCTTGTGAAGCATTGTAATTCCGAGGCCATATGAATGGAAAAACGGTAAAATTGCTAACAAATTGTCTTGATGAGTGTCTGAAATAACAAGATTCCATATTATTATGGTTAAATATGTCTAAAAACCACCATCGTTTTATTATTTTAGGTCAATTTCCATCCTACGGAATTTAGATAGGATACAGCGATGTGAATTCTAAAAGTCTGGATCTGTTCTAAAAGTGTAAATGGAAAAGAAATGTCTTATCTATCCCCTATATGCCCTGATTCCTCCTGTTCAAGGGCTGGGAACGCGTTGCCTTCGCCCCAGTTGTTGCAAATATGTATAGGCGGCGGTAACCGCGTTCCATTAGGTACATCCATCTGTCTGTTTGCAGTTTCACAATTTAAAAGGAAAAATCAAGGAATTATTAAACACGTTGAACGAAATCTTTGTTAATAAATTACATTTTATTTTCGTCTGAAATCGACTCAAATTGGAGCTCTATTTGAATTATAGTGTGCGATGACCTCATGAAGCTCAAACAAAGGTTTTCATTATTTTATTCAAAATAAACGTAAACACTGAGATTTGATTTATCTTGAACAGATAAATCAAATCTCTATTCCTAGAAGTGGTTTTTCAGAAAACGACCAAAAAGTAGACAAAGATATATAAATAATAATTAGTCTTTTGTTTTGTTAATTATCTACATTTACTGCAGATATTTATATTCTTATTGTACCACTTATTACTTATCTTTCTTAACAAAGATTAGATTGTAATTTTTGCACATTAAAACAAAAAACTTTATTCAAATTCATTCATTTACATAAAAACACGATTTTCAGGTGTTACATAAGATATTAAAAATAATTCATGGTCCTAGCTGATGGGCGATATATCTTGAAAAAAGAATTAATTACACCCGCCCACAAAAAATATCAAATTGTCTGTACTTTTGACCAGACCCATGAAATCTTTTTCCATCGTCATCTATTATCATCGACAAACAATCCGTTATCTTTGACTATCAGATCTGGTCAAAACTATAGAAGATTTTTTGTGGACCAGTATTATATAAATAAAATTGCATCGAATGTTATGATATAAACATTAACTAACCTGTTGTGTATGAATATTGTCTAAAATCAGTATTCTGCTGCTCACAATTGGCAACCATGTTGTAATGTGTTAGTTCAACAGCTTTTGGAAAACCAGTGGTTCCACTGGAATATGGCAAAAATGATATATCGTCATATCGTCTTTTGACTTGTTTCAAAATATTCACATCAATATTACCATCTTCAACTAGCTCTTTGTATGAAATTGTTTTGTCTGGACGACTTTTTTCTATATCTATTGCAATTATGTTTATTTCTTGTCTAGATAATTCTAGAGCTTTTTTAATCACTGGTATCACATCTGGATAGGCTATTATCAAAGAACTGTTAGAAATTTCTAGCAGCTTTTGTACTTCGTCTGTAAAGTAATGATAACTTTAATAATTGTCAGTATGAGTTTGAATTCGTATTGAATAATAAGTACTTGAATAATATACACTTCATTTGGTTGAAAGCGGATTCGCGAGTTTCACATATAGGTAATCTCGGTCGATATCGATTTCCTCTTAATGTTTCCTTCACCATCAGTACACGAAAATTCTAAAAACCTGCATATTAGACCAGAAAAAATATAAATAAAATTCAAATCATTTCATTTTTATGAGAAGCTACTAATTAAGGAACTAAACCAATATTTATTTTTTATTGCACAAGTCCACCAGACAGGCAGACGGCCCAACTTATGGAAAGCAACTACCATCGCTTATGAACGTTTTCAATACCAATGGTACTATCAATGTGCCGCCTCTCTCTAAAGGGAGACTGGAACCTGTCCACCAATGCCAGAACACAAATCAAGTTTATTATGGTGGCATACTATAAACCAGGGGTAGTAGTGATCCAGACGGTTAAATACCCTACCTCCCGCCTATGGGTTGTTTTGTCACCTCTCATGACAGGCCGCCCAGCCGCCATAAATTACATTCTTTCTCTATTCCTGCATGGACAGATATCATTTTTCATAACAATAATAAGCACTATTAAAAATTCATTGACTTGTATATTACTTACAATTTTGAAAAACTAATCTAAACTGGTAAAATAAAAGGAAAAAGATCTCAAGGCGGCAGTTTGATTCGTTCGTCCGACCACAGCACACAACGTTTCCCTATACAAGGCATTGCAAATTGCTGCTAAACTTAACCAATGATAAACTCTCAGGAATAATGAACTTTTTTTATTGCACTATTTCAGCAGACAGGCCTAGGGCCCACCTAATGGAAAACGGTTACCATCGCCTATAGACATTTATATCACCAAAAGCGTTACAAATGCGCTGCTGATCTCTTAAGGGAGACTGGAACCTAGCTACGAATGCACACAACTCATTGTTGTTACAGCGGTTTACTCTAGACCAGGGCTGGTAGTCTCCTATTATATCAATTTACTCTGTGGGTGGTAGCCATTCAGACGGCTAAACACTCTACGCGGTTGTGAGTTGTTTAGTTTTCTCTTACAACAGATTGCTCGGCCGCAGGAAATTGTATTTTCCCTTCGTTAAGATATTACTTACAAGCTGTATACACTGCATTCAAAGTTGTCGCTATAGCCCCAGCTATCAATACCCCATATACCACTGTAGGATATTCAGGAATATTTGGAGACATTATTGCAATAGTATCACCATCTTTGATATTGAATTTATTTCGTAAATTAGCCCCAAGAGTTCTTGACTGTTTGTATACCTGTTCATATGTGTATCCTCTATTTGTTATTCCACAAGTCTGGAAGCAATCAATTTTTAAATTAAATGAAATTTCTAAAAATACGAAACTGTGGCGAGTGATGGTGGAACAATCAAGTTGGTTTGAGATTTACAGAAAAAGGTAGAAAACTCTGGAAGGGAAAGACAAGGACGGATACATTTTAGAAAGGGATACACGATGAACGAAAGTTCCTTCGCCTTGTACCAGGGCAAAGGGAAAGCGGAAGCTTGACCAACTCCGCGTGCCCTGGCCCACATCTATTACCATTCTCCATCCAACATCAGTCGGTGATATGTCTCTCCCCACAGGAGAGTACATGAGCGCTCTCTTAAGTCTAAAAACTTCCTCTCGATCATGGTTCCGAAAGTTACGGTGCTCACAATCTGTTATATTATTATTTTTATACAGTTTGTCTACTATTATTGGCTAAAATGGAGCTCGTGTCTACTTTTATATTTTTAACTAGCCGTTCCCGCCCGCTTCGCCCGGCGAATGAGAAACAAACAAACAAATTGAGAAAAAGTGGGAAAATATATAGCCTATAACCATCTACGATTAATTCCGCGTCGAATGGTTGTGGTTTCATGCTGATCGGTCCAGTAGTTTTTGAATTTACCTCGGACAAAGAAAACAAACTTTGCTTATATATATATAGATAAATAAGGGAGAATAAGTACTATTATTTTATTACGAAAAATGATGCTTAAAATTAATACATTATTTCTTATATAAACTTGGTTACACTATTTCTTATATTAATAATCTATATGTTTTCTTGCTCACTAATCTACAAATTTTAAAAAAAGTAACTATTGTTATATTTATTAACTAATTTGAATGCATGTTGCCTGATTTTCTTTATTTATTTCTCTTCCCTAGACATCATCCATTTATACTATATTTATTTTTACATTTTAATTTTTACAATTTATTTAACTGACGCTAAGATATTATGTTCAATAATATATCTACAAGTGTATATACTATATGTTTATCAATTACATTTTATTGCTGGTTCAATATCTGGTTACTGTTTTTAGCCTTTATATCAACGTTAACACGTTGAGTAATCTCTTAATATTTTAAAAGAATAATTAACATTCACCACAGCAGTTTTAGTTGCCCATTTATCTAAATTTCTGAACACATATTCCTGGATGCACATTTTCGGAATTTCTATATCATTAAATGGGCACAAAACTTCCCTATTCTTCGTCCACACGTTTCTCTTCCTTGCGACACTCGAAACACTTCTATTTAAAATTTTGGAAAACATTTTGAACACACGTGCGATAGCGTTTTAACCTCGTATCAAACTGGTTGTTGCCTTACATTTACAATCTACAGTGATGATAATGTGTGATTTTTATTTTGTGTATATTTATTGTGAAGGAGGGTTTCGCTTATATTTCAATCATATAGGCGGTCCCGGTTTTACCTTAAGCGGAATTTCTACAGCACCTCTGTTTACTCTTTAATTCACACAAGTTATTTATTTGCTTTCATTAATAAATTTAACGTCATAACAGACGAACTTTTTTGTAACTTTCCCCGATTATTATAATGTCAAATTTGATTTGCCTGTTTTTTATACGTATACCACTCATCCGGAGTTCTTCGATGCTTCGAATAGATTTGAGCATCCGGTCGCGGCTGCAATTGTATCAGCCGCAGGGCGGCGGCAGTTGGGCTGCCAGATAATGAAGAGGTGGTGTAAGGTGGCATTCGCAGTATTAGCAGCAATCCTCGTAGTTGGGGGCGCTGTTCAGAGCGCCGAAAAGACGCTAAGGGCATCGGTAGGTAACTCAGGATGCAGACAAGATATAGAGCCAGCGTAAAAGGGCTCGTACACAGGCCAGTAGATGGGCCTGTCAGCGTAGGCTGGCAGACTTAGTCCTAGTCTGACGAGACAGCCTGAAAAGTTCACGAAACTGCTCGCCTCGTTGCTTAATAAGACTAAGTTCCTGTATCATAGGGCTGGGTTATATGAGAGAAGACGAGCTGCCTATAGATATATTTACGCGAAGGATTACTCCAGTCAAACACATGTTGGATAAACGCTTGATCCTGCTTTTATATGGTTTCGAAGGATCACGCGGATTTTATTTTTATAAATTTTCAAATAGGACCAAATATAAATATTTTTTATAAATTGATACGCGATTTAAGACAAATTCACATTTAAAAAGAAAATAAAGTATAAATCACAATTTCAAATAAAGTTTTCAATAAAGTTCACAGGTTAAGTTTTTGTAAAATTCGTTTTCAGCAAAATAAAGTAATGCATTAAAGAAATATTAAATTCATATTAATCAAAAAAATCACGTCTGTGTTCCCATACCTAAATTACAATGGTCAGATAAGTTTTACCCACAAACAACATACAATATAACAAGAGAAATTAAATTAAAGGATTTGAATAACAAAACGTAAGTAACTGGGAGCCTACTGAGTATGCATAAGCACCCAAATTATTAGGCGGCAAATTTGTTGAGCATCTAACATCGTCTAATCTCCTTAATAAATTATCAGTTATTAGTCGTGCCGATATTGTATTGTCTAGGTATCAACATGTAATCAGAGGGATTATTCTAATCAAAAACTATATTGTTAAAATATAATTTATTTTTGCAGCCATCACGACGTATATTAAAGCTAGCAAGTTCTAATATATGATTTACGTAATAAATATTATACTCATTTCTGTATAATTAAAAAACATAAGAAAGTTTAAATATTCATATTCTATAAGATAGACTTTAGGATATTTATAAATATCCTAAAATTTGTCTTATAAAAAACATATACACAACTATAAAAAATATTATTATATAGATAATTTTCACTTCAAAAATCACATTAAAAAAAAAACAAAAATCGAAATATGAGCCAGCCTCCTGATCACGCGTAGTATAAAATAGTCTGTTACAGATAAAGAGACTCTTTGCCGATGGTCCCCACAAGCCAAATATTTCAACCACAAACGGCACAAATATGTAACTTTATTATATTAGTATTAGTATGACGGCTTCAGCTGAAGCGGCGGCGTTGCCAGCCCCTGACTCATTCATTGGAAGATGAGACCAATTATAATTATATATATGTCGGAGGGAAGCTATGAACTGGATGGATTGTTGTTTGGATGTATAACGCACAATATCATTTGTTTACATTTTAATTACTTCTAAAATTCTTAATTCATTTTTATTTGATTTATTATTATTAAATGTTGCTATAACTTTAAGATCGTTCTTACCTAATAAAAGTTATGAATATTGTAATTTAATAAACGACCAATCGCAGCAGAGTATATGGCTCGGAGCGGGGTCAGACGCCCTCTATACTACAGTAGTATCTACTTCGGTAGACGGAGGAGTTTTTGCGGCACATTTGGTTGGTGGCAACAGATCGAGTTGGACTTTTGAGAATTTTAAAGAAAGTATTGAAGTTGGAAGTATGAGCGGTGACCTGAACCCGCTGCTCGGTCTAAACTATGTCAAAATGTTGATCAAATCTAAATTAAAAGTGTATAAACCGTGGCCATCGTGTTTTATGCTCGCATTTTACCCTGATGACGCCCACTAAACCTGCAAGCAATAAAGAAGATTTCACGAGAACGAGGCCTTCTCCGACATATATAATACTTTTGTACAAAAACTTTTCCCCATTCGTACCTATGATGTATAACTCGACAGATCAGAAACTATAATTGGAAATTTCTAGGTTTTCTGGTTGTAGTTCGAAGGGTCAGCTTTCAAGCCTGGGCTTTTCGAGTTTTTCTTCTTTATGCGGTCTTCGGCTTCATATATTGTTAAGGCATTAGTACATAATCTATCCCTCACAATGCTCAGCTAGTATTTCTTGAGCTTATTCTTTTACCCAAGGCGGAGGTGAAATGGTAAGACTTTTGTTTCCCATGTTATAGCTCTCCGGTTTCTCTAGAACTTGGCCGTACTTTGGTATGAGACGTTTTGCAAGTATGTTTGCTATGTAACGACCATGAAAAGTATTAATATTACGTTCTCTATTTCTTTCTTTCTTTCTTCTTTCTAGTTTCTGATCTGCTAAGTTCTACCTCATGGTCACCGCTAGATTGACGAGTACTAAAATTTTCTGCTTACGATTTTATTATTTTAATGACTGTGTTCAATATTGTAGTTTGCGGGTATACCAAATCAATTATTTTAGATGCAGTATATAATTATTCTTAACAAGAAACTTATAACTAACAATACTTCTGCTTCAATTCTTTTCTTAAAATCTTTCCAGATGCACTCTTTGGTATACTATCTAAGAACACAATGTCATTTACTCTCTTGTAAGGTGCTACTCTTTCTTTTACAAATTCACTTATTTCCTCAGAAGCTTTTTTGTGGCCTTCTTTTAATACTACAAATGCTTTTGGAACTTCCCCATTTACGGGATGTGGAACACCAACTACTGCAGCATCGTTTATAGACGGATGTTCACGAAGAACAGCTTCCAACTCTGCTGGCGGTACTTGGAAACCTTTTACCTGAAACAAAAATCTCATCAGATATATTGCAAGAAAATAAAAGGATCGAAATTGTATATTGTGTTTCATAAATATAGGGACACTTATTTAGAACTAGTTAATAACTTTTGTTTTTTTAAGTGAAGCTTCTTTAGATCTGTTGTAATTTGAAACTCGATAAAACAAAAATAGCGACACTAAAAAGCGATAAACACATTAATCCATAGGACTAAGCTTGCGAGGGAATGAAAAACAAGTTCTTATGTTTGTCAGTAAGCAAGGAAGCAGAAAAGTATGAATGAAAATTACTTGATAAGCTATACCTAAGCTTATTAAGTAACTTTCATTCTAAAAATATCGTAAAAAAAATCTCTCTAAAATATCCCAAATTGTCTTCGTAATATGATCAAAGGTCACCACAGATCACATGTTTCTTACTTTTTTCACTATGTAAAACATATTTTGAAACTAAACCAACAACGAAATATTATTTTTTCTCTGATTCGAAATAAGTAATATGTTTAAAAATAAGACATTGCCTGGGAAAGGATTTGAGTTACTAAATAGTGCTTTGTACTGTTAAAAAACGCAATACAAGTATATACGTTATTTTTACATAATTATAATGACCTACAATAATAAAAATTAAAATATATCGAGCATTAGCTAGTTATATATAAACAATTGTAAACTTTACTGCCTTTGTCACGCAAACAAATTAAACCAATTCATTAATAAAATTAGTAATTACCTTGATAAGTTCTTTCAGTCTATCGGCAATAGTAATAACACCATCTTCATCTACAACAGCTAAGTCACCAGTTCTGAACCAGCCATCTGCTGTGAATACCTCATTATTAGCTTCAGGGTTATTTCTGTAGCCTCTCATCACTTGAGGTCCTTTTATTAAAATTTCACCAGTCTGAAAAAAAAAACATAGATTCAGTTTTTTATACTTCCACCTATGTAAATAATCACAATCTATCTATATTAATGCAATTGAAAATGTCTGTGATATATTTCAATTTCACAAAGAACCAGGCACTATCTATCGTGCTGTACATATTCTTTGACGACGGTACGGACCCGAACAAAATGTAAGTACCTTCGGTGTTTTTTAAAATGATAAAAAGTACCTCCACTGATTTTATTGATCAACTACGCCATTGATATCAGGCGCATCTAACTATAGAGGTGAATTTTCAAGAGGGCCTCTATGGCCAAATCCATAAATTATGATATAGCGATAAATATTCAAAGGCGTCTCGGGGCCTCCTATTTTCATGAAAACCAAAACTGTATGATTAGATAATATACGATTTTAGTTTTCATGGAAATCAGCTCTAATAATCCTTTGTTTTTTTGTTAATTATTTGTTTTATATTTTTTTATGTTATAGTTTCGGATTTTGAAATTCACCTGCGTATGTATATATGTGTCTACCCTATCAACATATATCTGTATATAGGTACATATGTCTGGCAGCTTGTCTAAAAGTAAACATGAAAAAGGTTCCTTAAGATATTTTTTGTACACTAACCTGATTAGGTCCTAAATTTTCGAATGTGTTTGGATCAATAATCCTCACATGTGTATTCGGAATGGGTGGCCCAGTGCTTGAGTAGTTCTTGTCCCAGCCTTTTTGCGTTATTGATATTGTCGGCGAGGTTTCAGTCAAACCATATCCTTGACGGAAATCTAACTTACGCTGTAAGAATATATTGCATGTTAAAAATGATCTAGTATAAAATTATTACTGGATGCAAAAGGTGCTTCTAAGAATTTGTACAAAATACAATGAAGGTCTGTTTGCTACAAGCGACATTTTTTTAGAACATCCAAAAACCTTGCGAAGAAAAGAAAGAGCTTAAAATTTCTTTGCGGTTCCATGGATTAGGTTTTAAAATCATTGTCATCGTCAATATTTTTAATTAGTAATTTACTAGATCAACGCCTTATAGATTACTGTGGTGGTAGTGGACTTACTTTAGCCCTTCCAAAAAACCTGTCCACATCTGTAGCTGACAACGGTGCAGCCCCATTCACCAGGACCTCTAAATGCTGAAGAGATTTCTCTGTAGCTGCTGGATGAGACCCCATCAGCAATACTGAAAAATATAATAGCAATATTAAAACTATCACAAGGGAGATTTTTTTCAAATGACTACGGGTGGTTGTACAATATCTGTAATTCTGTTTTCTAAAATCCATCTCCATCAATGCATGGGTAATTATTATTAGAGTTGGGAAGCGATTATAGAAGTCAGCTAGCGGTTGTTAACGCCACGGCTAATTTCTCAAACACTTCGCCATTATTTGATAACCATTAGCCAGTTAATGATTGTCGAATAAAACCGACAGCTGACAAGTTTACGGCTATCTGGCAGCCGTCAGCTAACGGTTGGCAAGTCATTCACCATTGGTTACCAATGGTTTTTTAGGCAGCTACAGCTCTCAGCTCTTCTTCTAAGTTTTGGAATTTCAGTAAGATACCCACCGCTAGGTAATTCTAGGTTTTCGAGCTATTGCGCTACAATGTCATGTTGTGACATCAAAAAATAAATCAATATTGGCCACCATATATGTACCTAGGAGTTAACAGTAAGGTAGAGTTTAATATAGAGCTAGATAAATTTGATATCAAAATCTAAATAAATGCGTATATCCTGTTTAGACATTATGAAATAGAAACTTCTGAAAAATATGGAGCGGATTTGAATCACACCGTAAGTAAAAATTGATTTCAAAAATTTGCTAAGTAGTTTTTGAGACATGGATTATTTTCAAATGAATATTCATTAGTGTTTTGAACGTATATGGAAAGCAGTGAAAGTTAGTCATCTCTACGGATCCCTTCATAATTGATAAACTGCCACGCACATGCCCGTACGAATGTTCCAAGTGCATCATTTTCTGTAATCATGTTTTTTTTAGCTCATGCTAGATCATTCATTTTTGGAGAAGATATCACTGAATAAAGCTCATTATCGTTGCTCCCCCCTATAGTTGAAGGCCCGAGCCCAGGAGTGGGACATTTATGGACTGTTATTACTATTATTATATAATACTCATTATGATTTCCATAATCGCACCATCGTCATCGGAGCGTTAAATCCCGGTTACGTTCGGAGCGATCTTCGGCATCCCTTGTATTGAGACTGTTGGTGCGCATGTCATCCCTCACAAAGTCAATCCAGCATAGCTTGGGCCTACCCTTTCGACCATTCCATTAGACCAGCATAAGCGACTCTCTTGGAATGATTTTCATAATCATACAGTATAATCATATAATCAGTTTATAACTTAGAAATCCGACCAGCAGTTTTCGTTTGTTCAGAAAAGTGGAGATCGGTTTCCGACATGTAATGTCTATAACTTTATTCTCAAGTTGAAGTGACAGACTGTCTACTTACACGATTCTATGCTACTTTCTGTTCCACTTACACGTTTCGTACATTGTCGGGCGCTACTAAACTTGATCTACTGCGCAGGTACATCGGGAATAATTATTATTTGTTTAAAACTGTACCTTATTGGTTAGCGGAATCACGTTCCAAACTCAAAGGCCGCGGTTATGAATCCTGACCGAGAAGAATGCACACTTAGACGGTTTTGTGACCTAATTTGGATATTGTTACCATTACCATATTTTGACGGTAAAGGTAAACATCGTGATGAAACCTTTACAGCGAGATAACCTGTGTCAAAGCCACCAATCCGCCTTGAACAGGTATGAAGGGTATACTGTCAATTCATCTAAAAAAATGGGGAGCTTGAAGCTCAATAGTCCATCATTGCTTACCTAAAGGTGGAGCGACAAAAAGCACATTCGTCTTGTATTTCACCATTGCGTCAAAAAACCTTTCTGGCTGGAATTTATCTAGAGTTACAAGTTTGATCCCTAGGGACATCTTGTGAAACATGAGTATAGTGGCCGCATAAATGTGGAAGAATGGTAGTACCACCAGCACTCTGTCTTGATGAGTCGCTGAAAAAAGAGTGAGGTAAAAGTTATTACTTGCGTGATAGAAATATATATCATAGTTAGTGTTGGTCTGCAAGAGAGTGTCGGGGTGAAGGTAAGGAAAGGAATGCTCCGGTGGTTCGGGCATGTCGAAAGAATGTATGATGAAAGAATGACTAAACAGATATACAATGCAAAAGTGGATGGATGCAGAAGTCGCGGAAGGCCACGACACACCTTCCATGATCAAATTGATCGTGTACTAGCAGGTGATGTCAGGAGCCTTAAGAACAGACGAGCGTGTATGACAAGAGCTATGAATGTCAAAGAAGCAAGTGAGGTGTGTAAGAATAAGCCTGTATGGCGCTCTGTTGTTCGTGCCTACCCCGCAAGGGATCTGGCGTGAAGTTATGTATATATGTATAGTTAGTGTTCGTTCTTGTTTTTATTTTTTAAATATTGGCTACAATACTATTTATGCATTGATTTCGCCAATGCCTATAGAAACGCCATGTGATATAGATTAAGAAAAAGAAGTTATCTATCTAAACTAGCAATTTGGCCAGTAGTTTCAAAATCTGCCAATCTAGAACACCATAGCATATACAATATACATATCGTGGACTTCTTAATAAAAAGGGCGTACAGACAAAAGTGCAGTTTACACAAAGAACAAAATAGCGAATCAAACAAAACTAGTTGATTATAAAAAGCTGAAATTAAGAATACCCGTCTATTTAGGTACACTTGCATACTGGTAAGAATCTAAATTGTAACATGCATAGATTTTAGTAAACAACAACAAAATGGATTTTTTTTCGTATACGCCCATTTGTTGTGAAGCCCTCGATATATAAACAAAATTTCATAAGTTAATATCTATATTTTATAAGTAAACCTCTTTCCTTTCATATTAATGTACTCCTTGAAAATCTCAATTAGAGAAATCTTCCAATCGACGAATCAATATTTACTTTTAAACACAAAACCAGCCATAAATTGAAAAGTCTAAATAGGCTCTTTGAAATTTAATGAAATTTGCTAAACTGATAAAAGAACTAATTAAAATTGTGTCAAACACTCGTTGCCCGCAGTGCCATAAAACATACAAGGGAGAGACAAATGCAGTGCGTCACTTATAGATAACCATACTTTTTCATAGTATTAATATCAACACTAGTACTACTATGCCTCCCATGCATTAAACTTGCCTAGGGTTTCATTTCATTTATGATCTTTCATACATTCTTACTTCATTACTTCTGTAACGGAGCTTAATTAAATTATTCACTACATTCAATTATGTTGTAAATATATTCATGCGAAGCAAAAAGACTTACGCGTAGTTTCTTTGTTACATGTAATCAGAGGTTCATTGATTTGTTCGCAGTTTGCAACAATGTTACGATGCGATAACTCCACTCCTTTAGGCTGGCCAGTTGTTCCACTAGAGTATGGCAGCAAACAAATATCATTTGCACTTCTCCTGACCTCTTTCAGACATGATTTATCAATAGTCAAATCTTCACTAAGCTCGTTGAACAGAACGGTGCCTTCCGGTGCTGGGTTACCATTGGTTCGGACAGTAATTATAGGAAGCTGCTTCTTGGCCAATGTTAAGGCTTCTTTAATGATGTTTACTGTCTCTGGAAGTGTTACCACTATCTTTGCGTCTGATAAAACTAGCTGACGTTGTACTTCATCTGTAAAATTTACATTGTGTATAAGCATGGAGGACTATTAGGATTACTAGGGATTACGTGCCTAGTATTTTGTGTTACTTTAATGGTGCTTAGTACGACTTTGTTCCCTAGATGTCGCTGTGGCGGATAGTGAGACATGTGTTTGCATTTTACAGCGCAGCAAATTCATAAAACGTCACAGCCCACTAGATTTTACACAAGCTTAACAAGTTATGACGTCATCATTAATTTATCGAATCAACTAGCGTATCGAATATCATGTAAATAATATTTTTTCATGTACTTGAATATTAGATGTCCATGTTTTTATGATAATTGCTTAAGAGTGTACTGAAGAATATGGCACCTACCCAATTATTTCAACGAAATGTCGGCAAGTTCCAGTCGCCTCCAAATCCTCTCTCGCTTCTATATTGCTAAATAAAATTATAGTGTCTGTTTGCAATGTCAAAATAACAGATTTTTACTAACAGCATATTGTTACATGCCGTCCAAGATAAACGCACAGCTGCCTGTCATAAAATGCAGTTTTGCATCCTTCCCGGATTTAGGAATTGTTTTTTTTACTTTGTCTTTAGATTTTTTAATTAAGAAATACATGCTATTGTTTTTCTACTTGTTTTATGGCCGTCATTGGTGTTAAACTAATCCTTATTGTTATTGTTTTCAACTTTGTTGACCGTTCGCAGGTGTGCAAATTACATTTTCTTGGAAGAACCCAGCCCACGCAATCGATTGTGTATTGTACAGTTTACTATAAAACAATGTCCGAACGGAGGGGTGGGGCAGTCGAGCGAGGATTACAATACGAGTAAGACGTACATTCGACAAGCGATATAGTGACAAACTTTGCGCGTGTTATTGAATCGTGCAGATTTGTACTGGCTATGCCCAGTTATATTTGTACCTGTTTTTATACCTGTTTGTACAGTTCTAATAAATTCTATAGTTGTTCCAACGGCATTTTAATTCGATTCCTGCGTAACTCGTAACAATATGAAAGTATACACTCGGTACATGTATAAAAAAAAATATCCGTCTGGATGTTCTCGCTAAAATCTGAAACGGCTGGATTGATTTTGATAGGACTTGCAGACACCTCTTGTTATAAGTAGTAACTTAGGCTACTTTTTATCGTATTTTAGCTTTCCACGAAATACATATAATTTTAACCACCTTTCATTTTGAAACCTTCTGAATTCTGATAAGTTCAGATAGCTAAACTAACCAACATACTTGCACGAAACTGTTGACCCCGACATGAATTAGTCATGTCACTGGCGTGCTCCTTTCGTTGACTCTATGGTTAGTTGGCTACGATAACCGTGAACAAGACCACTAACTAATGGTTAATTATCGAATAACCCCAAAATAACATCGTATGTATATATATAGTCCTCCTTGGCGTATCCGTCAATCTCAAGTCCAAGCTTCCAAACACAGGTGGCTAACAAAACTGATTTTGTAAAAAAAAAAATGGCCAAATATTATAAAATAAAGATATACCGAAAATCGATTAACATCGCCTGAAATATAAATATGTACTAACAACAAAAAACGTGAGCGAATTTTCTAATATTGCGTTTTGGATGCCTGATGGGCAAAATACATTGATACTGTGACAATATAAACAACCCGTACATGCATTACGCAATAAATGTATTTTATTATTCAAAATCGAATACAATCGATTAAAATTGTATACAAGAAAAGAACTTTATTCGATTTTAAAGTTAGAGGAACCCTTTATGTGCAAGTCCGATTTATTTTACGGTTATCGGTTCCAGTATTCATTTATAAAAAATTAATTGTCCCGGCAGATGTCTTCCTGCCCGAAAAAGCTTCAATTGATATGCCGACAGCAGCGCCACCTACCGGGTCCAATTGTGAACCAACTCAGAAACCTTCTCTGGCTCATGCACAACAACTTTTCTAAAGATCATCACAAGATCAAATGTATAGTTTACGGATTCTTTAAATGACATACGGACAAACATTCATTTTTTACATAAAGAGATAAGAACGACGAAGAAGAGAAGAAGAAGAAGATAGCTGTCACGACAGACATCGTCTTGCCCGAAAAAGCTTCAATTGATATGCCGACAGCAGCGCCACCTACCGAGTCCAATTGCGAACCAACTCAGAAACTGTATCTGGCTCATGCACAACAGCTGCTAAAGATCATCACATGTTCAAATGTATAATAGAAAAAAGGGCATACAGACAAACATGCATTTTTATATATAAGATTATACTTACGAGCTGTATAAATCGGATTAATGGATGTAATGACACCACCCGCTTCTAAGATACCCAGAGAAACTATAGGATAATCTGGGACATTGGGAAGCATTACGGCGACGACGTCACCATCCCGTACGCTGAACTTCTTGCGGAGGTTGGCTGCGAAGGTGTTTGATAACTTAAACGCCTGCTCGTAGGTATAACCTCGGCCCGTAGTTGAGCAAACCTGAAAAACATAGATTTGTTGCTAAGATACAGGAGAGAGTTAATATTGTTACGAGTGGGGGACTCGAATTAAAATTCCGTTGGAATTACTATAGGGTTCATTAGAGCTATACAAACACGTATATCACAGGTACAAATATAATTGGACACAGCCAGTACACACTGCACGATTCAATAACACGCGCAAAGTCCGTCACTATATCGCTCATCGAATCTACGTCTTACTCGTATCGTAATTGTCGCTTGATTGCCCCTCTCCGCCTTGGGCCATTGCTTTATAACGCACCGATCCATACCTGGCAAGCTTCGACGCAACACAATAACAACAAGGATTAGTTCGACACCAAAGTACAATTAACAATAGAATGTTTTTCTTAATTACAAATTCTAAACACAAAGTAAACAAAAGAATTCCTAAATGCAGGGAGGTAATAAACTGCGCTTTACGACAGGTTTACCTTTGTCGGTTTGTAACAATATAAACATACAAACATCAAGTCAGGGCCTTGCGGAGTGGTCAAGCTGTATACATTGGGCGCACTAAAATTATGTTTTTGGAACTGAAAATGGAAGTTTGACTGTTGAATACAGTTTGTTTCATTAGACTGCCACTTGTTTTAAGGGTAAAAGACCACATGCCCGCATTGACCCCTTCGGAAACATTGTACAAGCGTATCGTAGTACTCTTTGTGCGGGAAATAACACAAGTGCGTCCACTGATCCGCATCGCACGGAGCGCACGAATCTGCTGATGGGCAACTTTTGCGATGCGTGCTAATGACGTCATACAGAATTTATAGCTTATTGTTCCTCTTCTGCTGACAAACAAGCAATTACGATAAATTGCTTTTCTTCTATTTCTTCCGTTACCGCACAAACACAATCCGCACGTACACTATGAAAATCCAAATGAGAGGCATCGGCAATCCGATCGCTGCCGATATAGTGGACGCATTATGAAAAACTAATCTGTTTGATACGATGGCACAAAGGTGAAGGACGGAACATCGAGGGATTTTAGTGGGTATTCTGGCTCAGGGGCAACAGCGTTCCTTCTTTTTAGTGCCACCCCAATGTGGTGAATCCCACTCGCCCCCATCGCGCTTACCCAGCAGTGGCAAGTCCGGTGTTAAAGAATCATTAAGGCATATCTTTATATTTTTTTCAATTACTAACGACATCACCTCACAATTTTCAACTCCTAGCTATCACCCTCAATGTCAATTTTATTCCAACTTCCCTAAATTAACGACATAACTTTGTATCGCTATATAGATCTCATCTTTCTGTAACATTTCATTCATTTATAATCAATACTTTCTAAGAAAAATGACTCGGATATACAGAGAAAGACGGACAACACAATTTTATTAGGGTTTCGTTTCTCCCGAAGTAGCTACAGAGTTTTATCGGGACTATCATCTTATTTGATAGAAGTATCGCTGACTAAACCCTTTTTTTACAGGCGGGGGAAATGCTGTTTACACATAATACTGGGTCCTGGCAAGCGATCAGACCAACATCGGTCGCGAGAGAGTTACTGCATGCTTTGTAAGCCGCTCGCGATCGACTCAGCTTGTGTTAAGACTCCGAGATGACTGCATGGGCAGCACCCAATATCCACTTAAACCACCCTCCTCCCATGTGCCTAGCGCTTTTGTGTAGGAAAGGCTGAGACTTAGAACAGAGTTACGCCCAGTCCGATCCAGCGCAAAAAGTGCCTGAATGTGCCCCGGGAATCAGAACACATCCACTTCGTCAAACGGGGGCCGATGATCCTTTGCTCCCTAGCCAGGTAAAGACCCCTGATTAAAAGACTATATCTGCTCGGGGCAGCATATCGGCGTTGCTATCAAAATCGGCAATGCTTCCAGTGTTTTTATCACATTCCCAAAAACGTGTAGGAAATCGTACGTAATGTAACTTTAAAATTAGTCCGCCTCTGTGGATGAAGCTCCAGGTACGATTCCTGATATGGTAAAGTTTGGAAACGAGCTTTCTGTTATTTTGTACTTGTATGGGTGTCTGGGATAGGCTCTAGAATGGGCTATTGTATATAACCCATGATTTGCTTAATTTGGGAATATTCAATCTGTGTCTGTCTGTCGATTAAAACACAAAGTACATTTTTAGGGTTTTAAAAATACTTACAGCCATGGTCCTTTCGGGCCATCTATCCAAATTCTGCCATACATAGTCGTACAAAGTACAATTCGGTATCTCAACGTCTTTGAAGGGCGACTTGATAGTTTTGTCTTGATTCCACACGCTGCTCTTTCTTATCACAACACCAAGGCACTTTGAACTCTTCGACAAAGAGTTTAAAGTTGTTTTCAGAGTAAACAAATTTTTGGAAAGCATCGTTGGAATACTTCAACCACCGATCTCCTTAGAACGAATGCTATATATTCTTCATAATCTATAACAAATAAACAATAATATTAAGTATATGATAGCTGTCGTTTAATACTCGTTTTTATAATGATATGTGGCTTTAATACTTTCTTATCAGTGCGTGAACTGTTTAGGTAAGCCGCAAGATAAGAGTAATGTTTATTGTATTCAATATTCATTTATTTGGAGTGTTGATAATTTTGGCGTCTCCGTGTAAGTATACAAACAAGTATTTTTCAATAATTTTGTCTAATCCATCCTAAGGTTGTCTGTTAGAAATTGCTTTTAGTGATAGGACCGCCTATTGTCTTCTGTACTTAAACTTCTTTAATTGTATCTTAATGTTATGCAATAAAGTATATTATATTCTAAGTATTTGTATAAATGTTCATTAGCTCTCTCCTCACGGCCTTAAATATGACCCGATTATCATATTATGTACGTATAAACGCATTTTCGTGATCTTGGGAATGAATTTATTACCGTGCAAATTTGGTATAAGTAGAGAAGACGCTGAAGATCGAACTTCACCCACGCATTTGTAGCACCTTTGGTGTTGCAAATGTCCATAGGCGATGGTAACCGCTTTCCATTAAGTTCGTCTGCCTGTCTGCTGAACTCCTGCAAAAAACGGTGGAGCGGGAGCGTGAGCGTACCAGCCTGCTCCGCTCCCGCCAATGGAGAGCGTGTCGGCGCCGGAGGGCTAGCTTAGACCTTCGACTGCCGTGAGCTTACCTGGGGAAGTGTTCTCACCCACCATTATGCCTTCCAGATTGGAGCACGCCGTGTTCCGCACGGGCTCACCTCTCCACCCGTTGGGCGCGTTACAGACCCCCCACGTTAAAGTTTGAAGACGCCTGGGATGAGGTCCCTCTGGCAACAGAACAGGCCGTTGGGCCACCGCCTTCCAGGGCCTCGAGCAGTGGTGAGACCATTTACTTATAAACCTGGCATAAAGGCGAAGGAAGAAAGAAACGCCGAAGGGTTTTAGTGGGTATCCCCGACTTTAGCAAAAATAGCATCTGTTAGCAGTGCTAGTGCCACTCAGACGTGGCGTATCCCAAAGTCCCCACCACGTTTCCTTCGCCGTGAAAAAAGAAACGCCGCACGTACGATAATATTAAAAACTTTGGCCGAACGCGTTTTATTAATAAAGGTAAAATTCCCGCAGGGGGGCTTTGTGGCGAAGCCTTAGGTGAGTAGCGACACCTCGTACCTGACTCCGGGGGCCAAAGCAAGGCCCCCACCTCCGTGCTCGCCTTAACCAGCCGGCATGGAGTGGAGATCGCTAGAGCGACTCAAGCTCCAGGGGTGGAAGTGATAAATGGCATCTCGTCAGAAGTAGCTACGGTGAACCTGCAGCCTACCTCTCCACACCCCTTAGCCACTCACACCCATGTTGCCCCCTGCCTTCTATGGTGTTTTTGCAGGGAGTGGCGAGTCACCGTCTGCCCATTTTTCCATGTTCCCCGAACATTGCGACGGGCAGACGCCATAATCCCCATATTCCCAGACCCCTTGTACCACTAGCAGTTCACCCCAATAGCCCGGTACTTTTTGTCCTCATTTCCCGCAATAGTCCTACACTTGCCGGGGCTTGTCCTTGGGTGCATCACTATATGTTGTAGACAGGGATAATCGCCGGTCAGTGTCACGCCACATTTACATTAAATTTGTCACGGGGCCTCTACGTGTTGGCCTTCCCATGGCCCCACGCAAGCCTTCCAAATGTCCGGGCCATTTTTATGGCCCGTGGTCTCAAAAGATATACAAACAACGCTTTTTTGTAATAGCCACTTTAGCGCATACGATTATATCACAATATTATAGTCATTAACAATTAAAAACAACATCGCTTCACAAACACCTATTACATTAAGGCAGGTGGTATCGCCAAGTAACCTCCTTTCGGCACATATAAACTTTTCTTCTATTAATTGAAATTCTTCCTTTAAATGTGACGGCGCGTTCCCTTTTCGCACGTCACGTCAATCGTTCATGTCATATCATTAAAATTAAAATAAATCGTTACGCTTTATAAATAAATAAAATATCACAAAATACTTAAAATATACCGCGCCTGCTCTACATAAATATAAATAGTCGCTCCGCACCGTAAATTTAAAATAAATTAAAATAAACTAGATATACGCACATAAAATTAAATACTATAAACATATATATAAAAGTACAATAAAGTGAAGTGAAGTGGACTCGGGAACAGAGGAGCAGCTCCATTTCATTCTCATTAATCAGGTAAGTGCGTGCTCGTTCTCGAATTCCCATCAAAATTGTCCCACACTTCTTATCCCGCAATTTACACGGTTCGCTTATCGAAAAATCCAGTGCCGCCGCAACAGCAGGTGCGGCCCCAGCATGTAGAATAATCAGTTCCATAACGTTATTGGTAATTGGTATGCGTCCTCGATAGTAGTGATTTAACATTTAACCAAGGCCTACAACTATTCTTTGTTAGCTTATCATTACGATGAGTTCATTGCCCATCGCATACAAACATTACCACAAGTTTTTGTCTGGAACTTGAAGAGTTACTACCGTGCATTTATATTAAACTAGTTGCAAGAGCGAAACTTCGTTCGCGTTGCAATGACGACTACGCACATTTGTTATGGTGGGGCCTCATCAGGGATAATGTTACAGATATTGGCCAAATCACGCAGATGTGGCAATGGGGGTAATGCGTTATTAGTGACGCGACATTATTTTTAATTGTTACAGAAAACGTATACGCTTATGAAGCTATTCGATAACAGCGATACAGAGAATAAAAGAGAATGAAGAAAGAATACAAACAGACAAAACAACCCACAGGCAGGGGTATTCTCTCGTCTGGATGGCTACCACCCCTGTTTAGAATATACCGCCATAACAACCTTGAGTTGTGTTCCGGCATTAGCGGTCAGATTCAGTCTCCTTTAAGAGAGTAGCAGCGCATTTGTAGCAACTTTGGTGTTGCAAATGTCCATAGGCGATGGTAACTGATTTCCATGAAGTGAATCGTCTGCCTATCTACTGAACTAGTGCAAAAAAAACTTTAACATGGCAGGCGCGGGCGCAGCATTAGTGAATTGAAGACGTGAGTGGATGAAGGTGATATGTCGCATATTCGGTTTTTTGCTTTTTTTTGCGTAGATGAATGTTCTAAGTCGATACCAAATCTACAGACCTTAGACTATACACATAAGGCATATTTTAACAATAAAAAGTTGCTAATGGTGTTAAGTTCAGTTCAGTTTCAAATAAAAGTTAAACTTTTATCTCGATTTACTCAGAATTGGAATTATGCGACTTATCACCTTCATCCACTCATGTCTTCAATAATGTAATGGAGGCACCAAAAATAAAACACGAAATCATCGCCATCTTGTCTCTGTATAATACATATATACTATATACTATACACGACATACAAAAATAGAGGAATGGACGCTTCATAAGAGTTAATTTTTGCTTAAATAACAATATAGTATTTAGGATAGTATTCCAAAAACAGGCGTAAACCAATTGGCTGAGTATTCTAAAAACCACACAAATAACGCTATTTAAGCTATTTGCATTTTATTACGTCTTTATGTGACTTATATACTTATGTGCGTTATACTTGCCATATGAATGATCAAATGCATTATTATAAGGTACCTATAGGAAGCGGACATAAATGATTCTAACTACTCAGGCTTTGCCTGCGATAATGTTATAGATATTGACATAAATTAAATAACACCGTTAAAGAATATATACATACATGCGTTATCTGTCAATACTTAACGTCATTAACTATGGTTAACAATATTGCCTTACGATAACTCGTTATCCCATCACTAAATCTGCAAAAAACGGCCTATAACTATAACATAATCCTAAATAAATCATTAAGGTAACAAATAATTATTGAACTATCTACTATCATATTAGTTTTATTCATTTCTGTAAGTATAAATACAAAGTTACTAAACTAAAACAGGATTTATTTTTTTGACAAGATCAATTTCGTGGTATAGTGTGATAATATTATATACCTATGTTTCACTTAGTTTTAATAACATTACGAAAGTGGCCAGAAAGATATCGCCGGCGGCTAAAAGACCGTATTTGATTTGTATGAGCAATAAAAACATTCATTCAATCATAATGCACCACGAAAAACAGATGTAACCTTATCTATCTAAACTAAATATAGTTAAGTTATTAATAACCATTAACAAATAAAATAAATAATATAACAATAATAAATGTTAAAGTCTGGTCCCCAATACATCACAACAATGATATACATACAACAACAATCTGAACAATACTGGGTCCATATTTTGGAACGTCAAATATGATTTCCAAACAATATAATTAATAAATGCATCAAAATAACAAACCTAGACACGATTACTGTAGTATTTCACGAATCAAAACAAACGTAGAAAGTGGAATGTAGTACTGTTTGGTCGCGATTGTGGCCAACGTGCGGCACCATTGGCAGCCGGATAAATACTAAAAGTGCGTTCAAACATTATTTTAAATGGTAGTGCTATACTAAAGTAGGTAGTGAATATAGCATACAGATGTTGTTGACTCGGTGAGCTACTCACTGTTGCCGTTTTAGCGACTTTGTCGCTAGATTTAACGGATTTTGGATGTGTCTGGCGACATTTTTTTTCCATCTAGCGACAAAAATATATTTAGCGACTTCTAGCGGCTTTTCGTTTGCAAAGCTGACTACCTACCAACGTGGGAAAAACCAAAATAGGACATAACTACAGATACTGTACAATTTTGGGCAGATGTATTAAAATACAAAAACGCTGTAGGTTTTAATACACTACAAAGACATAGCAAATTTAGCCATCATAGTCCTGTCGTTGCCACATTCCAACGCAGAAGTAGAACATTCGTTCAGTCAGATGAATATTATAAAAAACAAACTGGCTTCAACCACTTTAAACTCTATTCTTATTGTTAGGAATCATTTAAAGATTTTATAACGAAATTGCCATAGGTACGTTTTGCCAGATCATGTCCTGGCCCAAATTACAAAAACGATTAAAAAGCCAAGTGCGTCATCCACATCCACTTCTGCGGTGGTACCATCCACTTCTTCAACGCCATTAGAAGTAGTTGAAGTCGAAGATGACGTAATCGATGACGATATTTTTTATTGTATAGATCTATAGAGATTTGTTTAATAAAATTTTGATTATACAGATTTGCTTTTATTTGGACCATATTTTTAAAATTAAAATATTTAAAATATTTAGCGACTTCTAGGGATTTTTTGAGTACTTTTTCTTAAAATCTAGGGACATTTTGATTGAGGTCTGGGGACTTTCTTTTTTCCTAAGCGGCAACACTGGAGCTACTTATGAATGCAGTCCAGAGTAGTCTTGTTTAGTTCGGAAATGATGTAATATTAGGATGCGGTTCTCTACATTGTACTAAAAGAAACGTTTCACATTCGCATTAGTTCAGTCGGTCAGTGCTCAGAGCGCCTGTCATCGATTCGACAGTCTTGTGTAGTTCACGAATAATGAAGTATTATAAACAGTGATTCGATTGCTAAGAAATTAGATCGAAAAGTCGTAATGACCGAATAGTACTATTAAGGTGAACTAGTGCTGTACTAGTTCAAACTGTACTAGAAAAGAATGCTCACTCATATAGCCGAACAAACATAAGACTAGTCCTTATTATGTTTTTAGGTTTCTCTAATGCATTTCTAGATTAATGATTATATTTTATTTCATTGGAAACGAAAAGACATAATAATAAATACACTAAGTAGACAGGGACAATCGGCGGTCAGTGTCACGCCACATTCACATTAAATTTGTCAAGGGGCCTCTACGTGTTGGCCTTCCCATGGCCCGTGTAAATCCTCCAAAAGTCCGGACCGTTTTTATGGCCCGTGGTCTTGAAAGAAATACAGTAATACAAAAAATTTACAAGCGTCGAAGGCATAAATAAATCATAAAAACCAAAAAACAACGCTTTAATAACAATTCGCAGTCAAATATAAAAATAACTAAGTAAGTCTAACTAATTCAATATACTTAAATAATCTTTAATACGATTAAAATTAAAATAAATTTATTAAAACAATAAAACAAATAATTTTTAATTTTAGGTCATCTACCGAGACCAAATTTTATTCTAAACTATTCACAAATCCACTTAAGAAACAAAAAATTTCATGAAAATCAGGCCCAGCGTTTAGGAGTATCGCGGCGCCACCTACTGGGTCTAATCGTTTATTTAAACCATTCCGGGACAATCTTCAACAGATACAACAACAAAAAGAACACCTAAATTCTGGTACCCGATTGCAGCGCTAAATCTAAATCATCCCAGTAGAAAATTATAAAAATACTAATATCGCTATTAAAAATAGGGGTTGATCGTAGAGGGTTAAACATTTAGGGTTGTACGTATTTTTTAATGCTGTATCATAGAAAAAACTAAAAATTTAAAAAATAATTAGGTGCGGACTACCCTTAACATTTAGGGGGATGCAAAATAGATGTTGTCCGATTCTCAGACCTACCCAATATGCACACAAAATTTCATGAGAATAGGTCAAGCCGTTTCTGAGGAGTATGGGAACGAACATTATGACACGAGGGTTTTATTAAAATTATATTAAAAAATATTAATTAAAAAAATATATTAATGTTATAGTAAAAAGACACAAATTATACGTCAAGCTAATATTTTTTTAAGAAATGGATAAATAGGTCTTATATTTAAACAAAGACAATTGATTCAATTCGATAAAATAGTTTGAACACAAACTCAGTGTTGATTAACGACTGTTGTTAAAATATTGACTCTAGATTGGTTTTAATTGAATTAATATGTATAAAATTTTAAACATAGATATTAACTCCACAATTCAATAGGATATATCTCTACGAATAAGAGACTCATGTCCAAACGTCCAAACTTTTAATCCCGATAAACCACGTAGGTGTTATTACATTTTATAAATTCTAACAGTAATTCTGTTTTAACTCCTTTCTTAAAATTTTCCCAGAATTACTTTTTGGTATGCTATCTATGAATACTATATCATCCACTCTTTTATATGGCGCTACTCTCTGTTTGACAAACTCGCTTATCTCTTTAGCAGGATTATTGTATCCTTGTTTCAGTACCACGAAGGCTTTTGGAGCTTCTCCATTAACAGCATGTGGGACCCCAATCACTGCCGAATCACGTACTGATGGATGTTCACGAAGTATAGCTTCGAGTTCCGCTGGTGGAACTTGGTAGCCTTTGACCTGCAACAAACATCTACAGTTTCATAATCCAACAAGAAATACCTTCTCATTGTAAATAAAATGTAATGTTTTGTGCTTGAAACTTTACCATAGTCTTAGACTAAAGGGTCAGTTGCCAAAGACCTACTGACTAGCCACGAAAACGATAGGATTTATTTATTTAATGAAACAAACCAAATTAAACAAAATATATATTATAATTATTTAAAATATATTATTGTCAGAGCCAACTAAGGATAGCCAAATATTTTTTAAATGTTTGATTTTATTAAATTTGCTCATCAGTAAACTTGATAAATTTGATTTGTGTAATGGATTTCGCATATCTATATGGGTAAAACGCTAGAAAATCAAATAGAATAAACTAATCTACTGACTGAAAGTTTTGTTTCATTAATATAAAACGTAAGTATTTGTCAGACTATCTAAAACTTGATTTGAATAATCGAGAAGAATCAAAAAATCAATAAAACTTTATATCTTTCGGATTTTTCTTTCTTTGACTACATATTAGTGTTAAGCAGGAAAAAATACGCCAGTAAATGATAGTCTAATATCTGCTAACTTTTTTGGTGGACCTGTTTATTTATTACCTTAATAAGATCTTTCAGCCTGTCCACAATGGTAATGTCTCCATCATTATCAGCAACAGCCAGATCACCTGTCCTGAACCAGCCATCAGCGAAAGCTTCCTTATTAGCTTCAGGGTCATTCCTATATCCCCTTGTTACTTGAGGCCCTCGTACTAGGACCTCTCCAGTCTAAATTCGAAACAAGAAGTACCTATGTATAGAAATAAAATGGATATTTCTGTCTCATAAATTATTGACATTAAGTTTTTGCCTCTCTAACTGTTTCAAAGCCTGTCTCGGATAACTCCGAAATGGCTAAATGGATTTCAGTGGAATTTTCCTTCTTTAATGTTTTTGTCTTTTTTTTAATATTTTCCACTTCAATATCTTGCAATGTTCAGAAAATATATTGCTAATTATTATTAGTAATAATAAATAGAAATGCATAATAGGAAAACAAATAGTTGAATTATTTTGTAATTTTCAAGAGGACGAAGATGAATTAAAGGTAGGTTCTTACAAAATTATTAAATTTTATACGCTATATTTACCTATTCTAAAAATATACATACAACTTAATTTATAAAAGATAAAAACTACAAATAATAAATAGGTCCTAAATCAACGTCAGTTGGGAACGTTCCCAAAACGCTGGCCGCATTAACACGTTGTATGGCAACGCTTATGAGTTGCCCAAGGTAGGTTCTAATTTGATTTTAATACTGACCTCATTTACACCTAAGTTCTTCAGAGTATCAGGATCGACAATTCTCAAATCTGTATTTGGTATTGGAGGTCCAGCTCTAGTGTAACTCTTATCCTCATTGACTGGTGTGAGAGTAATAGCTGGAGCGGTTTCGGTTAAACCGTAACCTTGACGAAAATCAAGTTTACGCTGTAAAAAAAACAAATTAATAACCAACAAACCTACCTACTCAAAATAATCGAATATACAAGGTCATGTGTTAATGTTTGCTGTCTTGGAAATGGAGAAAGGGTAGATGTAATCATTCGAACTACCTTATATTTATTAATTGTACATAAAGCGCAGACTTTTAGTATCTTCGTGAAACCCTTTTGGGTTTTAAGATGTAGATATGTAAAAATTATGCATGTTTTGTTTGTACAAATAAATAAATAAAAAAAAAACAAAAAAAGGAATTAATTTCATATTTAAACTGTATATTTTTCAAACTTCTCATATAATAAAGAAGGCATTGTCAAAAAAACTACCCCATAATTCTGTGTTTTTACTATGTGAAACAGAATATTATTAGACTCTAATTTCAATAAATTTCTATGTTTTGAAAGGTTTATATACATTTTTAATAAAACAAAGTGTTTCTCATGTCACATTAACACGAAGCATGGATTTATTTAGTCTGAGATATCTTTTAGTATATGTGATGACTTCACTGAAGATCAAACAAATGCCAATATATTTTGTTTTTTTATATCTACAAAATATAAAAAAACCAAAGTCTTTATCAATGTAATGATGAGCAACAGAAATTATTTATTTATTTGTTCCTAGAAATGTATGTATGTATGTTCCTAGAAATTATTTATCAAAAAGTGACATCTAAATAATTGGTAATAATCTACTTAAAACTTACACTTTAAAATTAATTTTGTAATCTGCCAATAGTACAACTGTTAAATAATGGAATGAAAAATTATAAAAAAATCATAATGTTAGAGCTTCAAAAATACTTTCAAATAAAAGTTGTTTGAACAGTTTTTTGATGTTTCGTAGATAAAAGACAAAAAACGATGGTCACATGTACTTCACCTCTACGAAAACTATTCTGAACTGTTTATGTATTATAACGAAAAAAAATGGTTTCATTAGAAACATTAATATTGTTGCACTTAAGATATTGTACACCAAATGCGATTGGCATTCCAGAATAATGCTGCGTTGTGTTTCCTCGAACGAATGAAAATACTCCTAATACTACAAGGTAGTACAATAGGCGGATCTTATTGCTTAAAACAATCTCTTCCTGGCCTTTGAACTTTGAATGAACTACGTCTTGTTAAAAAGAGTTTTTACCTTAGCCTTTTCAAAGACTTTAAAAACATCAGTGTCAGATACTGGAGCCGCACCATTAACAATGACTTTTACATATTGTAGTGTCTTTTCTGTAGCTGCTGGATGCGATCCCATCAGTAATACTGCAACAAAAAAGTTTTTGTTATCTGTAGGTATAGGTAAGTAAAGACGACAAACATCCATTTTTGACAAAACTGCAACGGCATCTTATAAGATTAATGCAACGTTATGCAACTGATAGGCAGCGTTCCTAATTATGAATTAATTGATAACTTTCTTAAATGAATAAGTGCTACAATGCGTTTTTTCGGCCAATGAAAGTATGAAGCTATTCGCTGGTATATTTTGAACGAGGCAGTTGTTCGTAGTATTGATCTTTCATGATTTAAAATGTATATTCTCCTTCTTCTACAGCTAGTCTATGTCCACTGCTGGACGTAGGCTACTCCAAGTTTGCGCCATATCCAATTTCCCATGTTCTTCATTTTTATTTATTCGGAGATTAGCGCCTGTTTTATATAGAGTACATAGTTTTCTATAATTTTACATAATCTTATGTAATAATATTTATCTCTAATATGTGTTAATTGTGCACCAGATTATAATAAAAAATCTCGCAATTGTATAATTATATACGGTATTTACTACAGTTTATTTTCATGTTGGCAGATGTGATAGATTTATACTGTGTTCGGTTTATTTTATTGCATATAAAACTTTTTAGTATGATATTTTGTATAATATGTAATATAAAATATTATCTTAAATTTTCAAACATAATGTACTAAATTCTTTTCATGCATAACCTTTTAATTAAAATATGACTTCAATCGGCTATTTTGCTAAAATGTTCACCTAAATTTCATCATTTAATTAGAATCAAACAGACGCCTTGTTTTTACTGGTAGGTATAGATACTAGAGTTATTAATAGGTACGTACGCAGTGGTGGAGCAACGAAAATCAAATTTGTCTTGTATTGTTCAATTGTACTGAAGAATGTTTCTGGTTGAAACTTGGCGACAGTCACAAGCTGGAGTCCGAGGGAGAGCTTATGAAACATGAGCACTGATGCAGCATACACGTGGTAAAATGGCAACACCACTATTACTCTATCTTGATGCGTTGCTACAAAAAGAATAATATATATTTATGTATTAAGTTTACCATCAATTATTATTAATCATGGATTTTTTCAGACAAAAATCGTAAGATGAGAATGTTTGGAAATGTCTTTCCTGATATTTCGGTATATTTCAACTGAAATCAGTTGAGATAACAAAATCAAAATAATAAACTTAATCAAGAATTCTTAGTATTTTTTAAATTTATTTATGTTTTCGAGATATCACTATACCATTATGTGTAAATACACTTTTAGGTCAAATTTAGTAGTTTTTTACGTCGTTTCTGAGAAAAATATTTAATAAAATATTAATTTAATATAGAAAATATTCATTAATAAATTAAATTAAATACTATAGAGTTATAGACAAACGAACATGATGTCTTAATATTTTATGAACTTTTCGCGGCTAGTACACATTATTTTTCCGACGTTTCAGCCACTTTTCAGTAGCCGTGATCACGAAATTTTACCTCCCATTATATTAAAATGGGTGGGAGGTAAAATTATTATAACTAGGCATATTTGCTCAAGAGATCTTGCGCCGCTTCGTCTCTCACAGTACCACATATTTGACACACACACGCATATATGCTCTTTTGTTTATTGTTACGTGAAATTTACAGTGTAGCCTTGGCGAAATCTGTGATTATAGAAATATAGTTCTTGTCATTAATTATTATGGTCGAATTTCGACCACGGGCGAACACTAGTATAATGATATGTTTTATTTTAGCTTTCATACAATCTAAATTCATTTATAATTAACATTCCAACTACTTTAATATAGCTTACAAACATAGATTGAATTAAACTTGTGGTTACTAATGTAATAATTGAAATTAATGATAATGATACCTAATAGAATTTTTAATTTTGTTTTAAAATGTTCGTGTTTTGTATTCAGTGGATTATTTCAATTCGTTCGTCATTATAATTGTCTTTCCGTCTACACATTTTGTAATTCACTTCATAAATGTATTATGTAAATTAATTTCAAAAACGTTTGTCAATGTCACTGTATCTGGCTTTTACAATAAATTATTATTTTTTGTTTATTTTTTTAGGGCGTCCTTATTATCGATGACTATTGTCTCTCTTTTGTTTATCATATCATTTACTTCCACACTGCTCTATTCTGACATACATCTTCTGTCACACCACAAATCATCATATTATCCTTCACACAATCCATCCATCTTTTAGTTTAACATTATTTTTGTGACACGACTTTCGTCCCTCTTCATTATATGCCCATGGCACCTTAATCTTCTTCCTCTTAATTTTTCGGTTACAGGTGCAACTTTTTAATTTCGCCTTATACTCATTTCTCACCTTCTCCATTATCATAACACCACACATCCATGTCAATGTTCTTATCTCAACTGAGTAAAGACGTTTGTGGTTTACCATTTTAGTGGCCTAACATTCGGACCAGTATAGCATGACTGGTATCAGAGATTTATATAGTTGACCTTTTAGTTTTATCAATGACTATACTATTTATTGGTTCAATATAATATACATTAAGAAATTTGGTGAAAAAGTGGCTTTCGCAGTTATAAGTAGCACTTTTAGTAAAATCACGATAATTCCTCAATATTAGATGGCCTGAGAGATGCGAATTTTTATTTATCGCGGCTCATTTTTTTATTTTGTTTATTGCAGGAGTTCAGCAGACAGGCAGACGGCCCACTTGATGGAAAGCGGTTACCATCGCCTATGGAAATTTGCGACACCAAAAGTGCTACAAATGCGCTGCTGCTCTCTTAAGGGGGCTGGAACCTGGTCACTAATGCCGCAACACAACTCAAGGTTGTTACGGCGACATCTTTAGATCAGGGGTGGTAGCCATCCAGTCGGGCAAATGGCCTACCACCTGGCTGTGGGTTGTTTTGCCGCCTCTTACGACAGGCTGCCCGGCGGCAAGAAATTGTATCCTTTCTCCGTTCCTGCACGGATATTTTTTTTGTCGATGACTACAAACTATTATTGTATTGTATTACTTACTGATATTTTATAAACTTATGTGAAGTATATAAAATAATAATTTAAAATAATAAATCCTTTAAAACCTTTTTGTCAACCCTGCTGACACATGACATCATGAGGCAATCGGCAAACCTTCCGCGCATGGGTAGTAGCGTATGATGAAGCCAGTACCATTGAAGTGGGTTATTTTTAGCCTAAAATTCATATGGTTACTTAAGCAAAGGTTAAAAGACCAGAGTAGGCTTACATCACCACTACGGAGCTCTTCAATCTGCATAATACACGCATTTTATTATATTTTATGATAACTTCAATTTTATCTTGCCTTATTATATCTACTTTTGTAAATAACAAGTTTAAAACATTGTCCAAATTGCGATACTAATCGGTTCCAAACTGCTTTTTGTCGTCACATTTATTACAAGTAGATTGTTCTTTGTTTGGATGTTTTTCATTTATGCCAAACCAGGAAGTAGCTCTTTACTCGTGAGAACGTAAGCAATAATGTAAATCAGTGATTTAATTTCGGTTTTTATAATAAAATAACAGGAATTTTATCCATGCAGGAACGGAGAAAGAATACAATTTCCTGCGGCCGGGCGGCCTGTCGTAAAAGGCAACAAAACAACCCGCAGCCAAGCGGTAGAGTATTATATATATGCTCAACTGGATGGCGACCATCCCTGTTCTAGAGTATGCCGTCATAACAACCTTGTGTTGTGTGCCGACATAAGTGACCAGGTTCCAGTCTACTAGTTGTTGCAAATGTCCATAGGCGATGGTAACCGCTTTCTATCAAGTGGGCCTTCTGCGTGTCTACTGATTTTCTGCAATAAAAAAAATGAATCATTAATGTTTACCCTTTATTCATAGTATCTCCAAGAGGTTTATATGCATATTAATAAAAGTTCAAATGAGGGTTTTCCTGATATTCGATTATGAATAACACTTTTCAAAAGGGTGTATAACAGCTGTATAATTTGAATTAGAAATCTTCACTTTAGGTATTATTAGTAAAATATGTAAAATTCAAGTTTAGTAGTTATATAACTACTTTCCAATGTAAACTACGAATTTTCAAAAACAGACTGTGTGCGTCTCTGGACGCCCGACAGAAGTGATAACTTAATCTAATCTAACGTGAGAAAAGGGGAAGCCAGACAGACTGGCGCCGTAACCCGTTACGTAACGAAGCGGTTTACTCTCCCAGAAGAAGTTATCACATCAAAATAGATATCTTTGAATTCGAATTTCTTCGGTGTTAGCATGATTTCTTTACAACGTTTTATTAAAATACAAACATGCTAGCGAACCTCATCCTATTCTGCATTATTAAAATAAATAAATTTAAAACCCGAGTCATAGTACCCTAGTAGGTAAAGCAGTCGCGTATTAGCCTATTAAATAATAATAATTTGTGGGCTTGTCCTTGGGTGCATTATTATATGGTGTAGACAGGGATAAACGCCGGTCAGTGTTACGCCCCATTTAGATTAAATTGGTCAGGAGGCCTCTACGTGTTGGCCTCCCCATTTCCCCACGCAAGCCCTCCAATAGTCCGGGGCATTCTTATGGCCAGTGGTCTTTAAAGACAAACAATATAATAATAATCGGCAAACAAACACACATATTGTATATTTCCAAAATTAAGCTAATTACACTTGTGTTATTGGTAATATAAAAATGACTTCTCTGGGGCCGATCCTAGAAACCCAGACAATAGTAAATAACGGAGAAAAATTATTTCCGAAATTTACCATACCAGGAATCGAACCGAAGCCTATGCTTTGCAGTGAGGTAATCGAAACCACAGAGGCCGTCAAATTGGGGTCACGTTACTTTGGCTGAAGGCTTTAATTATATAACCTTTTAAATCAAAGCATGAAGGCGTAAATATACATTTGTATAAAACGATGCTAATTTATAAAAAAATATTATCAAAATAACTATGTAATCTACTCTAGTAATAATTTTAGGGACAGAAGCTTATACGCCGAAGAAAGAAAACTTTCTTCTTTGTTTATGTAAAGAAATGTTATTTGTTTGTTTATCTTATATGTATGGAATATAATTATGCAATAAATGATTTGATTTGAAATAATCAAGCTTGAAATGTACTTTAAGAAGCTGGAAGGACTGATTGATTAATAACTTGAAAATTGAGAACTTACCAGTTGTATCGCTGTGGCATCGGATTAATGGATCATTGACTTGTTCGCCATTGACCGTAATATTTCTATGAGACAGTTCCACGCCCTTTGGCAGCCCTGTAGTCCCACTAGAGAAAGGCAGGAAGCAAATTTCATTTGGATCTCTTTTAACTTCTTTCAATATTGATATATCAACCGACAAATCTTCGATTAGTTCGTTTAATAGAATAGTTCCTTCAGGAATTGGCTCGTCATTTATTTTCACAGTAATTATGGGTAGATTCTTCTTTGCTAGTAGTAACGCGTCTTTAACCACTTTTACTACCTGTGGAAGTGTTACTACGATTTTTGCTTCTGACAATAGGAGTTGACGTTGAACTTCATCTGCAAAAGTAACATTACTTTTGTTAAGAAAAGATTGAATATGGCATTATCTTTTAGCATGTTGTCTCCATTTCATTTCATTCTGGTCCAATCTGAGCGTTAACTTATTTGGTTCCATACAATACATAGGCCTTAAGCTCGAAGCTATGTATAATTATATCCATAAGAAAAAAATCTGTTTTACTGACTTACTCATACTAGGTATAGTCCTGGATACCCAGAATAACAAAGGAGTATATCTTCCTGTTTTTAATAAATTACTTTTTATATTTCCAAGATGCGGTTAGTACGCATATATGTAACTAATAACTGTGCAGCTGATGCCAAACTTCTAAGATCTTATAGTACAATAAATAACAGAATGCATGTTTTCAAAAACAGTGCCAGGAATAAAACCTGACCCGACCTACATTACTTACTACCTATTGCACGTACTTGTTCACCAATTTGTAAAATGTGTAATGATTGCTTCATTCATATAATAAGTATACCACAGGTATAACTGTTTCAGTTTCACTTCAATTTAAGTGTTTATTAACGTAGTCCTAATGACAATTTGAATTTCTTTGCTGAGTTATAGCACAAACATAGTAGCATACTTTAGATATAATAACCATAATCATACAAAATTTAAGCAGCTTGTATTTTTTAATCACTGAAATTAACGCAATCTAGTCTTTAGGCTAATAATACTAGCCAAACTAAGAAAAACGCAGTGAAAGCTACGCTGTTGAACACACACTGTTATACATCTGATATAATTCCGGCACAGCAATATGCTGAGTGCAAACCTTGTTTGCTGAAAATGCGGCGTACAAATTTATAAAATATGCTCTGTGGATAACAATATATAAGAATGTAATTACGTCGCTATTTTTGCAAATAAAGTTTTTTCTTTCTTTCTCTTTCTTTCTTTCAATCTGGAAACACAGGATACTTACGAGCTGTATACGCAGGATTTATTGAAGTCATTACAGCACCAGCTTCCAAGATTCCTAAAGAAACTATAGGATATTCAGGTACATTTGGCAGCATCACAGCGACTACGTCTCCATTGAGAATATTTAACTTCTTCCGAAGATTAGCAGCAAAGGTGTTAGATCGCCTGAAGGCTTGCTCGTAAGTATAGCTTCGGCCTGTATGGGCACATACCTAAAAGATGGAATGTAAAATCACGCATTACATTAGTAATTAGTATAGTAATTCTGTGGTCATTGTGTGAAAATGACTTGATTATTTGTGATGTGGTGGAAGACGTATGTCAGAATAGAGGAGTGAGAAAGTCTAAAGATATGAGAGATTAATGATGTCGTAATCTCTAAGAGTTTATAGGCCTACAACGCAAACTATTCACACCTATATGAAAGAAGTAACAATTATAGGCCTTGCCTAGTTTAAGTGTTAGTTTTCACTGGTTTTACATACATACATACATAACATCACGCCAGGTCCCTTGCGGGGTAGACACGAAAAACAGAGCGCCATTCAGGCTTATTCTTACACACCTCACTTGCTTCTTTGACATTCACCGAAATCTGTACTTATAAATTCAATGCGTTAAGCTAAAGCACTTTTACTCAAAGATCCATGTGTTTTTGTCTACATATATTAGTAACTAGCTGTCCCGGCAGACGTCGTCCTGCCCGGTAAAAAATAAGGGTTGATCGTAGAAGGGTGAAAATTGAGGATTGTATGTATTTTTGTATGTTGTATCATAAAAAAATAGAAATTAAAAATTTTTTCTAAAAAATAAATAAAAAAATTCAGGGGTGGACTACCCCTAACATTTAGGGGGATGAAAAATAGATGTTGGCCGATTCTCATAGATACCGGATAAGCACAAAAAATGTCATCAAAATCGGTCAAGCCGTTTCGGAGGAGTATGGCAACGAAAACTGTGACACGAGAATTTTATATATTAGATTAATAATTATCATTGACGTTATTTATCAATTAAAATGACAAATTAAGTACTATTTAGATAAGAAGATTGCAATATCACGTGTTTGTAATGCAAACTCCTTTCTTAGATGCGACATAACTGCGTGTATAAGGTAGTTTTAAAAAGGGAATGTAACATTAGAAAACATCATTTGTTATTAATATTTGATTGTTTCACATTATTTGTCTCATATGGCATGGTGGCATTAAAACAACTGAAGATTTCATGGTTTTCCTTTCATTAAGTTTACCAAGTATGTTAGAGAGATTTCATCCTTGTGATTGGCCCTAACGATCGTTGGAATAAAATTACAGGGTGTATTTTTTACAGATTTTAGTCGGTTCGCTTCCCGGCTATGTTTCTTTGGAGTAAAATTTGCTTTCTCTATTATTTAGAGTACTTTTCCTCCAGGTGGCATTAAAAATTCCAATCTGTATATACTAAGCTATATTGTAAACAAAAAACCTAATGTAAAATATCAATGACGCGAAATAGTGTTTAATGATATCCTTTCCGTCTGAAACTTGTAAAAGAAGAATAACGTATATGTAGTACAGGGTATATCGATTTATAATTTACGAAGATCATTATCAAATTATTATATATAATAAAATACTCACAATAGCTGTCTTTTCGGCCCATTTATCCAGGTTCTGCCACACATACTCTGACAGGGTACAATTCGGAATCTCGACATTTTTGTATGGAGATTTAATAATATTATCATGAGTCCAAACACTCCTACTTCTCAAAAGATACTTTGCGCTCTTTGGTGTAAAGTTTAAAGTTCTCTTTAGAATGAAAAACTTGTTCAAGATCATACTGACAAGTCCTGAATGCGCAAGCGTCTTATTACGAATGACAAGCCATTCCCTGTACTCAGTTCGTAGGCATTGAAATTGAATCGTGCCCGTTGTTCCTTATTGATGAAATCCAATTTAAAGACTTGGCCAATTAGTAATGGTATACAATTCAGGGTTCTATAGCGATTCTGGTAAAATGTAATCCTTATGATATCGTTGCACATATCAGTTTATCTTAGCATGTTAGGCATGTTTTGGAAGCTTTTTGGCGATATTTAGTAGTAATATTTAATCTAGAATATAATGAATACTACGTCTTGTATTGTCATTGTGTTGTCCTGGTAGTGATAGTGTAATGGCTTGTGCACGCGTCCCGAACTCAGAGGGTTCGATCCTGGCCGGAAAACATGCACCAAGGATTAATCAGCTCTTTGATCTATTTGCATATTGTTACAATTACCACGTCCTAACAACGGTGAAGAAAAACATCATGACGCAACCTGGACATCGAGATAACCGATGTGTGAAACCGCCTTGGACAAGGCAAGGCGTGGCAGGTATACTGTGCATTCTCCCTATAATGGGAGGCCCGAGCCCAGCAGTGGCGGCATTTATGGGCTGATATTGTTATTTATTTCTTATACTACGTCTTACCGTTTTTAAGCGTGGCATCTTATTTGATTTTTATTTTTGACGTTTCAGCGGTTTTTCATTAGCCGTGATCACAGAAGACAAAAGGATGTCATCCTTGATTAATATAGGCTATATAAATATACAGGATCCCTACTCAAACTTCAATGATTTAACCCATCAATATAAACAAAATACTTCGCACTGGAATCGGGTTCTACGATTTTGATGAAATTTTATGTGTGTTTGAATGGGTCCTGGGGTGGCTTAGATTCACAGTTAGACTCGGTAGGTGGCGCTGGAATCGGGTTCTAGAAAAAAAAAATCCAGGGCAGGACAACGTCTACCGAGACCGCTAGTCTAATATAAAAAAGGTAGGAGCTAAAATAAAAAAATAAAATTATGAATCAAGTTGGTGTGTCGATTAAAACCGTTAAATCGTATGTGTCGTGAAAACTTAAAAAATACGATCTAGTATGTCATAACATAATAATAACACCTAATGGAAGTGATAAATGGCATAGTAGAAAGTAGCTTCGGTGAACCTTTTATCCGTGCAGGAACGGAGAAAGAATACAATTTCCTGCGGCCGGGCGGCCTGTCGTAAGAGGCGACAAAACTACCCACAGCCAGGTGGGAGAGTATTATATATATGCTCGACTGGATGGCGACCACCCCCGGTCTAGAGTATGACGTCATAACAACCGTGTGTTGTGTTCCGGCATTAGTGACCAGGATCCAGTCCCTCTTAAGAGAGCAGCAGCGCATTTGTAGCACCTTTGGTGTCGCAAATGTCCATAGGCGATGGTAACCGCTTTCCATCAAGTGGGCCGTCTGCCTGTCTGCTGATCTCCTGCAATAAAAAAAAAAAAAAAAAAAAAAAAACCTGCAGGCAAGATCTTCACACGCCTTAGCCACTCACATATATGTTGCCCCTGGCTAATCTTGTACGGCATTTTTGGGGCCCATGCAAAGAGTGGCTATGACTCAACATTCTTTGCATGGGATTCAACACTTGCTCGTTATGCCGTCTGTTCATTTTTCCATGTTCCCCGTACATTGCGATGCGCAGACGTCATAGTCCCCATAACCCCAGATCCCCAATTCTACTAGCAGTTCACCTCAATAGCTATGCATTTTTTGTTCTCATTTCCTACAATAGTCCTACACTGGCCAGGGCTTGACCTAAGGTGCATTTTTATATGGTGTAGACAGGTTATCATTGCCGTCAGTGTCACACACATTTACATTAAAATTCTCCAAGGGGTCTCGACGTGTTGGCCTTCCTACGTCCCCATGCAAGCCCTCCAAAAGTCTAGGCCATTTTTATAGCCCGTGGTTTTTTAGGACATACATTAATAACGCCTCATATATTGCCCACTACTGGGCTTGGACCTACCCTATTTCTTAGGGAGCGGATCGAACAGTTTGCCCATAATGCTTCTTCAAGACTGATATGATACGTCGGCTGTGGTATCTCGAGGTTTCATTACAATGATTTACGTCGCTCTCAGCATGTCATAATTACAACAATTCTTATGCATATTATGTCATATACTACCTTAGTGGTGCATGCTCGTAACCTAGCTGAGTAGAGCTAGGTTACGAACCCATTTTATTTTAAACGCGAAAGCGTTAATCGGTAAGCTACCACAGTATTTTACCACTTATATTAGAGAGTGGCAGCCAAACATCTAACTGAGGATTGAAAATCTACCTTCCCGTATTGTTAGTCAACTTATTAGGTTTGAAAATATCATGACAATTTTTCAATATTTTTTCAGGCAATTTCTAGCGAGATATTGGAAGCCAAAGGCGTATAAATTGTGTACTCTCTCACTTGTAAACTATCAAGTATAAAAATATGAAAAAGATCTAACTGACAGAGCTTAAAAATGCCTTCAAAGAATCCCTTTTCTAGTTTTCAATTAAATGACAAACGACAAAAACAATGGATATCAGTCAACTGTACGGAACCCTTTAATGTCCGTGGCTCAAGATGCACTTAGCTGCTTTAATAAGGATATTATTAATAATGTATTAAGGATAAAGTTAATTATACTCACAGAATAAACATATGTATTTAGTTAAGGAAATACGGTTACCAAAACAAGGATGGAAGCTCTTACTTAATGCCAACACTATTGTTACGAGAAAATATTGGTGTGTGTCTCTTACATTTGAATTACAAAGTAGAAAATCATGAAAAAATTTGTTAGCTTCACAATTTTATTAAGTTTAGGTCACACACATATATTCATACACATATTGCACACACATTTATTAAAACGTATCCATATTAACAAAATATATGGGACAAGATAAGAAGAAACATGTGACCATTAATGATATGATAGAACTAAATGGGGGATGTCCCTAGTCAAGTCAATTCAAGTCAATTATAATTTAATCTAGGGCCCTGAAATACATATATCGAGTGGTGGGGAATGAACAAGCCAATATAAGAAAAAACAACTTGAGAAGTGTCAAAGGAAACCCGGATGGAACGAAGTTCCTTTCGATTAATTAGTGAGGGAATTGTATTTTTTTTTAAGTTAGTTACAACTATAGCAAAAAGTGTCGTTACAACTTTTGGTCTTAATTTTTTTCCATCTACCTCCCTTTCGCAACACGCGATAAGGAACTTCGTTCCAATAGTATTAGCAGTTGAAAATATATTTTCAACAAAAATATTTTGTTTCAGTACTTAGAATCGAGTTTGTGATGGTATTTTTGAATAAATTCTTACTATGATTTCGTAGGATGATGACTAAACCAAGCGAAATACACCTTAACGGAACGCTTTATAGTTGGTGGACTTATTATTTCGAGCAGTTGTGCAACACGGTCGTAACACACATTCACACGTAACACAACTTATACAGTAGCTCAAAAGTTTCAAATAAGAACATGTGTTAACCAATAGGGGTAGATTTTTACACTTCGTCAATCCTCAAAATCAGCTTCTTTTATGTTGCCCCAGAGAAATCGATTACGACCCCTGGGGGTCCAGATCAATTAATTTGGGAAGCTAGAAGGAGTCTGTAAAGACACGTGACTGTCCATCAAGGGGTGTTTGGTGCCAACACTAATGCATGAAAGTAAGAGCTGGATATGGCAGAAGAAGCATGAAAGTAGGATAAACACGAGAGCTTTGACAGGTAGAAGTGGAAGAGATTATTGATATGATAAGGAATAATGTAATTAAGGAACGCTGTGGATTGAAAGAAGATATAATAACAAGAGTTGAAAAAGGAATAGATAAAAATAAAATCACAAAACAAGTATATTGACAGCATTGTGAATGGTAGAGTTGGTACCGGTAGACCGCGAGGTACCGACACATCATGGTCGAATAGTAGAAATGCGAAAGAGAGGTCAATTAAAAATCATGTCATAAAACATGCATGTATTAAGAGGTTATTGAAAGTAGATGAAGCGAAAGTTGTTAGTTAGGATCGTTGCAAGCGGAAATTTATATAATTTCTGTCTATCCCCATGGGAAAAGGGTTGTTGAGTATGGCTACTTTAGATGTGAGACGGGAGACCTTGGAGACTATCCTACCTGTCTCATTTGCTTCTTCGGAAAGGGGGGATTCTGAGGTTTCGAGTGAACTTACCGAGCACCGGCTGCTTTGGTAAATATCTCTCCAGATAGCGAGGTTATCCGACCTGTCCCGCAGAAGTTCTGAGCCAAGAGATCCCAGAGACATGCTTTTACGGCTGCAACAGAGTGCAATCTCCTACTGCATAGCGTCGTGGGCGAGATACAAAATGAGCAAGAGAAGATCACGTCAAGCTGCAGAATGAGGCGGCCGAAAGACAGCGGGAGGAGGCGTCGCTATGCTTACCTCCTTCTCGCGACGTAATTAAACCGGGTTGAGACCTCCCCAGCGAGCCATACCCAAGGACGTACAGTGCCCTGTTCCAAGTTCACCCCATCGTGACGGTTGGCGTCGAGGTGTACCCCGTGGCGCCTCACAAAGACCCGGAGAAACGTTGGCAGTTTTAGTGAGTAGTCTCGCGGTGGCATCTTACTACTCCTTCTTGATGGGAGATGTGTGTGGAGTTGGTCCCTCGGTACCCCACATACCCCTCACACACTACACCGAGGTCCGAGGGGATAAGTAAATGTATTCCCCTAGCAATGTTTAAAAAAAACTAAAAGTGCATGTTTAAGTACTGACAGGAATTTAAACATAGTAGACGTGGCGTGCATCAATCAATCTTAGATAGTAAACGACTCAGTTAATTGAGGACAATTGTATTTTAACCGACGACTGTATTCTTTCGACGACTATTTCAATTAAACTAGCACATAAGCTGTGCAATTTCAAAACCTAGCAACAGTTATGGTTTTTAAATTACATACTCATACATACATTCTCTTACTAGGTGTTATCAGTTACTTTATTTGAATTACTGTTTTGTGCATAAGTATGAAAAGTATTAATTAAACATATAAAGGTACAATCTTTACATAGTGTAAAACAAAGTAGCTTTCCGTGTCTGTCTGTATACCGTCTTACACCACACAACAGATTTATAAGCGTATAATAATTCAACGACAGTTAGATGCTTCTTTAAGAATGGTTTATATGTAAGAAAGGAAGGTTATAACTGTGGCTTCGCTCGCGATGTATAAATTTAATTACTTAAGCTTTTACGTGATGCAACATTCACGTGAATGTTGAGGTGATCCAGCTCCTCGAGAACACGGATATAACGAGACGGCTCAAAAGAACGAAACCGTTTGAACTAGTGCTTTAAACAAAACTAAAGTGTGGTGTACTGTACTAACTTAGAACACATCAACAAAGTGTCTTCCCCTTAATAGAGACAATAAGAAAAGTGCTAATGGACACTTTCTTAGTTAAATACTTTTAGTCAATTTAGGTTATATTTAAATTACTTATTAGTCTTTTTAGATTAGATTGTAATATTAATGTGGTATTTATAAATACAACATTTAAGAAAAAAAAAACTTAAGCTTTTATATAGTAAAATAGAAACAGCTACCAGAGTTTGATCCGCGGCGCAAAAAAATCTTTTTTTTATTGTTGAAAATGTATGTATATTACCAATAATATTTGAGTTCCAAATCGCTGTCAGTCGGGCACGTTCCCAAAATGGCACAGCCGAGGTGTTGCCTCAAGTACAAGCCAGCCTTTTGGTCACGTGAGACTTTTATCAAACGAGGTAATAGATCTCAATAAAACCGATGGGCTTCCGGACCCCATGGCCTTAGAGTCTCGACACCGAACGCCATAAATATATATCTAGTATTTGCTTATATATTGTGTATGCTAAAACATGATGTAAAACAGTGTGCCTATCAAAATATTGTATTGCGCCCAAGAAGCTTTATAAATAACTAGCAGGATAAAAAAACAAACAGGACAAAAACGGACAGACAGGCAGAGTTACTTTTACATTTGTGATATTAACAGGGATCTTGAAATAGCATATATTTGCAGTTTATGAAAATTTCTTGGAAGTAACTTGCTTAGTTTTTGAATAGCACAGTTGACATAATTTGTACACGAAATATATAGGTTATCCACATGGACACCAGCGAGAATTGTTTTCAGGATCCTAAGTCTTGTAACTTAAAAAAAACTGCCAGTGCTAGTCAAGATCCATTCGACTGACGAAGTTATATATAACACTGAACAGAAATTCAGGTGCAATTTTACATGATTTCGGGAAGCAGAATATAGACGTTCAGAACAAGAACTCTCATGTAAACTTAACTAAAATAGCGACTGCGTAGACTATTGTTTAAATTTCTGTTATGACATAATTTGACCGGTGCTGCAAGCAACGCATGGATTTCGGAGGTTTCGCGAGCGCCCATACAGCCTGCACTATAGGTAAAATCGGCATTGGTACAGCCTTTAAGTCTGATTCCTGGCAAGATCAATTACGTAAACATACTTTGCGTTTACTACGGTTTGAGTATCTGGGATCGGTCTCAAAATGGTCCGTTGTATACCAACAACACCAACAAGTTACATAAGACATATTGTTCAAAATCAACAAATTAATTTGTCGTTTAATATTCCTTCACAGAAAACGATCCTTACAAGCTACATTATAATTTGGTATAATAAAACGTTGGTATAATAATGTGTCCATTTTTTTTTAAATTAACTAGTTATTTCCTGAAAACAGTAATTGGATTTTCAAAAATCTTATGACCACTTTAGTTTTGTTAAAAGTTCGACCTTGAGGTTCCTTTGAGTGTGTTTCACTATTTCGTTTATTTTAGGATTTAGTGCTGAATACCCACTTGCAAAATTAAACCTTAAAATAGAGATAATACGTCTATTGTATGGATGCATGAATGCATTACACCAGTTTTTTTAAAAGTTACAACCCCATCTGTAATTATAACATATAATCAAACGAAGACCTCCCAATGTATATAATGTTTTATAAAACTAACAGATGGCGCCGTCAGTATATAAATATTTAAACAGGAACTATCCTGGTAAGCTTGTTACATATTAGTCGGTACTGTTAAAAAGTTGGTAGGCAAAAGAAATATTGTATATATTTTTTATTGCAGGTGCAGCACACAGGCAGACGGCCCACCACATAGTCAGCGGTTACTATTGCCTAAGGACATTTGTAACACAGACAGTGCTACCAGTCTGCTGCCGCTCTTTAAAGGGCGTCTGGAACCTGGCCACGAAAAAAGGCGGAACAGAGCTCATGGTTATTATGGCGGCATATTCTAGACCAGAGATGCCATCCAGACGGGCAAATACCACCTGGCTGTCAGTGGTTTTATCTATCTTACGACAGACCGCCCAACCATAGGAAATTGTATTCTTTATCCGTTACTGCACAAATAATCATATATACCCTTCGTAAAGGGCTCTCGACGATCTCGCAAGGAACGAGAACCATTATATTAATACGTGAAGCAAAAACTTTGAACCCCTTTTTACGAAAATTGCGCGGACGAAGGAGTATGTAGTAGAGGAGAGAGAGAGGAGAGGAGTAATAGAGGAGTGGCAGACTTATAGTTTATATAGAGAAGGAGTGCAGAATGCTAACATTTTTTTAACCTATGCATAAAAAATACATGAAATAAATTAAAAAAGCATTACACGCACACGCATATATAATCTTTTGTTTATTATTAAAGCCAAATTAACAGTGTAGCCTTGTCGAAATCTGTGATTATAGAAGTATAGTCTTTGACAACAGAACCTTAACAATGTGCAAACTTATAATTTAAGTATATTATGGTCGACTTTCGACCACAGGGCGACCACTAGTATAACAAAATGGATGTTCCTGTTCTCGCGAGGATGGGGAAGGTTTACAAGCACATACATGTATATAGTTAAGACACCGAATATCTATTACTGTTATCTATTATTATGTTAGCGAACGACAATGTTATATAACAACCAGATAACAATAATGACAATAAAACGCTTTATCGTTAGCAATTTATTATCACTTGGACAAAGTTCATTGTACTTACGTGGACATGTTATCTTAATATTGTTTATATGTAAGTCGATAAAGGTTAATATAGCTAAATATTTTTACAAATATATATACACCAATTGTATTAATAAAATATAAACTAAAAATAATCTAAGTAATAAATATTACAAGCTATTGTAGACTGTGTAACAAATCGCTGCCAGATGGGAGCGTGCCCAGAAGGCTGGCTGCATTGCCGCGCTGTATGGTGATACTTATTTGTTGGGCAAAATATGAGCCAGTCTTCTGATCACGGGTGGCATCAAAGAGTTTCTTGCAAATCTCTTTGCCGATGGACCCCACGGACCTAATGTTTCAACTCCAAACGGCACAAATATGTAACCCTTCCTAAGGTTCCATATTTACGCCGTTTGAGACCTTCAGCTTTTGAAGCAGCATTGCCAGCCTGAAACTTAGTTATTGGAAGATGTGAGGGCACTAGAGTGTCTACACATGTCGCGTCCGAAACAAGCGGCCGTCCCATCTTCCACGGAATAAGTGACATATCATCCGGCCTCTGACCATCGTCGCGTACCAAGCCATTTGGTTCTAATACGGCCGGTACGCCGACGCTGACAAGAGCCCGGCGGATGATGTCATCATTTAAAAATTATATTTGCAAGTTAACTTATATACTTTGTTTATATTTTTAGCCTTCATTGCAATTGCAGAACGAAAATTTTGTAAAATCATATGAGGTAAATTATTCAAGTGAGCCTCTACGGCTAAATCCGAAACTGTATGATTATTCTGCATAGTAAACATAAGTCTTCAAGTTACCGTTAAAACTACCTTGACGTAGATGAAACATGCACAAATTTCTACCCCTACAAGACTAGAATTAAAATAAAACAAAAAATGTTTAAAGAAAACATATTTATTTATATTTGTAGTGGCACATAACATAAAAATAAAATTATACCTAATTACAAAACCATTTACACAATAATCCACAAAATCCATCTGGTTATTTCAGATACGCAATTTTAAAACTGTTATTGCTTTTGGCCCCCTTTCGAAAATAGGAAGAGGTTCTCATTCGTCATGTTTGTATTTTTTACGTATGTTCTTACTTACTTACTAGAACGCTTATATACTTTGCTAACCAAACCACCTAACGACTGTCATAAAAAAAACTTCGTTTAAAAACTGACTTCAAAAACTAAAAAGTATAAAATAAGTCAATAAAGATTATTGACTAAGAATTTATTTAGTTTATTAAGAGACAAAATAATATAACATTTTCTACATCTTGAAGTCGGTCGACTAAACCAATTAAATTCTTTGTCAAAAATCTTTATTGAGTTAATTTATACTTTTTAGTTTTTGAAGTCGGTTTTTTAAACGAAGTTTTTGTTATTCGTTACTTTTTAGTGTCTAGGTATGGGTAGGTCTACGAAAAGTGCCGCGGCCTTAAAAAATGTAGGTCCCAAGAAACTGGAACGGATTTTTTTTATAAAAAAACATTTCACAAAATGAAAACTACTGGGCCAAACAGCAACTATTCTGCATCAAACTAAAAAAGGATCACGTATATTGGATCATAAATCTCAGCGTAATCGGTGTACATACATAAAATTTAAAAAATACCAAACAAAATGAGAACCTCTTCTGTTTGAAGGCGGTTAAAAATATGATATCACTCCCAATGCGCTTAATGATTGGATTTGTAGTGTAATTTATTGAGGTTCGTGATATGTTTATGCTGTTGTGTAACATTTCTTGGAATGCACTTGCTAGGTTATAAAATCGCACAGCTGGTCTGTTTTTGATTGTTAAGCCTACTTTTACTACTAACTAAATAACAAGAGCAAGGAATATCTGCAAGCTTAATTTTAACGTAAAAACGGACGGATTGCACAATAACTAGAATTTTTTCACTATATATATTTAATGGATTGAATACATAACTTCACGCCAGGTCCCTTGCGGGGTAGGCACGAACAACAGAAAGTAATTCAATAATTACTACCTGCCGTTGCAATATGATATTTAAATTCATTTATAATCATTTACATATTTTAAAGATATGTATTTGTATGGCATATAGTTTAAGTATATATGTATATCTATTTAATATATATCACATATGTATTTATTGTTAAAAAGTAAGTAGTTCGTACTATAGGTTACGTATACCACTATCGCCATTATCATCTCAATTCATTCCTGGGGTTGTCTGGAAGAGATCGCTTTTTAGCGATAAAACCGCCCTTTGTACACAACTAGATATGATTTTAGTCTGTAAGTTCATTTTTGTATTGGTATATAAATAAAATCTTATATCTATTTAAATAAATATCAGTGGCGCGGGGTGAAAATTCGATTCGACAGAAAATTATGTTTTACTAGTTGACAATAAAGATTGAAATTACTTAGATCAAAGATGATTGTTTTAGGATTGTTTCGACATGTAAAGTCTTTTTATTGGTTTTATAATAATATTTCTCTTGTAGTCATGATATCCTCTAGGTTTCTCATTGTTAATCTCAGCGTTTGTCATAGTCAACAATGCAATTTTCTTTTTCACGTTTTTTTTATTATATAAACGTAACATTTATTAAAATGTTGGCAGTATTTTTTCTTATATTCGAGCAAGTAAAATTCGACTTTAAGGTGACGAACATTTTCATTCCCCGACTATACGTAGTAGGTAGCAAAGCGAAAATTGAGATATGACCATTTACTATAATCGATTTCTATGTTGTAGAATTTATAATAAATTTATCCTCAAGATAATTCCACTGTAAGTTCACTGAGTGCTTCAATAAGTGCATTTTTGGTACCAACTCCCTTAATATAAGTCACAACCATAACACCTCAAAACAAATAAACTAACTACGCATACATTGCCTTTAAGTCTTTTCTCAAAATCTTCCCCGACGCTGTCTTTGGTATAGAATCAACGAACATAACTTCTTCGATTTTCTTGTACACGGACACTCTATTGGCAACGAAGTTTTGTAATTCTTCTTCGGTAGTTTTAACGTCCTTTTTACGTATGATAAAGGCTTTTGGTGCTTCGCCATAGAATTCGTGAGGTACGCCTATTACTGCGGCGTCGGCTACAGCTGGATGTGACCTAAGAATGCTTTCTAATTCCGCTGGTGCTACTTGCATACCTTTTACCTGGAACAAAATTACATTATATTGAATTGTTTACCACTCTTTTTTATCTTTTGCCCAATCCTTTACGTTTAGCACGATTTGTTCATACATTTTCTTTCTTTAGCGTTTTTATTATTATTTTTATTCCAGTCGTTCAGCAGACAGGCAGACGGCCCTCTTGATGGAAACTGGCGGAGACTGGAACCTGGTCACTAATGCCGGAACACAACTCAAGGTTCTTATGGCTACATACTTTAGACCAGAGGTAGTAGCCATTCAGTCGGGCAAAGACCTTCCACTTGACAAGATACATACGACTAATTATTTTATACTACTTATTTATTTAACTAATTCAAACTAATTCAACGCACACATACCACACACACCCACATATATAAACACACACACACACATATAAACACACACACACACACATACAAACCCACACTCACTCAGGCACACACCTACGCGCGCACGCATGTATATGCACATAGATTTTTTTTGCACCGTGCTAAAAGGCACTTGGTGCCGAGTTCCATACTTTAGTACTTTATCAGTCACTTTTTGTCGTTAAAATTAAAAAATGCTTTGTTATGTTTAAAAGAAATTATTATATTGTACGAGTATTTCTATAAGGCCCCCTTAATAATTTCAAGTGAACTAATATAATTTGTTTTAGTTGATGTTCATCAGCTTACCTTAATTAGTTCTTTGATCCTATCGGTAATAAACAATCCAACTCCAGGTGCAAAATATCCTAAATCGCCACTCTTAAAATATCCATCCTCTGTCAAACTTTCAGCTGTTGCTGTTGGATTTTTGTGATATCCCTTCATTATTGTTGGACTTTTGATATACATTTCTCCGGGCTGTAAGAAAAGAAAAATTATATATCTATATATGTGTGCGTGCGTGCGTGCGTGCGTGGTTGTGTGTGTGTGTATGTGTGTGCTATGAATGTCAAAGAAGCAAGTGAAGTGTGTAAGATAAGCCTGTATGGCGCTCTATTGTTCGTGCCTACCCCGCAAGGGACCTGGCGTGAAGCTATGTATGTATGTATGGTTTCTGTGCTGGAGTCAAATATGTATATTGTATCATTATATGAATGTAAGCGTATTGGAAGAAATATATAACCCTCAAGAACCTTACTAGAGTTGTGCATTTATTTTAAAATTTTCAATACACAAATCAAAATTAAGACTGCCACATCATTTATTAGTAAGTTCTAGTATTATGAATAACATAAAAACTCTATGAAAAAAGCACAAATCCTTCATTTCGGTCGTAAAAACGCGACGGCAGTGCCATCTTTTAAGCTATGTTAATCTATAGTCATTAGTCATCATATAGTCATTTATAGGGATAGAAGTATCCTATGTCCTCAACCTAGATACATGAAGCTAGCTGTATCTAGTTTCATTTATATATTATATTTTCTCACATTAAAATCATTCTAAAAACTGAGGCGGACTTCCTATATTATTATAAATAGATATAAATATTTTTACTTCTCCAATAGGCACGAACTTTCCAGTTGCTGGATCAGCGAACTTTAGTTTGAAACCTGCCATTGGCACTCCACATGCTGAATAGTCTACGTTCTTGGTGCCCTTAAAAGTTGAAGTGGTAAGTGATGTGGTTTCAGTTGCACCAAATCCTTGATTAAATTCGATATCTTTCTGCAATATGAAAAAAGATTTAACTATAAAGCTAAGTTTAGATTACGAAACAAATATCAGAGATTAATTTCTCTGTCCTTTTCGAAATTTGGATGAAAGTAGAATCGCAAAACAAGTGTATGCCAGCAATGGGAATATTATAGGTCTCCTTAGAGCCTATATGGCGGGCGGTAGGATTCGCTTTGGTCAAATAATTCTTATCATTGATGATAGTACATTAATACGATGTCTTTGTGTAGTGAAAATGTATATGTATATTAGGGTGGTCGTTAAAAATATTTTTTTTTGGGACGCCCCCTAAAAAGCTTCCTTTTAATGAAAAAACACTGGGATTTTTTTTATAATTTTTTCAAGTCAAGACATCACGTGCCTCAAGACGATTCAAGTTAAAACTAAAAATATAAGAAAAATTGAAAGATAAGCTTGAATCACGAAAAATTTTAAACTTTTTCTGAAACTATAATTTGAAATTCATCACTGAGAATGATAATACGGAAGGTATTTCATTGTTAAAACTTTTCCAATCTTAAAATAATTATTACTTCTAAGTATGAAGAAGTTTCCTGAAAAAACATGATATTACCCAAAAATTAACTTGAATCGTCTTGAGGCACGTGTTGTCTTGACTTGAAAAAATTATTTAAAAAATCCCAGTGTTTTTTCATTAAAAGGAAGCTTTTTAGGGGGCGTCGCAAGAAATTTAATTTTTAACGACCACCCTAATGTATATATCATTGAATGATTCGAGTTCATTCAAGTTGATGCAGGAAATACAAACCAAAAATTTCTTTACGCTTACGACATAATCGTCCAAATATATGATTACTAGTGTACTCACCTTACTTTTCTCGAGTATGGCTTCAACATCAGAAGCTGCTAAAGGAGCGGCTCCACATCCTATATGCCTGATGTTGCGGAAATGTTCCGGTTTCACATCGGGGTGTTTGCCTAACAAGATTGCTGGAATATAATAAAAATAATATTTACTATCTATATAATAGCTTTTGCCCATGGCTTCGCTTGTGTTAAAAGGATGCGTATGTCATATTATAATTCTTTGAAATATCGAGAGTAAATATTACTTCTGATTAACCCAATGATAAGTACTCTTATTTCTTTCTAGCGAATTGAAAATGAAACTAACCAAGACAGTAACATATTAAAATTGTCGCTGTCATTGTCGTTGTCACGACAATGTATTTGAAAAAAACAATTGAACAATTCACTTGTAGGAATATAATAGTGAACACATTGTAAGACACGTAATTGATATATTTTTGAACAATAAATATTATGTTACTTTAAACTATGTTAATTTGTTATTGTGTTAATATTAAGTTATAATAAGTTTAAAAATTTGGATGCCTCAAAAGGCGAAACATGTACCAAGCGTTTATTTATTTAATGATGGAAATCGTACAGATTATACACATGAATAAACGTTTGAAATTCATATTGTTTGTAACCCACATTCATGATAGCTAATGTATGTTTATAGAAGATATTATGAAGTAACAGTTATATTTGTTACTTGTATAATAATTTCACAATTTATTAGGTTTTGTTAGGTATCACAAAACCGTAGCTATTTTAAGGCAGACGTTTATTGATCTGTTACAGTAAATAACGGATACCGTCATATTCACTAAATGTTTTGGTGTCATTTGCAACAGGTATTAACAAGTTGCTGGATATTTAATTGACGGTAGATCCAAATAATATAATGTTTTTAAGCGCCTAAGTACCTAATCTCAAATAGTACTAACTAGTTGAAATTAGGTACTGCGTTCATCAGCGATGTAACATAGCCAGCATTTAAACAACAAACAAAAAAGCTCGGGCCTCCTACGACAGGGGAACAGACATACCCGCCACGCTTGTCCAAGGCGGCTTGGCAGGATTGACACATCGATTATCTCAATGTGCAGGTTGCATCACGGTGTTTTCCGTCACCGTTGTTAGCACGTGATAATTGTAACAATATGCGCATTAGGTCAGAAAACAGCCAAAGTGGTGCATGCGTTCCGGGCAGGATCGAACCTGCACCTTTTTAGTTTGAGACGCGTGTGCTAGCCGTTACGCTATCACGACTTTAGCAGCCACGATTTAGTACAATATTAAACAAAGCAGATCTTACCTACTGGAGGAACGATGTACAATAAACTGCAATTTTCATTCTTCAGTATGTCTAAGTACATGCTAGTTGAGAACTTTGACATGGTAATCAGCTTGCAGCCTTTCGCCATGTGACCAATGAGGGTGACCACGAGCCCGTAGATGTGGAAAAACGGTAGAAAGCAAGGGAGAACATCTTGGATGTTTCCTGTGGCGTCAAATATTATTATTTTTTATTTATAACATCAATAAACAAATCTGAAAACTTTTTGAGTTTAATAAAAAAATCTAAAATGTTAACTGTCTGATAGATAAAACCAAAAATAAGGACATCCGTAAAATAACAAGTGTATCCCACTTTTATCTACTCGTATAAATATATAATTGAAATCCACGTACATAGTGACTCATCACGATATCTCACTAACTATAATACCTCTGTCTTGAAATTTGGCATGGAACGTCCTTTCGCCAAGTTAAGATCAGCTAAGAACATATTTTATGAAATTCCTTTACGGCACACGAAGCGGGCGGGTATCGGGTAGTAATATTATAAAATTGTAAAAGTAGTAGTAGTCTTTTATTATTAGATTTTTTTATGTTTGTCTGTTTGTTCGGGATTCGCGTACGATAAATGAGATATCTAACACTAAAAGAATTTTTTAAATCAGACCATCCGCAGATTAGCGCGTTCAATCAAAGAAACAAACAAACTCTTCAGCTTTATATATTAGTATAAGATAAATATGTGTAGAAAGAGATAAGCAGAAATGACATCACAAAATGTTAAAGGTTGCAGTTTTGTCCTTGACTGGAAGAACAATGAAAGAACATTTAAAATAAGATATAACTGAAAATTAATATTAAAAAAGTGCAAACAATATAAATAGACTTTGTATTCAAAGTGGAAATTCTCATATCACAATATTTTGGTAATTCCCTTGCTAAAACAATGCTTGCGGAAGCGGATTGCTTGACGACCTCTGTGCTGGAGCGGGCTAAGTATTTGTTAGCCTTGCTTACTGCAACGCAGAGACTACTATACATACATACATACATACATACTAGGAATTGAACCCGGAACGGGTTCAATTCCTAGTATGGTAAATTTCTGAAACGAATTTTCTCCGTTACTTACTGTCCAGGTGTCTGGAATCGGCCTTAAAGTAGTCAGTTGTATATTAGCCATAAGATGTCTAATTCGGGGATATACAATATGTGCTTTTGCCTACCGAAAAAAAAAACATGGAGCCAAAACTCAAAAACTAACCTGACCTAAATTGATGTCATGCCGATGTTTCTTGCATTGATGTAATCCAGTACCCTAATGAACGTTTTAAATTCCTTCGCCTATCCATTGCCTATTGCAATTTACGCTCTGATATGTATCGAAAATTTTGGAAAACTTTGGAAAATGATACCTTTGGTAATGCTACTTTTTCCTTTGGCTTTCTCCTAAATAGTTTATAGTCTAAGGACCCCAAGGTCTAAGTGTTTCAACAGCAAACCGCACAAACATGTAACTCTCACTGAGGCTTGCATATCTGCGCCGCTTGAGTAATTCAGCTGTTTCCACCACCGAATCGGCTGATCAATGTTTGGCAAATGGCACGCGGCCAATGCGTCTACGCAGGTCACATCCCACACCCAAAGGCTTACCGCGTTTCCAGGGAATTAAAGTCATTCCGTCAGGACGCCCACCATCGTCACGTGCAATTCCGTTCGGCTCCAATAAAGCCAGCACGTTCAATCGGCCTCCGTAAGATGAGTTTAATTGTCAAAAATTGAAACTCAAACCCAACAAAACTACCAGACCTCGAGACACTGTGAGATCTCTCTGCGTGCACCGGAACACAAACCAACTTGCTTATCGATTTCTCTTTTTATTTTACCTCCTACCCATTTTAATATTCTATAAAAAAATTAGTGCTAGGTATCTTACAGAAGAGTTTCTTGCGCCGCTTCTTCTCTTAGATTAGGCTCCCATAGAGTAGATAATAACCGCAAACAAAAATTATAATATACACACCATTTTTTTCATTACGTACTGAAATAAATGTTCCTGAGACGACGATTTTAAAAGGATTCCTTTTTTTACAAAATGTCCAAAGAATCTTAAAAAGAAGAACATACCTTGAGTAAGGTTGGGGTAGCAAACTTCGTCAAACTCCATGCAGGCGCTACTTGCTTTAAGATTCTTGTAAGTGATCTCTACGCCTTTAGGAAGTCCAGTTGTCCCACTAGAAAATGGTATACAGGCAACATCATCGTCTTTACACTGTATTTTATCTAAAAGGGCAAAATCTACTTCTCCTTTCTCAGCAATCTCTGAATATCTTATTACACCATTAGGCACTGGTTGGCTCGGATCATCTATGAGGACTATCTTGCTGTTATTCTTTGCATTGTGCATTCCTTTCCTGACATTGTCGTAGCATTCAGGAAGAGTTACGATTACTTTTGGTTCTGTTAGGTTTATTTGATGTGTAATTTCATCTGAAATAATAAAAATTAGAACATAAACATTAGTATGTTTTACTTAGTTGTTGTTTTTATGTTTTACTTGGCACCGACTTCAAGTATTGTAGAAAATCTTTATTTTCTAGTTTTACCTCTTTATTTAGTTTAAAAAAAATGTAACAAGAAAAAACCGACGTACTATTTATTATTTTACTCATGCAGTCTAATTATGTACTCTTTTTACTAGATTAGATAACATTTACATGATAGGCGAATCTAAGTACATTATGAGTAAATTTTATTTCAGGTTATTTCCTGTAGTATATCTAAATAATATAGCATGATTATTTATATCTATTAATCGAAATTATTATAAGTCTAATTATTTTCACGTAAATTAGCAATAGCTCGCATAGAAGTGTTCGCAATGTTATCTGAAATTAGCATAAATAACGATACCACATTTATACCGGTATGTCAAGCCCTGGATTAAAGACCATACCATATTCAGGTATTTTACATTTTTTTTAATGTTCTTGAATCTAGAATTCTAGATAATTATAATATAAATATGATACCCACGCCGCCACAATTAGCGGAACCGAAGAAAGAGATTAACTAATAATATAAGTTGTAGATAGGTAACAAAATATAAAATGAGTTGCATGTCCAAATTATTCAAAAATTAAAGATCTTAATTATCTGATTTATTTGATAAAACTTCACTGGCACTAGCAGTAAAAAAAGATTTACAGTCTTATTCATAGAAAGTAAGAGCCTTCCTTTGAACCTTCGAACGCTTCTTCAAGAACCATAAAGAAGCGTTCAAAATTAACTTTAATATAAAAGCGACTTACATTCTTTATATATAGGATTCACAGTAGTCAGGATACAGCCAGCGTGGATAGTCCCAAAAGCAACTACAGGAAACTCAGGACTGTTTGGTAGCATCACAGCCACCACATCTCCTGGTTTGAGACCCAACTTCTTGAGTAGAGAAGTAGCAAACGTTGTTACATTCTTCTCGAGTTGTGCGTATGTGTAGGTCTTCTTTGTCTCTGCACTTTCCTGTAACGACGATAGATAGCACTTATATTGGTATTGGTGCTTTTCCCCTGCTTTCGCTCGCATAGATAATTCGTATCAGTATCCCATGAGAACAATCTCATATTTCAGGATAAAGAGTAATACCATTTCCAGTGTTCTATATATGAAATTCGCATATCTATAAATAGTTTCAAACAATTTGCTTTCCGGACCTATATATGTCTGTATATTCGCTGACTCCTCGAAAATAAAGAATTGAAATGAAAAATTCTCATTATAATAAAAATTCAAATGATAAAAATATATTAATTTCCTTTATGTTGTAACGAAAAGAGAAAAAGAAATATTATATCGCGGGCTTCAAGCCAGAGGGGCGTAAAATCAACTTTTCAGGAGATACAAAAAACTAAATAAGTTTTTTTTCAATGTATTCAATGTCTGTCTATGAAAGTACTTCTACTAGTATTAATCTACTATTAAGAAAAAACAGAGGTGGTGTATCGATAAAAATATAAATGATAGACGAAATTAAAAAAAAAGGATTTTTTTATACGCCCCTCTGGCTTGAAGCCCGCGATATCATTTTTACTCAGAAGATTATTTCGGTACAACACACAGATGATTTTTGTAATTATACTATTTAACGTCTTAGTCAATCATCTAAAAAGGAAAGTGGAGGACCGCGTTGAGTGACGTCGACTTCGGAGGCTTATGTCCAACAGTAAATTGTGGTTGGCTGACTACTATATTATAGTATCCAACCATCTAAAAATATTAACCTAAAATTTATTTCAATTCATCTCGTGGGAAAAATCAGGTTATATTATATATGCACGTATATACTCGTATTGTAGAGAAAACAGACAAACAAATGAAAAAGAAACAGATAACAAGGTGACCGGCGACATCGTAAAAAGCGTCCTTTTCCATACAATCCAAGGCTAGGACAGTAATTAACTTATGAAGTTACGGTAATATATTCCAACTACACAATAAATACAATATAATAAGCGTAAGTAAAGTATGATGAAATACTTGCGATAACTCAAAAGGGTTTATGGTAATAAAAGGACAACAACTGGTCACCCGAATCCGTATAACAAAATTGTTAATATTTTGAACATAAAAATAGTGTGCCAATCATTGTATTGTTTACCTTGTATATGTTTAAACATATATATATATATATATATATATATATATATATATATATATGTATATATATATATATATACATACACGACTATACATTATACCATATACTATGTAGGTATGTTGTTAATTTACCCGACTTATTAGTAAATATTTAGCATGGATTTGTATTAAAGCAATTTGTAAATAATTCTAAAGATGTTACAAGATGTACAGTAAAAGTTATTAGCAAAACAAAGTGTGTACTCCGTACAAGTGGATTTATTCTGAATACATGTGGTTAGCGTTTATACCGCTTTAAGTAGCCCATCTTCACGTTTAGGTATTTCAGTGTTCAATTTTAAATTCGTATTTTCATTAAATGAATGAATAAAAACACACTATTGTTGATTAAAAAATATAACAAATGTTGAATATAAAATATGAATATCTATAATATTTAAAATGTGGTCGTATATTGACACTGGCACATCTATGTCGAGTTATTTCGAGTTGATTTTTTTTACCAGTGTTTCTCTTGCACTTCTATCCTCTCATATCTGTAGTAATTGTGTAATATTAAACGTTTTTATATCCTTAATATGATTTTTAAATACCCACAAAAACGAAACCAATGCCAATCCTCAATATTCTACAATAATTAATAGTAATCTACGGAATTTAGATAAAAAATAGCTATATAGGCTTATTACTAGATACCTAACTTATCGCTTGAATGCAGTGATAGCGGCTGGGCGTTGAGTGTTGGAGCTGACTCGTCATAGTTGTGATTTGTAGGTATGCAAATTATTATTTTTAAATTGGTCTGATGTATTATTATAATTAATTAGCATTTTATTAAGTTAAATTTAAATAGATATAATTATGAGTATGATGTAAAAAATAATTGTGAGAAAAGTCATAACAATGCACATATTAAATTAAATGGAAATATTGAACTGGTATGACTAAAAAATAAATACTCGTTTTCAACTTTAAATTCCAGTCACAATTACATATAACGGGTTAACAAATTAGAATGTTTTTAAAACATTCCTTAGGTATGTAGGTATCTAACTGTCTTACAGAAGCATTGTTTTGCTACTTTATTCAAGCTAGTTTTTAACATGTTAGCGTTTTTCTGACATGCATTTTGAAGGTATTTCAAAAATGTTTGTGTCATATATACTTGTAGGTTAAAATTTGTTTTTGTGTTGTTATTCATTTGAGGGCCGATTTTTAACTACCAGAGAAAAGTTAGTCAAGTCAAAAAGAAATCCTAAGCAGTGCATGCCTCCCGGACAATGAGACGCGAGTGCGTTCCCCAATAAGCCACGACGTAGCAGTTATTTCGCGAACTCCGTTTTTATACTCACTCGATCGCCGTAACATACATATCAAGAGATATACTTTCAACACTTGTATTCTCCCCTACATGACATACGTTAACGGACATACACAGAAAAAAACTTGCTAAAACAGAAAGAACAATGGAAAGAAGCATGCTGAATATCAAGCTTAGACAGAATACGAAATTTGGAAATAAGAAGGAAGACAGAAGTAACGGATATAATAACTCTTATCTAAACATCTAAAATAGAGTTGGACAGGACATATGCTACGTTGCAAAATAAATAAATGGAGCAAGCAAGTAACCTCATGGTATCCAAGAGGTAAGGTTGCCAACTATTTTTGAGGAAAATAATGTATTACATTTTTTAAGTAGGGAAATAATACAATGTTTGGAATACAAAAGTATCTATCAATTTTTTTTTATTTCTTCTCTTGGAAACACTATTTTTATGTGTTTCTAGCACACATTAGCAACTTTTTCACTATCCTTCAGTTTTTGGAAGCTATCTTTATATTCCCAATTTAAATTTAAATAAACAAAGAAATCATTTTTTATTAAATGTATAGATGTCCTGTCCCTTTCTTGTCGCCATTTTAAATTCATTACTGAATAAACTCTTTCAGTGAAAGCTGGATCGATAATAGTTCAGTAATTATCCATATAAGTATTTCATTTTAGGCGTCGGAGTAAATATTGCAAATAGAGTATTTTCATATACTGTATTTTTATGCAAAAGTATAAAGTATAATTACCAAAAATAAAGTAGGATACGTTATTTTAAAGTATGGTTGGCAACCCTACCAAAAGGGGACATCAAAAGACAGGGGCGTCCGAAAACAAAATGGAGTGACGATATCCGTCTAACCCTAGGACCATACCGGATCAGAGTTGCAGAAGACCAAGCTCAATCGAGAGAGCTGGAGGAGGCCTATGCCAAGAGGCACACGATTGCGAGATATATCATAAGAAATAAAATTCATAAAATAAAAAATAAAATGTTAAATTGCATGTATTTCGGAATAAAAGGGCTTTAATATTATTATTATTATCGCCGTAAAGAAACCGATAAACGATAATTAGTTTATTAATCGATTCGGCCTTTCGTAATACCTGGCCTTGCTTACATTGTAAAAAAACACATTACTGTAAACAGATGTTGCAGAAACAAAATTAACTTTACCGGCATATCTTCTAGTATTTCATAAGTACAGTAGTAATTATATTTTTTATCCGCGCAGGAACGGAGAAAGAATACAATTTCCTGCGGCCGGGCGGCTTGTCGTAAGAGGCAAAAAGGCAAAAAAGAAACTCAGGTGGTATTTGCCCGACTGGATGGCTACCACCCCTGGTCTAGAGTATGCAAAAAAATGGCAATTAAAAATTAACTCTGACAAGTCCCTGAACGCTATACCATACCTAGATGGCGCCACTATATGGATAAGTTCCTATTCGATTTTTCACCAATTTGACATTATTTAAATAAAACAAACGAGGCGAGAGAAAAACGACTTTTGACACAACTAAAAGACCTATCGTTTATTATTTTCATTACTAACATGTTAGAATAATATATAGTAAATTTAAAAGTACAAAACAATAGAACATAATAAATAATTTTAACATATTTACATATCGTCTAAATAATTATGTTGAAACATGCATATTTTTCTATTGTATTTTTCTAAAAGTTCAAGGATTATGTTAAGAGGACTTATACGCATTCATATGTTCTTGGGCCCAGATTGAAAAAAGATGAGTGAATTTAATCTTTATTTTTATTATAATATATCTGTCCGTGCAAGAACAGATAAAGAATACGATTTCCTGTGGCCGGGCGACCTGTCGTAAGAGGCAACAAAGCAACCCACAGCCAGGTGGTAGGGCATTTGCCCGGCTGGGTGGCTACCACCCCTGGTCTAAAGTATGTCGCCGTAACAACCTTGACTTGTGTTCCGGTATTAGTGGGGTTCCAGTCTCCCTTAAGAGTGCAGCAGCGCATTTGTAGCACCTTTGGTGTTGCAAATGCCCATAGGCGATGGTAACCGCTTTCAAGTGGGCCGTCAGCCTGTCTGCTGAAATCCTGCAATAAAAAAAAATATAATCTTTTAATTTTTTTTGTGATTGTAGCGGGTTTACTTAATTTTAATGAATTAATCATGTAACCTGTTTTCATATTATTAATTGTTGAAATCGTAAACTTATTTTATTTGTCACATTATTTTTAGATCCCTCATCTTTCAAATATAATTAGGGCTCGTATTTAACATTTTGTAATAGGAAATTATAACGCTTTTTAAAATTATTATATTTCTTTGGCCCAAAAGTCCCCGCCTCCTTTAAGGTAAATATCAATACTTTATTTCAGAGACCTGTAACCATTTTGGCAAAAACGGAACTCTTATAAAACTGTCATTTTTGTCTGTATTTATATGTCACCCTCAGACTTTTTGCTAACGTAATCTAGTCACATAAATAAAAAAGGAAGAGTCAAAAAATGTAAAAAATAATTCAGGGTCCCCCCTGAATTATTACCGAATTAGGACCGAAATATTCCAAAAATGCAATTTTTCGAATATTTGCCTGTCTGTCTATCTGGATGTTCCGGCTAATCTCTGACATCGAATTTGACGGGACTTTCACTAGCAGATAGTTAATTTTATAAGGATAACTTCAGCCTCTTATTTTAGGGTTCCGTGAAAAAATACACGCGGACCAAGCCGCGGGCACAACTAGATACAAATAAATTTAGGTAATCTGTAATGTAAATTTGTTTCAGGATGACTAGGTCAGATAATTAACTGTGTCATATATGAATGATGAGCAAATATGAATGAAATCACCGACATTGACACTTTAAAAGGCCGTAAGATAATTCGATTATACACCTGTGTAGGTCATGCATGTAAGGACTTGCACTGTGTTATAAAAAGTGGTGCTAACTTGCTGCCCTATTTCCTTTCTAGACTCCATATACATTCGTATTCGACTATACAAAAGATATACAAACTGTATGTTTGGCTGCCGATTATTATTATTAGATATTATTAAGGAAAGTCTCATACTTCATCATAGTTGTGTCAGAGTAGTAATTACGGAATAAGTGGACAATATTACTATTTTATCTGTCTTTTGATATATAAATAGTTATTACAGCGCAAATGTAGAACGTTTTCCTTAACTGAACGGCATTCCCCTGCTTCCCCTATAATGGCAAACGTTTTAAAGAATTAAACTAGTTAAGAAATTTTGCAATAGCAAGCCTATTTTCGATTCTTTTACTCCATATTGTTTTTTTATCTGTGATATGTAATATACCTTATCTATGTATATATAGGTAATTATTTTTATATCCATACAAGTCATTTTTCTAAAAAAATCAAGCTAGACCAAAGTCCTCGGTTACTTAAACGGAACTATCAAAACACAACATTTTGATGATATTTTATTTGGATACATGTTAATAAAAAGTTCGCACTATTTTGAAGGTTACAACAGTTGTATTTATCTTGAATATTTGGATACATTGTAAAGTGAGAAATTTGACCACCTGGTATAGGCCTTACAATCATGCAACTACTTATAATAGATAATTGTATTGGTTTCTTTTCCTTAATTAGCCAATTATCGCCAACAGATTGATCCTTGTAACCTACTACTCGTACGAGTCTATTTTTATCCTAATTCAGGCACCAGCCTTTTACTCCATGGTTATACTCAATTGTGTGTCTAAAGAGGAAATAAAGAATTATATTATTATTCAAATAATTTTTAATTATTTTCATTTTTAAGCATTATACAAATAGCATACTATAATAACGCTTGAAGAAAAATGTACAAAACCGATCACCACAGGTAGTGGGGCCTATCGTCCAAGCTCCGGTGGTTAAGGCTCTAGTTACAGGAACCTCCTCAGAACAGAGCTGTTTTTGGCATCCGACCCTTCGTTCAGATACCTAATTTATGTATTTATTTATTTACAAAAAAAGACTTATTTTATAAAAATATACATATTCAATAAAAAAAATGTAGCTCACCGCCACCGGGGCCTAGGGTCCAGACTATCGGTAGTTCGGACTCCAAAGACAGGAACCTACTCACAATAATAATTCGTGCCGTGTCCAAGAGTGTTGCCCTTTGTATTACTTTGTACTAGCCGTAAGTGAAACTCTAGCAAGTAGCTCCTGGTTTACTTACAAAAATCTTTATTAGGTTTTTATTTGCATATGTATCTGTATGTACCTTTTACTTCTCCTTTTAGATAAATTATCTAACTGATGGCAAAAACCGCTAAGAAATTCCGTTTCGTGGTTTAGAAGGAGTTCACGAATAAGCATACAGACAGACGCGGAAAGCGACTTTGTTTTATACTATGTAAATATTATAGATGTTAGTTATATTCTAGCAATATTTTGAGTGATAAAAAGTAGTATAAAAAAGGTAACCGTTCTTACCAGAATGGCTACGGAGGACTATTCTGTTCACATACAACTTTAGAGAATTGCTGTAAAACAATGCTATAGTAGATAACAGGTAGGTATATGTTTATGACAATAATTGTTTTACTTCATCTCGAGATAATTGCTTTTACAAAGTCATGTGAATAATTGGACTATTAAACGTATTTGCATAACATTTTCAATGGCGTTCGTAGGATTTTTGAATTACCTGTAAACTTGATGTTGTCGCTTGACTAATTACATAAATTAGTTTATATATTGCAAAAACTTGAATTTGTCACTTGGTTAATTTCATATATATGTTTAAGTATTGCAAAAATTTGAATTTGTCACTTGGTTAATTTCATAACTAAGTTAACCTATTGCAAAAACTTGAATTTGACACTTGGTTAATTTCATAAATAAGTTTACGTAATGCAAAAAAATTTAATCTAACACTTGTTTAATTTCATTAATAAGTACGTATTACAAAAAATAAATTGGTCACTTGGCTAATTTCATATACAACGTGCTTCATTTCAAATGACAATAAATCATAATTTTAGCAGTCTTACTCCATACAAAGTTTTTGGTACTATTAAATCAACCGTAATGTCAAAATTAAAAAAAGCAATTTCCGAACAAATTAATTACGATAAAAAGACAATAAAAACAGAACATCTTGTAAATATTGGTTCACTGACCTTGGTAAGAATGAACATCTTCCGCGTTTAATGATGAAGAGACGAGCTGGCAACATGATACATTGGTCACTAACCTACCGATTTAGTCACAATAACAGATACATGTTGTTGTAAAATTCTGAAATGAAAAATGAGGTCCTGTGGCTAAACCAAAGAAGCTACCTTGATTCGTTTTTGTATTTGGGTAGAGTACGTCATGACGAAAACATGGTCTGATTTATTGTCGTAAGGTCTGAAACACGCTCTATAAGTGCACGTATTGCAAAAACTTGAATTTGTCACTTGACTAGTTACATAAATAATTTTATATCGAAACGGTATAAAAGATACAAGTTTGATGAAAAATCTATATTTGATGACCTCTGTGGTTGAGCGGGTTAAGCCTTTGTCAGCCGAGTTCATTGGCAGAGGCACTCGGCACTACCGTGGTTCCTTGTATAATCTACCCATAATACAAGGAGACTTGCTTAAAATAGAAATATACATACAATGTGTGTTTTTTGCAGATTTCTTTAATGAAAATATTCTTCACAATGACATGGTAGATAAATTTTATTGTAACACGTGTCGCGTCGGTCGTGTTGGTACCATTAAAATTATTTATTGCAGTTTTACATATACATTATTGCATTAGTTCAGCAGACAGGTTGGCGGCCTACCTGATAGAAAGTGGTTGCCATCGCCTTTGGACATTAATAACACCAAAAGTGCCACAAATGTACTACCGCTCTGTAAACAAAAACTAGAACCTGGCGATTAATGCCGGAACAGAACGATAGGTTTTTATGGCGGCATACTATAGACCAGGGGTGATAGCCATCCAGACAGGCGAATACCCTACCACCTGGCTGGCTGTGGGTTATTTTGTAGCCTCTTACAACAGGCCACAGATTGTACTTTTTCTCTGTTCTTGCACGAATAAAATTTAAATTTATGTGTCACCTGTTGATACTTTATTATGTTATGTGCCCGCTTTAGACATTAATAACCATTTATTTAAGATATTAAAAAAATCTCTATTTTGTAGCTAAACAATAAAATATTTATTTGGCCTCAAATTACTTGCATTTTTCTTTAAATACATACTGTAGGTATACAAAAAAATATGTTAAAAATCGATGTTACGGTCCCACAGACAAGGACCTCCTCACAATACGGGCCGTGTCCAGTAGGGGTGTCTTCTGCATGCGACCCTTCACCCGCATACCAAGCGAGAGCGTTTCAAGATGACGCTCAAGGCTCTTCGCTATTAGTCCATTCACTGACATCACTATCGGTACTATGACTGTAGAGTCCAAGTTCCAGATGGCATAACCTTGTGAGCAAGATCATTATACTTTATTTCTTTTTCTTTCTCGCTTTCATGGAGTTACCATCATGGGGAATCGCGACATCTACAAATATAGCACGTCTCGCATGCCGATCAACTATCACAACATCAGGCTAAATGGTGACAATAGTCCTGTCTGTGATAATTGATCGGTCACAGTAGAGCAGATACTGACCATTGTTAAGAACTGGCTCGGGCTTGTATTGCTAATAAGGTACCTTCGATGAGACAATTCCGTCTCTATTATGGCTACATAATTATTTAAAACTAATTTAAAAAATAAGAGTTCTTAATATTTTGTATAAAATAATACGAGGTTCGACCGTTGCCGACCGTAGCCTTACACTAATCGATGAGTGATAGTTCAGATGACCCACTTCTCCCTGCCCTTATCCCGTCTTCCCTGCTCATCCTCTTAGTCCAATCCCATATCCCATCCTCTCTGTCCCGTTCCTTCTGTCTGTCTCGGTATTCTATACAAAAGAATGGCAACGCGTTGGCTTCGCCCCCGGTGTTGCAAACCTGTATAGGCGATGGTAACCACTTTCAATGAGCTGTGCCGTCTGTCTGTTTGTCAGCTTTGCAATTAAAAAATCGCACCTACTCAGATGCCAACAGAGGCATAGTTTCCTTTAATTGGTTTTCCGTGAAAGTGTAACAGAGAGACAAACAGACAAAGTTACTAGAATAGGGATGGAGATGACATGATATAACTGTTTTTATTAAAAGATTTACTAAACTGAAATGGACAAACAAACTTTATTAAGTATGGAATTATAAAGAGGTTATAAAGTCATGGCAAATTTATAACAAATTACACTAATAAAAAGGCTAGAAATACACGGGTATATAAAACATTGTAGGTTATTACAACCTCATCTGCCACGTGCAATCTGCCTTGGTCAAAACTCAATGGGAGAATGATTCTACCCTGATTGTACCTGTTTTATATGATGACGGGGTTATCAATCACGAGCTTGTTTCAAAGCCCGTTTGAACCCATAGTTGTAGTAAAGCGGAAGGCCAATATTCCTTCACAATTCAAAGAAATATAATTTCTTTAGCAATATTTGGTACTGAAACTAATGGAGCATTCATTGTATAGTCAAAATATTTAAGTATTTCCTAGTTACTTTGAATTAATTCACTAAACGTAAATTTTTATTTATTACATGCTTAAAAATATTGATTTCGAACAGAAGAATAAGAGGTTGAATGAATGGTAATTCACCTATATACCTAGCTGATAAATGTAGGAATGTCAAGAGCCAAGCGACGTTCTATATTGCTAACGCCTTCAACACCCTGCCCTGGAGCTGTGTCAAGGAAGCACTCCGATACCACGGAAAGCCTCCGCCGTCAGGGCTGCCGTTTACTTGGGTCAGCTAATCAGCTGGAGTTAGCGAGCGATGACGTGCGGTGTTCCACAGAGTTTGTTGCCGGGCCCACTTCTGTGGAACATCGCTTACGAATGGACGATACGCGGTGCGGTCCTCCACGGCTTCTCACATCATCAATTGATGATACTAGAAAATTAGCCTATTGATGATACTACAATCTATATAAACTGGTCAAGAGTATGCCGCCATAACAACCTTGAGTTGTATTCCAGCATTAGTGAATAGGTTACAGTCTCCCATAAGGGAGCAGCAGCGCATTTGTAGCGCCTTTAGTGTAGCAAATGCCCATAGGCGACGCTAACCGCTTCCCATCAAGTGGTCCGTCTGCCTGTGTGCTGAAATCATGCAATAAAAAAAATATAACAAACGTAAATTATAACTGTCGTTTTCAAGTTATGCCCATACATACATTTCTATATTTCATTTTTATTCATATAAAGGCTCAAATTCAAATAAGTTATCTATAGTCATAAAGCAACTACAATAAACAGATTCAAGTGAATTCTCACGAAATTTAATAGCAATTTTCATAAAACATCATCTTTATTATTTATGATACAAGTCCCATAATAAAACAATAAAAAGAGTAAGCAATAAAAAACCAATTTAAGATAAATGTTAACATAAAATCATAAAAATATATAAAAGTTAGCTCTTTTGTGAAGCATTTGTGAAAACTTCCTTTTTGGTGATATTGGCTAAAATATTGTTGCCAGGTCCAATTTGTTTTAAATCGGGGTAAAAAGTAAAAAAAAATCGAGATTTAGGGTTGTATAAATAGATCGGAACAAAAAACAAGATTTTAAAAATGAAAGATGAATAACTTATGAATATTCTAACTATCCAATTCTTCATTTCCTAACAATAATATTTAGTATGTTTTCTAATAAATACATTTAAATGCTTTATAATAAATTAATTGATTTATCGGGTCATTTATTGTCCCCATCAAGCATAAATCGGGACACGTTCTCAGACCCCTGAACACACCTGGCAACGCTGTCTACATTTTTTTTATGACACGAGTTCAGCAGACAGGCAGACGCCCTACTTAATGGAAAGCGGTTACCATCGCCTATGGACATTTGCAACACCAAAGGTGCTACAAATGCGCTGCTGCTCTCTTAACGGATACTGGAAACTGATCCCTTATGCCGGAACACAACACAAGGTTTTATGGCAGCTTACCCTAGACTAGGGGTGGTCGCCATCCAGTCGAGCAAATATCCTACCACCTGGCTGTGGGTTGTTTTGTCGCCTCTTACGACAGGCCGCCCAGCCGCAGGAAATTGTATTCTTTCTCCGTTCCTGCACGGATAAATAATAAAACGTAAATAAGCTCCATCTACTCGTTTAAGATTTAGGCGACTTTTAGAGATATGGAACCATCCATAAATCACGTTAAATATAAAGGGGGCCCGACTAAGCTTGACACTGTGTGACAAGGGGTGGGAGGGGATTAAATTTCGTAACGTCAAATTTCAAAATCTAATATATTGAATTGAATAAAACACCGTTTTATCGGAAGCGCAGTAATTTATGTGATTTTTGTTATTCCGACGTTTGGGCCACTTTTCAGTACCCTTCAGCAAGCATGCCTAGCACTAATAATTTTATATAACATTAAAATAATAGTTTTACTAAGTATAAAAGTCGCGAAAACAAAAAATATTATATTTGAGTTAATTACGGAACTGCTGTTTTTATTTAACAATTTCTTAATGTAAAATTGCAAAGTATGTGATGTCACACTAGGGAAGGAGGGGTCTCACGGATGTGACTAGCTGTGACGAGGACCGGGAGAGGTTAAAAATCATGAAATTCTTGTGACGTAATTTGTAGATGGCCCCTACTTTTTGGGATATTGTTATAGGCGTTCTACATTCTCATGGAAATCTCAAGAGAACTCCAGCAAAGAACACGAACCGAGGGCCTCGAGGGCCTTTTATTCCTAATAAATATATTTTATCCATGTCTATAAATTAATTGCCAAGCGGCTCTCGTGAAGTAAACTTTGAATCATTTTCTTCGTGGGCTATCCAATTTTCAGGCTTAAAATTAGCCATCTTAATCCCCCTTATCAAAGTACTTATACATATTTATTGTATATGTATGTAGGGGTCAGAGAAAGAGTATATTCCATGATATCGATACTATATTTCTTCTAGAATTGATTATACCCAAGATCCCCGAGACACAAAGCAACAAAGTTCGAATATTGGTTATGTACTGTGTATTACAACCAAACCAATTCTTACTCGTATATTGTGGATATAGTAGTTTCACTTTAATGATTGAAAACTTATTTAATTTAACATTTCATTCAAATCTGAATTGAGAATTCATAAGTCAGTTTAATTGTCTATAGCCTGCACTACACTCGCATACAGTTCTTGCATTTTCAGCTCCATGTTCCCGCGGACATCATCACGACAACACGAGAAGAGCGTTCAAATTCTCAGTTTCTCGCATTGTCGCGAGAATGTGAAGAAGTCTTAGGACCTTAGGACCTTTTGTTAGCTAAAGAAAACTATCAATAAATAAAATATAATAAAACTAAAAAAATGTTACACAATAATATACATGTAAAACTTGTATCGAATCGTTAACTCCAGTGAATTGGAAACTAAAGTAAAAGTGGAACTTACTAAAGCAATGTGATTCTTAAAACTCGCGGATTCCTTCAACATGTAATCGAAAAACCTAGCTTGAGGCACAATAATGTCAGGAAGAGTTGATTTCACAACGAATTCTTCGTTATTTTTCAATATACAACTCGCGGAAAGATTTCGATGAGATTTTAAACGTTTAGTTTCGCGAATAAACAATTTTCGCGCTATAGTGCCCATTATGCGCGCTGCTTTGCTGACGACGTCTGAGCAACTAAAGTGTAGTGTATAATCTATCGCCTAGGTACCGATTACATGCTGCGGCTGAGATAGGAATTAATTTGCGTACTTTGAAGTTTGAACTTGATAATTTGCTAATTTTCGCCGGTGATTTGCATATTTTTATGTAATACTAGGATTTGCCCGCGAGTTCGTTGAAGTTTGACGGGTAACGTAGATTTGTTATTTTTTTAAATTAAAGAGTATTTTCAGCAGGGCAAAGGATGTTTAGGATGAAAATACGTGAATTCCGAAGATTACACTAAAAGGGATAAGTAATGTTACTAAAGACATACTAACTACTAAAAATGTCTTATAAACATAGAAACTGATATATCAAGCAAGTTCTGATATCATGTGGTTTCGGCGTTAGGAAATCAATAAGTTTAAGTAACAATCGGATCTAAATTCGCAAATTTATGTGTGATATCAATCACTTTTTAAAATCATATCATACTTATTTTGCATTAGGCACGGTTTCAATAGGTACCTTAATAGTCCGGGAAAATTCCCGGAATGTAAAGTATTTCATAAAAATGACATCAAATATCGTTCTAATGAAATCATGTCGAAATCAGCTAATTGTATGCAATCAATCAAATTTGTACCATAACTGGAAAAATTTCCGCGGGTATTCCGGGACACAAAGTACCGTAGTATTAGAAAAAGAACGCAAATTATTATAGTCTTAGTAAAGCCCCTATCCAAATCTGCTAATATTTATGAACATAAATCACTTTAAACCACTGTTAGAAAACTCTCCTCGGGATCAACCGGATAAAAAGTAGCGCGGATCCCAACTCTAAAAATTTCATCGAAATCGGCCCAGTAGTTTTTAGGCGAACTCGAACAAACAGACAAAAAATATTGCATCGTGTTCTCCATCGTTTATAATTATATAGTCTATTCTAGCTGTTTTTTATATAATCCATATACAGACAGCATATTTAGCATGTCATAATACATATTATAGATATTAAGGAAGTTGTTTTGTTGATATTTTGTGTTAAGTATAAACTTAATTTTGGTAATGTTAAGCAGAAGTGTGGTTATAAGCGATAAGCTTAAATAATATTGGAATTTTACGCTTCCCAAAAATAAAATAAATTAAAATATTATGCAGGTAAAAAAACATTTTTCCCTTGCATCACTAATGTTTAAGCCAAGTCGGAATAGAAACAAAGTTATTTTTCTTCCGTTGTTGTTGTTGGCTTAGCACGGTTCTTTCATCCAGCCAATTGTGGTTTATTTACTTCAATAGTAAAACGGTGGCAAAATCAGTTTATTCGAGCGAAACTACCAGTTTCTTCTTTATGGTTTCTCGAACTAATAAATGTTAAATAGGTGTCCATTAATTTTCAAGGACAAATCTACAAGTATATAGGTAAAGCCCTCGCCCAATCCTCAGCAATTCCTATCTTTTAAGAAACTTAAAGAATAAACTTACTCTTACGCAATTTGAATAAGATATTTACTATACGAATCTAGCTTAAAAACAATATCTACCTCTTACAGTATACATACATACATAACTTCACGCCAGGTCCCTTGCGGGGTAGGCACGAACAACAGAGCGCCATACAGGCTTATTCTTACACACCTCACTTGCTTCTTTGACATTCATAGCTCTTGTCATGCACGCTCGTCTGTTCTTAAGGCTCCTGACAGTATAGTTTTAGATAAGTCTGCTTTTCGGTTAGCTGCAAACCTTCGCTTGAGGGCTGCGTGGTAGGTACCTTTTTTTAGCCAGGGGATATCCGATTAAGGACCATAAGCCTTGCGAAGGGTGATAAGCCGCGGCCCATGTATAGGATTCGCTAGGTTGGGGTAGTACCTCTAAGCAGAACTAAAGATTCTATTGTTACTCCACAACTGCTGGGTGTTCCTTCCTGCAGCTTTTGCCAGGGCATCCACTGCCACATACGAACCACCTTTTGGTATCTTCTTGGTCTCTGCGTGGGGCGTTTTGTGACGCGCTCAGTGGGGGGGAGGGGTGGTGGTGAAAAGTGACCGAATGGCAGAACTCGCCACCGCTTGTGTTCAATAAAAATGTATATGTAGACATTTTTCTACGTTTGATTTAATTTGTATGTATGTAATTCTATTTAAAATAATCTATTATAAAATTGAATCGCATTTTTGTTTACTTTAGGTATTATAAGATCTAGCTAAAACGATTTGGTTTGTAAAGTGTGTCCTGCGCAACCAGTTGGCGCTAACTTCAAACGGGCCAGACCAGGGCCAGGACTCATCGGCCGTACTATATTTATGTTCTTCATTAGAATGTTCTAGAATGCATAGTAATTTATAAAGTATACATATAAAACCAGTCCCGGTTAAAATTAATTGTTTGAAAGACAATTAAGTATTACCACATAACATATTTCAAAATTCTTAATGGTGTCGCGTACATGTATGGTATTTATTGAATTATTTAATTATGTATTACAAAATTTATTTGTTTTCTTTAACGAACTTGCGTTCTTTTGTTAAAACACTTGTATAATTTTATATACCTTCTATAGTATTACAAATCTGTATGTTGGTTTCGAGTTTATACAACGAATTTATATATTTGAAAAAATCAAGGCGGCTAATTCAGATCTTTATATAGTAGCTTTTAGAATTATGTCTATCTGTCTGTTATAGCATCACGTGAAAACTACTAAACGGATTTAAATGAAACTTGGCAGAACGTTGTTTTTGATAAGGCAGGGGAATGTTTCGTCTTGAAACACACACTCGGGCTTTGGGTACAGGGGGAGGTCTAATGCAGCGCCTATTGCCGCCTGCACGAGTACGTATGCGACTCTCGTTTAGTACCCGTACCCCTCCCCGAAGAGCAAGATCCGATAAACTACCCACTAAACCTAACTTACGCCCCAACGATGAATACACTTTGTAAGTCAATAAATATAATTAGTTTTATTAGTTATTATTGTATGTCTGTAGATACCACGGGCCATAAAAATAGCCCGGATATTTGTAAGACTTGCGTGGGGCCATGGAAAGGCCAACACGTAGAGGCCCCTTGACAAATTTAATGTAAATGTGGCGTGACACTGACCGGCGATTATCCCTGTCAGCCAAGGACAAGACCTGGCCAGTGAGGGACTATTGTGGGAAATAAGGACAAAAAGGACCGGGTTATTAGGGTGAACTGCTACTACTAGAGGTCTAGGTAGTACTAGAGGTCTGGGAATATAGGGACTATGTCATCTGCCCGTAGCAATGTTCGGGGAACATGGAAAAATGTTAGTTAGTTATTATTATTATTTAGTTAACAAAATAGGGTCGTTTTGGTCTTACGCCAATAGGAATGTTTGCACTGAAAATCAGCGTTGTGTCGGATATAATTGGGGCACAGTAATATGCCAAGCGCAAACCTTGTTTGCTGAAAATGCAGCGTACAGATTCTCCAAATATTCCATGTGTGCACTCATAATGTATATGAAATGTAACTACGTCGCTATTTCTTCAAATAAAGTTATCTTTCTTTCTTTATTTGTTAGGATACCACGGGATCTAGACGAGATTTACCGCACCATTACGATCCAGTGTGCAAGATTGTTAAAACTCCGGGAGCAGGTTTCTCCACTCCACGAGCATATGAAACGATGAGTCAAGGGGTGGACCGCAATCCTGGCATAACGGAGTGACGTAACACCCAATACGATGCAGATACTTGCCGAAGCACCCATGCCTGGCAAGTACCTATCTACGTCATCCTATATGTAAAGGTCTCGTGTTTCCGCAAGACCCATCGGGCAGGTGGCGGTGGATGGCTTCCACCGTCTCTACTCCAAAATTGGTACAAAACTACAGCACATGGTATAATCATCACTTGGGATAGTTTTATCCTGATAAATGACGTCGTTACTTTGGGATAGATAAATACTTGACACGTTTTGGGCTGACATGGTGACATTATCACTAAAAGCCCCTAGATAAATTAGATTAAAAAAAAAATATTTGTCATCCGTGATCAAGGCTACTGAAGTGGCTGAAACGTCAGAATAATAAAAATCAAATAAATTGACACGCTTAAAAATGTTAAAACGTAGTTTTATTGTGTACGCTAGTCGCAAAAACTTAAGAAAATATTACATAGTAACTTTGTCGTTTTCCCACAATTTTTCTACAGAATACACAATAACTAATTAATTTTACAGGTTATTTTATTTGGTTTTAATTCACAATATATATAAAAACACACAAAAAATAAGTTTTTTTTAGAAAAGATTAAAAAAATACCCTGCAAATTGTATGTGAGTGTATAGAGCATTACTTGAACTCAATTGTTATTATTTTCAAAGAACTTACTCTAAAGGCATCTTTGTGCAAAATAATCTATTTTTGAAGGTTATCCTACTTCCTACTATCCTATGCTACAAATATATAAACGCGAAAGCTTGTAAGAATGTATGGACTTATGTGTGTTTGTTACTCTTTTACGCAAAAACTACTGAATGGATTTTGATGAAACTTTACAATAATATAGCTTACACATCAGAATAACACATAGACTATCTATCTATACATATAATAAAATTGTAGTCGAATTTCTCTACAATGAAAAAAAAACGCTAAAAAAATATTTTAGATTTTTTACAAATTTTTTGTTTCTCTGTTTGTACCGGCTAATCTCCGAAAGGACTGGACCGATTTAAATGAAATTTTGTATAATGGAAGCTTATATTCCTGGCTAACATATAGGATACTTTTGAACCCGGAAAATTACATAGTTCCGGTGGGATAGTTGAAAAACTTGCTACGCGGACGAAGTTGCGGGCAGACGTTAGTAATTTATAAAAATAAAGTGTGAATTATCCAAAATATAACGATTTGCCATCACCACGTGGGTGAGATCGCGGGACGCAGCTAGTTACACCAAGAATTCGTTACTTCTTATTTTCTTAGTACCGTATAATCGGAAAGGCAAGTAACAAAAAATATTTTATTACTTATATTTTTTCATTCATGGTCAAAAAAGATAGGCAACGCATCAGCTCCCTAAGCGTTGCTGATGTCCATGGGTGACGTATCTACCTACCATTAAGGGTCCATCCAAAACCTAAGACACGAATTGCATGATTGATCCCTCCCCCTTCTTGTCATAGCTGATCACATTCGTCAGATCCCTCCTTCCCTAGAGTGACATCAGGCGGTAGGGTATTTGCTCGACTGGAGTGCCACTCTATTAGTGACCAGGTTCCAGTCTCTCTTAAGGGAGCAGCAGCACATTTGTAGCACCTCTGGTGTTGCAAATGTCCATAGGCTATGGTAACCGATTTCCATCAAGTGGACCGTCGGCCTGTCAGTTCCGTAAATACATTAGACTTGGAATTGTGAAGTCACCAAATTAAGGACCACCCCCACCCCTTGTCACACTTCATCGATCCCATCCCCCCTTCTTCTTTACATGACTTAGTTTGTGAATAGCCCCCAAGCGGACCGTTTGTCTACAAACAAACATAAAAGAAGAAATTTGAAAATCGCTCACTAGACTTTTATTATAATAATATGTTCTGAACCCTAGCGCCATCAGGTATCACAGATCTAACTTTTATATATAGACCACCACCAGTTCAAAATTCTCCAAAAATAAACACAGTGTAACAATAAAATATTAATTTATTTCATTAAAATAAATAAGAAAAACAAAATTCACGTGTTAAAAATATTTGGCTTGATATAAAAATGTATATAATAATTCATTTTATTTATATTTCTTTAAAGACTAGCTGCTATAAACATTTTAAAAACGAATACTTATATCAAAGGCACTGAGTTTTGTGAACAACCATAATATAAATTGTTGCATTGCAATTTTGTATGATTACGATAATACTAGTTTGTTTGCACACCACCAAGATATTGTTGTGACCTCCTTAGTCACAAGGTTGCCTGGTAGAGATCGCTGTAAGCGATAAAGTCCGCACATTATTCAAAAGACATTTTTTTTTAGACGATTTTCCCATATTATTTTAACAATACATTATTTTAATTTAGCACCGAATCCCTAGACAAAAATATTACTTAAATCTATCATCTAACAATAATATTACAAAATAATTAAATAATATACAAATATTTCTCTTCTTACCAATAACTCAACATCATATCGAGGGCTTCAGAACATGTAGGCGTATACACAAAAAAGAATTTTTTTAATGTTTACTAAAAACTGTGCATTACATTTAGAGTCTTACCAGTATGCAACTGTGCCTAAAAAGATTATACCAAATTTCAGCCTTACACAATCAACTAGTTTTGTTTTATTCAGAATTTTGGCCGTTTTGTCTGTACGGCCATTTGTTATGAAACCCTCGATATAGTATTTATCTATTAACATCATTCTCGATTATTTTTTTACTGCAGGAGTTCAGCAGACAGGCAGACAGCACACTTGATGGAAAGCAGCTACCATTTCCTATGGACATTTGCATCAACAAAAGTGCTCCAAATGCGCTCCTGCCCTCTTAAGGGAGATTGGAACGTGGTCACTAATGCCGGAACACATCTCAAGGTTGTTATTGTTATAGCGGCATACTTTAGACCAGGGGTGGTAGCCATCCAGACGGACAAAAATGCCCTACCACCTGGCAAAAAATTTGGCTATGAAAGCAATTTATGCCAAATATTGACTATTAATTAGGCCATTAGTTTTATCAATTGGATTATGTGGGCCAATCCCGGCGGCACTGCAATGCCGGGCCGACCCGTGACGGGAGTGGAGCGAGCCCCGAACATCCCGTCGATTTACAAAAATCAGTTTAATATACTGGTCCCGCAGTGCGGGAACTTTCAGATATTAAGCTGAAAAGAACAGATACTACACTTTGATCTTAGCCAAAAGGCCGAGAAGCGATACCTGTATGGTAATAGTTCAGAGACCCCAATTCCACAGTTGAGAACACGTCAGCGCGTGCCAGTATTTTAAACAAAATGTACAGCGCCATCTAGTATTACACTGACTATAACAAAAGTCATTGGCCTTTTGTGCTAATGATAACCCTATCATGTTTTGGCTACAACAAAGTTTATAAACTATATAACCTATTTAATCAAGAAAATACTTATTTCATTCAATAACAAACTATCTTTCTATTCCCCTTATTTTTCATTTAAAATTTAACAATCATTCTTATACATAATTATATTTAACTATTCATGAATCCCAATATTCCCGATGTAATGGCCCTAAGAGCCACCACGCTCTTATTTATAAAATATATATATATTTATGACTTGGCAACTAGGCCTTTAAGCCAGATATTCTTATTAATATTCTGCTGTGTCACAGATTAAATAAAAATAAATGCTTAATCAACTATAATACTGGTCGAGAGCAAACCAGTTTTTTCACCTACTATAATTTTCTTTTTTTAATTAGTTTTTTTTTTTAATAAAACGCATATTTTAAGCAGATAGTAAGATATTTACAACAGAGCTGAGTATATTAGAGGAGGCGGATACGTTTTTATATATTCTTGAGCCCAGACTTTAACATTATGAAAAATGATTTTATGTTTTATTATGTTGCTGTAATTATAATTGTAGTAATTCATTTGTGTATAGTTCCCTTTTAATAATTTTTAGGCCTTTAAAAATATTTTAATATTATGTATTGGCAGGCTATTGATATTATGTTTATACACTTTGTTATTGTAGAATTATTTCTTTTTAATCTATAATATTACAAAATTCTAAAAATGCGTGTCTGTACATTGTAGTGGGTTTAATTATTTTGAATCAATAAATCGTGTGGTGTGGTTTTCATATTATTCATTCACTTAAATTGATTATGATTTCAACCACTTATTTTGTGACCTTATATTTAAGACTTTTTGTCTTTCCATTTTGTAACAGAAACTCCTTACATTTTTTGTCCCAAAAGACCTTTGTTTTCGAAACATGTAAAAAATTTCAATTTGGAAACAAATGTTATTGAGGAGATTTAAAATTTGCAGTCAACTTTAAGCAGACCTACTAACAATACTTCTCCTTCAAATTTTTCCTCAAAATTTTTCCAGCTGGATTTTTAGGTATTTCTTCTATGAATTGAACCTCTTTGATTTTCTTGAAAGACGCGACTTTACTGTTAACAAAGTCTAATATTTCCTCAGATTTAACACTTTGGTTCGGTAATGGTACTACAAAAGCTTTCGGTAGTTCCCCTGTTATGGGATCAGGTATGCCTAGAACTGCACAGTCTAGAACTTTCGGATGCGTTCTTATTACGTTTTCTAATTCCGCCGGTGGTACTTGGAATCCTTTTACCTGTAAACAATCTATAAATACTTAGCACCATTTAAATGTTATTAAACTTTTTTCTTTTATTTTTATTGAGTGAGTTCAGCAGACAGGCAGACAGCCCACCTGATGGAAAGCAATTACCATCGCCTATGTACATTGTAATAAGCTTTTTTAAAGGTTTTTAAATACAAGCTTTTGCGCTGGATATTATACATAGCAGCAGAGTGCTAGCCAAGACAAGTAAAACGAGCCCAAACACGACGGGACTATCTTGTTTAGTACAGGAGTTCCTATAGTCACCTTCCGACATCATCAGATCAGCTCCATGGTACCATACTATTGCATTGTCACGCGATATACACATACGTGTAAAATTTCAGCTCAATTGGAAAACCGAGAATTTAGTCATATTTACATACATAGGTACATCCATTGCAAGTTAAATAAAATCTTTCAATAAAAACCAACGACAGAAATACTGGAACCTGGCCACTAATGCCGGAACACAAATCAAGATTGTTATGTGGCATACTCTAGTCCAGGTGTGGTAGCCATCCAGACGGGCAAATACCCTACCACCTGGCCGTAGGTTACTTTGTCGACAAGCCGCCAAGCCATTGTAAATTGTATTTTTTCCATTCCTTCACACCTAAATTGTTACATTTACCACGTGCTAACAACGGTGAAGGAAAACATCGTGATGCAACCTACACATCGAGATAACCGATGTGTCAAACCTGCCAAACCGCCTTGGAGAAGCGTGGCGGGTATATTGTCCATTCCCCTACAGTGGGAGGCCCGAGCCCAGCAGGGGCACAGTTATGGGCTGTTGTTATCTAACACCTAAATAAATAAATGAAGACATGAATAGATGAAGGAGATATGTGACATTCAGAAAATACGTTAAAGGAAAATGTAATGCATAAATATTTAATATGAATATGCATAGAAACCAATTAAAACTCAAAACAACTCTTTTTGAATTTGGTTTCGAAAATAGTAAGTAATGAAGGAGTTATATATACTAAGGAAAGTGATAATAAAAGAACTTTGTAGGCGATTTTATCGATATTTACCTATTGCAACATATTCCTTTCATTCACTCATGTCTTCAAATATTAAACTTACAAAATCTTTTGAAATCTGTTACTAACCTTAATGAGCTCTTTAAGTCTGTCGGTGACATATAAAAATTTATTTTCATCATATTTGCCAATATCACCGGTCTTGTACCAACCATCGTCGGTCAACACTTCTCTTGTTGCCGCCTCATCTTTGTAATAACCACTCATTAAGTTCGGTGAACGAACCCAAATTTCACCTTCCTAAATAAAATAAATGGTTTCTCTATGACCTTATTTTTCGAAAAATTATTTACTATAGGTATGCCACTTTACAGAAACTGGTTAAATAAAGCCCCTACCACGGTCGAATCGACCGTGTACCACGCGAACATGGTAGGGGCAAGAAAACAAGATGGCGTGTAACCGAAAAAAGTAATTTTTTTTCCCAACGCCGATAAAGAAGTTTTACTTCAAAAATAAAAAAAAATTGTTACGACCAGGATCGAACCCGCGACTTTTGAGTTTGGGACGAATTGTTTTAACTAAAATATTAAATATTAATTGATATTTTGAGAAATAAAATTGTTATATTGCAGCCATTAGCCACGTGACAATGAACGCCGATCAGAGCGCGTGACGTCATAGTGTGCAAAACACAAGAAGTTATCAATAACTTCTCAGATAACTTCAATGAAACAGATGTTTGTTTTGCACACTGTGACGCCATGACAGCTTGACGCGTTTTTGTGACGAAATGTCAAAATATTTATAAAATTGCTAAATTAAATATGTTAATGTTGTCTTTTTGCTGAAATATTTATATTTTGGCTAAAATAGACCATAAGGCTCAAAATAAACCTGTTTCTCAAAAATTGTCAACTACCCAATTGTATCGTTCCGTACCAAACATTTTAATTGAGATCTCTATAAGGGCCTCTAAGGCTGAGATGATATATTCAGAAAATAATCACAGTACACTACACAACACTACTACTACTAACCTTGCCAACACTAAGTGCATTTTGAGTGTTGATATCGGCAATTTTGATTTCAGTGTTGGCCAAAGCGTGGCCAACTGCGGCGTGGTTGGTGCAATCTCGCCTTCCAACTGTGACAGCTCCATTGGTCTCCGTTAGGCCATAACCTTGCCTGAATATTATGTTTCTCTGAAAAAAGAATTAACACCACATAAAAATTATTGTATTTATTAGAAAAAAGATAGAGATTAGATATTAGATAGATAGATAACACTTTATTGTACACCATTACAGAAAACTTACGAACTAGTATTGATCTAATTGGGTACAAAGGGCGGTCTTATCGCTCAAAAGCGATCTCTTCCAGACTACCCGTGGCAAGAATATTCCGATTAAAAGTGGCGATAGTGGTATACATAATTATTGTACGATTACTTACATTTTAATAATAAATATATAACTATACTATATATACAATTATACACATAAGTTATATAAGTATTATATACATATTGAAAATCATGAGGCAGTCACCGCTTCTGGCAAATACTTTCGTACAAAAATAAACAGTATAACGGCAGTGGTCTACCATTCTGGCATTATTATAATATCAAAAACGAAGCCCTGGTGTTACAGATAATGATGCCACTAATAGTGGTTTGGCCAAATAGCGACGACTTTTCGCCCACACTCTCAACCGGAGACCGAATATTCGGCTATCGTTTTAGCGAAAACTATGTGGGAATAAAGTAATGTTTATGCACCCACTATAACTCACTTCTGAGAATATTCTCGCGGGATTCCCGGAATAAAAAATATCACATATTATTTCCAATTTTTTAATCTTATCATTTTATATCATTTCTAGAAAACGTCACCGCGAGATCCCCGGCATAAAAAGTAGTACAGATTTTAAGTCTAAGAATTTGCTGTTGATCAGCAAAAAACGGAACAAAATCGCCCCAGTAGTTTTACGTGAATCCCAAACAAGCAGACAAGAAATCTAAATAAAACTGCATCGTGTTGTCCATGGTTTATATTGTCTATACCAGTTCTTTTTTTATATCTTCAGTGTACAGGAACGGAGGAGTTTTATAATATTGCAAATATAGTTTTGAGCAATATGTGTGGCTTTTTTTCACGATGGTATTCGATATTCGGCCAAATACCGAATAGCAGCCGAATATTCTTGACATCTCTAGTTCCAAATGTCTATAAGCGAGGGTGACCACTTTCCATTAGGAGAGCCCTCTGCCTGTTTGCCAGCTTTGCAATAGATAGAAGAAGACTTTGTACACTTGACATGGTCATAGGACTTTGCCCCGTTGATAAAACTTAACAAACAATATAAGGCTGATTACAAGATAGACTCTTATCAAATTTATCGTATCGCTATATTTAAGATAGATATATTAGAAGCTTAAGTGATTACCAAAGGGGGAGTATTTATCAGTGAGTAACAAATAATCAATAGCTAAGATTATTTTTATCAACCAACGCCATGTTATATCAAACACAAATCAGCTGTTAATAGTACACACTATAGCAACTGACATGGTTTTTAAATTAATCTTTGTGCTTGAAATATCTTGCTAAGCATTTTGATGTTTGGCAAAAATATGAAAACACATTAAAATATATAATATATCGAGGGCTTTATAGCAAATACGCAAAAATGTAATTTTTCGTTTTTTTACTGCAATAAATAGTACAGGTATCTTTTAATGTTTGTAAGATAGTTTTAGACAGTAATTTAATAAGAACTTATTTGTCCAACCTAACAAATCAATATTGGTTTATATACGTCCAAAATTAGTATCACTATATTGTAGATGTATTTTCTAAATTATGATTAAAATAAAGAGGCGAATTTACTGTTTACTAAAAACTATGCATGTTGCAATTTAGAAAGTCTTACCAGTATGCTAGTGTACCTAAAAAGGAGGGTAATCCAAATTTCAGCCTTACACAATCAACTAGTTTTGTTTTATTCACAATTATGTCCCTCGTGTAAAACAACACTTTTGTCTGTACGCCCATTTGTTTGATCACTGTCTCACCTGACGTTGAGTTATGACGCAGTCTAAGATGGAGAACGGAATAGCTACTACTTATAAAATAAAATATAATAATAAAATTAATCGGTAGACAAACACACATATTGTATATCCCCAAATTAAACAACTTACGTTGTCTTATGGGTAATATATGCGTACTACTCTTTTGGGGCCGATCCCAGACACCTAGACCATAGTAAATAACGGAGAAAATAAGTTTCCCAAAATTTACTATACCAGGAGTCGAACCCGGAGCCTGTGTTGCAGTGAGGTAACTACATGCATACACACATACGCTCACAGACACTCGCACACACATATTCCCATATGTACACACACATGTGCAGAAGTCAGGTCAGTGGGGATAGTAATAAAGGTCAGTGACTCTAATACTTATAATGAAAATAAATTTATTTATTTCAAAATGGAATCTTACAGATTAAGTAATCTGAAAGTCATGACTCTACCACCGCTTCCAAAGCAATTTTAGTTACTGTTAAAGGAAGAAGCGGCGCAACAAACTCCCCAGTAACACATCTTTACTTTGTAATTATCATGTTTAATCACTCGTCTTTTTATTTTTTATTGTGTAGTTTATAATAATACAATATTTTACAAAGTAATTTTTATGAATGATTATTGAAAAAGCTTGATAGCGATCGCATTATTCCCATTCGGTGCAGTCGTCTAAAAATTCTTTCGTTGTATAATAAACGTGCACAAACGTTGCTTTACTAATTTTTTAAACTTATTTACTGACAGTTCTTGAACGTTTACTGGGATTTTGTTAAAGAACATTACACTTTGCCCCGCGAAACTACTATAAACTTTATGGAGCCTACACGTGGGAGTTTCTAATTTATTTTTGTTCCTAGTATTTTTACAATTTATATCACCTAATCTGGGATAATCCGTGATATTTTTCTTAACATATAGAACATTTTCAAGTATATACTGTGAAGCCACTGTTAAAATATTTATTTCTTTAAACTTATCTCGCAGGGAATCACGCGTTTCCATGTTGTAAACTGAGCGAACAGCACGCTTCTGCAAGACGAAAATAGCATTTATGTCAGCTGCATTACCCCATAGGACATAGGACTTACATTCTTGTTAAGCAGTGTTATCGCATCTTCAGCTGACAATGGAGCCGCTCCACTGATGACTCCTCTAATGGATTGCAGATGCTCCGGTTTAACTGCTGGATGTTTACCAAGGAAAACCACTAAAGAGAGATTAAATAAAATTTATTTTTTACGAATTAGATTCAAAGCAATTATTTAACAATACCATGAAAGACACACAAGGAATTGCAATTGCAGAAAAAAGTAACTTTGAAGCCGTTCCTACATCGAACTTAACTAGATGGCGCCACTAGGGGTTTACAACCGAAGTCAAACCGGTTATATATACAAACCTAAGGACAGATATAGCTTCGAGATGTTTTTGCGTTTTTAGTAGTGTACGGTCAGCACATAAATTAATAACTAATACTTTTTAGATATTTTTATAACTCTTTTTGGAAAGGTACTATGAAACATTATTCGGAACTTCCGAAAATACATTTTTTAGAATTTTGTCTGTATGTCTGTATGGATGTTCCGGCGAATCTCCGTAACGATTGGAACGATTCCGATGGGTATTGGCACGATATTTTATTTACATAATTATGTTATGTTATTTTATTAAAATATCACATTCACATACATATCGTCGTGAAGCAATTAATTAATGGAACGTTTCTAGTGTATAGTATATAATAAGTAACGGCTCATATTTTGTACCTTATGAATGTGACTGGATTAGAATATTATAATAGCGGTGCATAAATGTTCGACTGCTAGGCTTGAGTCTCCCTATTTTTGGGTCAAAATGCTTATAATTTTAGTAAGTAGTGATAAATCTTACCCATAGGAGGTACGACGAACAGCACGTCCGTCTTGTGTCCCACTATGGTCTGCAGGAAAAGTTCCGGTTTGAAATACGGCATCGTCACCAGCTTACAACCCAAAGACATCTGATTCATCATGAGGACGTTCAACCCAAATATGTGAAAGAAGGGCAATATTGCGGGTAGTACTGATTGCTGAGTTGCTGAAATTATTGAAATTCGAAATTAATTAATCACGTACAGTCGTAGTACGAAAAGGTGCGCCAGTTTTCCAATTGATTCATTTATCGTTCCACGAGCGCATATTACCTTTTCAAACTAAGTCACAGAACAGACTATTCCACAAAAAATATGTTTAACTATATACATACATACATAACTTTACGCCAGGTCCCTTGCGGGGTAGGCACGAACAACAGAGCGCCACACAGGCCCATTCTTACACACGTCACTTGCTTCTTTGACATTCATAGCTCTTGTCATGCACGCTCGTCTGTTCTTAAGGCTCCTAACATCACCTTTTGCTAACACATGATCAATTTGATCATGGAAGGTGTGTCGTGGCCTTCCGCGACTTCTGCATCTATCCACTTTTGCATTGTATATCTGTTTAGTCATTCTTTCATCGTTTAACCATATGACAATAAAATATATAATTACTCAGATCAAAGTTGTTTGATATTATATCTTGTTTAAAAAGATTGTTTTAGAGATGTAAAACCTTTTTGTTCGTTTTAATATTTATGATAATCGTAGTGATTATATCCTCTTTGTTTCTTATTGTTATCTCAGCGTCTGTCATTGTCAACATTGCAATTTTCTTTCTTCACGTTTCTTACTTCCATATTTTACAAATGTAAAATTTATTAAAATATTGGCAGTATTGTTTCTTGTACTCGTGCAAGTAAAAGTCAACTTTAATGTGACGAACCTTTTCACTGTACCATTAACACTCTATGTTCCCAAATTAAGCAAGTTACGCTTGTGTTATGGGTAATACAGATTGGCTGCAGAAACCCAGACCATAGTAAATATCGGAAAATAGTTTCCGAAATTAACATGCCCGACAATGACTAAGCCCGGTCAACCACAGAAGCCGTAAATGGAAGCATTCGGAGGGCTTACAGCCTATCTGTTATACTCTAGAAATAAATGTAAAAATAAAGTTGACTAAACTCCGTACACCCAACACCAGTTTCTGTCAAAAATAACTGTTGTATATAAACATATCTAAAATATCTAGATATATATTTGCAAAAATTAGATTATGAAGGAACAGAAAATTTGCTTAAAATTATCAAATAAGAATTTTTACATATACAATAAAAATATGATATACATTTAACAAAAAATATATATTCTTATGATTAAAAAGTTATTTTAGCTAATCTTTAATATATATTTCTTTATACCAAATTTGCATTTAATTATATTATATATTATAATATATAGTTATTATGTATATATAAATACTACAGAAAATAAGCGTATATGTGTAATAAATAAAATATATGTGTATTTTTATTTTTACTAAACAAATAACGTTGCTGTCTCTGTATTCTTTACATATACTGTATAATTGGTAAAGTACGAACTCATTTTTTGTGCGCTTACAAATTATTTCAAAGGTAGTTCGAGTTAAGCACTATTGTATAATGTTACTTGTTTAGCTTATGTAACTGGAGAGCAATAAATTCTTTAATTCTTTATATTATATCGACGGACAGACACGACGAATTTATAAGGGTTCCGCAATTTACCACAACGGGAATCCATTAAAACTGACATTTATCTTAAAGTTCATTGTATTTTTGTCTATAATTTAATAATAATGTATGTTTTTCAATAAAGATGTTACTGAAACAATAGACTATTTACATATTCAACAAAACACATTTTATAATTTATATTAATAAAGCATTACACATTACGATGCTTTATTTGTAGACAACAATACCAACGTTTTTACAATAGAAGGAAAAGTTATTAAAGTACCTACACAGGTTTTTACTAAACAATAGAACACTATATATTACAACATGCCTCGCGCAAATCGCGGCATACCTTATCTATTTAGGTTCAATTATTTCGATAATACATAAAAGGTTAGGATAGTAGGAAGAATCAGTGGAAACTTACCAGTAGTTTCTTCAACGACAATAATTTCTGGGTCAGCAATCATCTCGTTCATAGCAACAGCACTTTCGTGCGACAATACAACTGCTTTCGGCAAACCTGTTGTACCACTGGAGAAAGGTAATATAGCCACATCTTTCGGGCTTCTTTGAACTGCCTTCAAACAATCAACATCTATCGTAAAATCTTCTGCGAGTTCAGCAAAATTTATAGTCCCTTGTGGTAGGTCACCATTATCAACTAATATAATTGGAATGTTCTTTTTCATTTGGTTTAAAGCTTCTCTTATATTTTGATATGAAAGTTTTGATGCTATTATACACTTACATTCTATTAATTCTAGCTGGCGTTTGAGTTCGTCTGGAAAAAAGAACTATACAGTTTAGGGTTATTGACTGTATTGAGACCTATTTAGTTTGATAGAAGATTCTCGAGTTCTAAGAGCTAAGCTGTATTTAGATTATCACATACGAGTTGCCAACGTACATGGAAATGTAACATTTTGCCAGTTTTCGGTGGGCAGCGATTTATTATCCATATATTGCTTTTAAATTATTATGTTCACATTAATTTTGATTGTAATGTTTTTTGTGTATGCAAAACCTTATTTTATTTTTGGTTATAGGCACACCGGCAAATGGAACATCTGATGATAAGTGCACTTGCAACATTAAGGGAACTGATGAATTTCCTACTTCCTCGAGACTTCTGTTTACGTTCTTTTGGAAAATAATAACATTGTTTATAAACACTCACGAGCCGTGTAAACTGGGTTCATCGGACTGGCAATGCATCCAGCTTGCAACACACCAAGAACAGAACAAGGATATTCTGGAATGTTCGGTAGAATAATGGCAACCTTATCATCGTTTTGCAGCTTTAACTTCTTGCGGAGAGACGCAGCGAAGGTTACTGACATTTTGTGTGTTTGAGCATATGTGTAGCCATGACCAGTTAGGGCACATACCTAGAAATTGCAAAATTGAGTCAATTTGTTTCCAAGTCCACACAGTTTGAATTCTGGCAGATTTTATGGCCCACCCATTTTTTTTCTAGCTTACTATGTAGACTGGTAAAGTATCACTTGCTGACTATATAGGAAAACGTAGTGGAAAAACTTGCTCACGGAAATACGTGTAAACCTTCGAGGCTTCGAAACAGTTCAACAAACTTCAAGGAAAATGGTAATTATCACAACAATTTTAATAAAACTTTCGTGTAAGTTTCATTAAGATAAATTTGAGGATTATGAAAATATGAATATTAGAAAGTCCAAGTCCATCTGGAACGAAATGGAGGGTAGATAGAAAAAAATATCTTCAATTATAAAATATGTAGGTACGTCAGCGAAGTATATCAAAATTAAGTCTCCCTAGATACGAAATTACACTTTCCTAAATTTAATTCCATGTTACACTTTCAAATAGAGGACAATGCCTTACATTACACAACTGTCGTCTAAAAATTATTTAGAAAAATCGAGGACGTTAACCTAACTCATTTAGAATTGTTTAAATTTTATTTTAATGTTTTTGTAATTGATAAATTAGTATAGGCATTGCGGGACAGAAACACCAGAGAGGATGGTAGTGTGCGAGTGTCCGAACCAAACTCGAAATCGAAAATCACGTGACCGAGCTCCACAAGACCTATTGTCTTTGAAATTAGAATTCTTAGCCAAACAAAAATTATGTCTTTTTAAAATGGCCAGTATTGGATAACGGCAATTTCATAGATAAGGACGTAATAAAAGCTCATCGCCTCTGCTGGCTCGGTCACGTAGAAACAATGGAAAAGGATCACGGCGTGAGGAAAGCCTATTTGGGATGACTGGTTGGACGACGTCCGGTCGCCCATCCATAATATCGCTGGAAGGACAAAGCGGAGGCCGACTTGTGTGAGCTTCTAGCCGATAATTGGCAAGAAACTGCGCAAGACAGGGAAAAATGGCGTGTTCTCGTTTCGGAGGCCAAGACTCACTTTCGGTCATTGAGCCAACGGAGTAAGTATTCCGGAGCCCGGGACACCGTACTAATAAGTATGACCGTATAAATCAGCCATTTGTAATGACATACAACAACGCAGCCGTGGAAACACAAAATTAAAGTAAACAATGTACATAATAATTATTTCATCCGCTTTTAGTTTCTTATGTGAAGGTCATTTTCTTGATAATCAGTATAATTTGTGTACTTAGTTTATAATGTAGAATTAAAACAACTATAATATAATACAAAATTATCTATCAAATAAGATTAAAAATTAAAAGTGGTTTGGGAACGAAACATCAAATTAATTATCCATTGTATTTACTTACTATGACATCTAAACTACATACATACATAACTTCACGCCAGGTCCCTTGCGGGGTAGGCACGAACAACAGAGCGCCACACAGGGCCATTCTTACACACCTCACTTGCTTCTGTGACATCTAAACTGTGTTGTTTATAGTTATGATATTTAAATTAATTTTATTTTTAGTGGTTTTGAAATAATATCAATACTAATATTAGCCTAACCTCTCATGAACCTACGATCTTCGCACTACGATTTATAAATAGAGAAGTCGCTTTTACAGATAATCCAATGCGGCATTGATAAATTTAACTGCATACTTAGCTTTACAGGCTTACGTGAATAAAAATAAAAGATGTTGCGGACGGGCTTACCTATAAATACGAAACTAGCACTGTCTGACACTATTTCACGACTAAACAGTTGAATGGATCTGAATGTTTGGCAAGGGAAGATTATATTCTGATTACAGACTGTCTAAGAAAGAACAATACTTAAAGGGTTATCAAAGTTAGGGGATGAAGTCTTGTATAGGATATCTCTGTGTATGCAAACGAGTCCTGAAGTGGAGATCACGTCTCGGCAAACGTAGCATAGGACGCCCGCCACCCCGGTGGACTGACGACCTGCGCAAGGTCATCGCAGGGGCTGGATGAGGAAGACGGGAGACCGGGATATGAGGCGCGTATTTGTGGATGCCTACGAACAACGATGGAGGACTGAAATTGGCTGAAGAAGAAGAAGATAAAGTATTTGTATTTCCGCCACATTAATGTCACCCGAGGAATGCATTTGGACCCCAGGGGAGATTTACAAGTGCATGTGAAGTTTCCGTGGACCAGCTATCCACACATCTTCAATGAGATGCGTGATGCCGGTCCCTAAACCTACTAGCGCCTCACCGCGTTTTTGTGAGGCATCATCGGATCTAATCCAGGAAGTTAGCCGCGTCGCGGTCGCCCGTATTACATCCCATCAAAATGGTGCCCCTGGGACTAGAGCACCCTATGCTCCTGTGTGTGGTTCCCGAGGGGGTCTTCCGAACACCCCCAGTTCCACTTCATCTACGCGAGGTTCTGTGACGGGGGTCCGCTCTCGCTCATCATATCAGCAGCAAGTTTATAATGAAAACTTGCTAGACTAGTATTTTTCTAATCATGTCGTATAACGTAGTACTTACATTTATTTTGATGTTTATATAGAATATGCTAATAGGAATTATATCCGCTATACATAAACTTAGTACCTAAATATATAAACAGCAATGACTTTTGACTTTCAAATGACACAACAAATTGCTGCCTGCAAATAGCGGTCAGACAACAATTTGAAAATGTTAAGTCTAATAATGGGAGGCCCGAGCCCAGCAGTGGGACATTTATGGGCTGAAATTATAAATTATAATTATAAGTCTAATTCTATCTAAAGCCGCCTAAATGATAATAAGGGTGATGTAAATCCTTCTGCTTGAGTCTTATTCTCCATTCCAGCGAGTCGAACCTTCCCCGCTACTTTTTCACGGTTCATCAGCGGAATTATGCAGAGCGTCGCACACGGAATCGTCAAGTGTGGTGCGGATCTGTTAGGACCAACCCATGAGACCTTTGCTCTCAACAATCAACCCTCTAGATTGTTTTTCTTATATTTTGCCAGTAACCATTAGTTTTTTAGAATTAATCTAATTTTTCTCCTTGTTTTCTGTTTTTATTTATTTATCCAAAGTACTCAAGGACTTTATGGAGAGGGAGACTAGAGAAACGGAGGACACATAGACTTAAACGTTTTAAGCTTTTTTTGTCTTATTATTTATTTGCGACTTTTGCCACATAGGCATATCAGCCCCATCATCTCCTAAACATACATTTTATCATTTAAATAATGAGCTGGCTAACATCAGCCTCTTCTGGGGCTGGCTGTGCCAAAGTCTGTATGTAAATACCTACATCAAAACGATTCAGTCACAAATCCCTCGTCAGTTGTTCTCTGTATCTTTATTTTAGCTGCATTTCATCAATAGATGTTGGACATCGTAACGAGTTCCACACAGTAGGCAGTTGGGAGAATCAACTTTGCCTATTAGGTGGCCAAAACTTCTTGTCGGGAAATGACCTGCTCGTATTCTATCATGCTTTTAATTTGTAAAATCACAACTGAAGTGATGTACATAAACTATGCAATGGTTTTTAATTTAATCCTAAGCCCTAATTAGGTTTGATATACAAGGGCTAAACAATTGAATGATACAGAGGCTTTTTGTATTTTGTAGTGTACAATGATTTCAAACTGAATTGGCCTGCGGGACCTACGCATATTACTGGGAGTTTCTTGCTACTTCCCAAACAGAGATAGCGATGCGAAGTTTATAAATATTAGGAAGAATATTTTAAATTTGAACTACGCAATGACTTTCAGAAAAATGTTGTCAGCAGGTAACATACTTGGATAAAAACAACTGCATTAACAATATTCCACAAAATTTAGAGTCAAGATAACTCGCAGTAAATTAAAACGTGAGTAAATAATAGTAATAACAATTTCGCTTTCGCTTAGAAATGATTCTGAGTCGGTACGAAGTTTGCCCGGTTAGCTAGTAATAAATAAATACTGACATTTAAAACATTGTATAACATGTCATGTTAGATATAGGTCAAATAAAAGGTTTTCTTATTTTATTTTCGTTATACTATATTCGTTATAGATGCTCTTCATTATTACTTGAAACATATTCCTTCAATTATTTACAGAAACCTCTCACTTTATATAACTTTTCTAATAACATTCTTGAACATGTATGGAAACTAGTTCCACTTGAGTCATACCGGTTTCTAAACCCAATATTACGTAATGCATACCTGCTTGACATCTTGTTTTTTTATATGATATGCAATGATTATTACTTGGGCACGTGAACGATATAACATTAATAGAGAGAAAAACTAGATTTTTTCGGATTATGTCCTATAACCGACACTGGTAGGTTTTGTCATAAGATATCACCAGGGTAAAGGTCCAAATGACGACTGAATCATAATAATAATAACAGAAGAAAAACACTAAACCCGTTTGATGTTTTAAGAACTCTCTCCAAAGGACAGCTCAAAAAAATCGAGGTTGCTCCAAAATTTTTAAACTTTCAAAAATGACCAAACACCGATTTTTTTTTTCTCGTTACGGTATATTTTTAATAGACCAAAAAATAATTTCGTTCAAAATGTGAATTTTAGAAGGTCACTCGTATATTTTTAATGTACTAGTGAATTACATTAGGTTTTTCGAACGACCTTTTAATATTATTAATATTCCATATATTTCGCAGCTTTAAATCACATTTGAAGGGGCGAGGCAAAATATGTATACGGTGGTATATATGTATACGAAGTCTTACTACTTCTTAAACTTAAATAAGGTAATGACTTAACCAATTATATTATAGATTCACAAAAGATATTTTTTTAACTTTCTTATATCTCTACATAAATGACTGATAAGAGATTAAAAAGGACAAAGAGCAAATTTAAGCAATTCAATTAGTCATGACCAATTTGCAAAGTAAGCGATTTGTTGATATGTATGCAGGCAGTACATTATAATAAAGATAATAATCTATATAAAGGCTAGGAATGTCGTTTTTATTTTATTTTTATGAAGCGGATTTATTATGCCCACATAAATACCAGAGTCACTACAAAAAAAGGAACTTTTTAGAATATAATAGATTAGTGTAGAATCAAAAGCAGCTAAAGTGTTTTTGTTCATCTTTCAGAGGGAAACTATATCGTAAGTTCCGTATTCATTATCAAATGCATATGCATAATATCATTAGCATACAGCACAGGATTTTAAAGAAATTTTAATGTAGGTGTTACATTAAATAAACACAGTAGATAAGATATGTAGTGGCATTATTTCATGTGCAAATAGCATTCGAATTCCCTTTGTTGCCCTTTACAGCTTTAATATAGGTGTTTTCTGCACAACCTTCGTATCTTGTGAAATCATACTCTTTCGGACACAATATCACTCACATTAGACAGCTTTTAGCAATAATCAAATCCTTGAGGATTTTTCGGTATCGATTTATCGGCGTTAATAGAAATTCTATAGTCGCGGTTGGTTTTTAGATGCATTATTATTTTATTGTAAATAAAATAATATAATAAAACTAAATTCTCTCTTTTATAAAGATGTAGAGATTGTATCCTTTTTGAAAAAAAATGAAAGAGTAAAATGGTTTAATGTAAATAATTTGGAGGTGATTTGGCGAACTTTTTTCTTAATTTAAAATAACTATAGTATAAATAAGTAAAAATCACACTACGTTTCATACCGGGTACATCTATGAAAATTTTCGTGATAAATTATTTGTCACTAGTTGATGAATGAAAAAATGAAAACTTGTTTCACTTGCACCCCCCTTTCGAACTTTCGCGGCAATAGGAACCTTAAGTAACACTTTAACCTTTTGTTATATAGCAATCCACCGCATCTGGTGAGACGGCACAAGGCTGAGCCATAGGCATGCCCTTAGAGCCTGAATACCCAAAAGTTTAGGCGCTAACCAAATTTTTGTGCAATTTAGGAGTTTTGAGACAAACATTCAGATAGACTGACACATAAAATTCCAAAACCATTATTTATGAAAGCATCACATGTCTAAACAATCATTTTTTACTTATGTATGTATATGTGTGTGTGTATGTGTATGTATGTATATGTATGCGTATGTATGCGTACGTGCGTGTTCATGGGCGCGTGCGTTCGTGCGTGCGTGTGCGTGCGTGCGTGTATGAGTGTGGCCAAATGTATGCATTTTTCCACACTCTTACAATATGTTGTATACAGCATTAAAAGTAATGCCCTTAATGATTAACTACATTAGTGTGTATATATGTAAATCTAACATCATTAGCAATTAATGATCATAATAATATACCATTATAAATAATACATTAAAGTTATTTTACAGTGCATGGGATGGTTACAAAAACTAAATTTCTCTCAGATGGAGTAGGGACCCTACATAAATAACAAAATATGTAATTCAATTGTATATAATTTGTAATAATTTCTTTTTATATTGGACTTACCGTTGCAGTCTTATCAGGCCACCTGTCCAAGTTCTGCCAGACAAAATCGTTTAGTGTATAATTTGTAACTGGTATATCTTTGAACACTGATGTCAGTATATTTGGTTCATAATTCCTTTGTCTATTTGCAGCAGCTGTTGAAGCTGATAATGCACTTACATTTTTGTTCAGAAGATTTATACATGTCCGTCTTAATGATACTGACATTTTTATAGCTGTAAAAATTACTTATTATAAATAACTAGACAAACATTGTAGTAAATATATGGAGTTCTATTGAAATCTGTTTATTTTCCTATCCTCTCATATCAATCACACATTCATATTAAGCACATCTAAATAAAATGTATTATCATACACCTCATATTATAAGTACTAGTAACTCAATCACTCCATACACCTAACCAAAACCTTTATATATATAAAAATCTTGTGTCACAATGTTGCCAATAAACTCCAAAACTACTGAACCGATTTCAATCAAATTTGCACACCGTGTGCAGTTTGATCCAACTTAAAAGATAGGATACTTTTTATCCAGTTGGAACCAGTAGGTGGCGCTGGGATCGGGTACTAGATTTTATTATCTATATATATAAAAGAAATTCGTGTTAGTTACACTATTTATGACTCAAGAATGGCTGTATCGGTTTGGCTGAAAATTGTTGGGGAGGTAGCTTAGAACCAGGAGACGGACATAGGATACTTTTTATCCCCTTGGAACCAGTAGGTGGTGCTAAGATCGGGTTCTACAATCCTCCTGATCACCTGGAGCGATTTTGGTGATTTTGTCTCTGTGTCATGGAATAAAGACTTTTAGGAATTCAGAAAATAGGTGGTACAAAATTCGCCGGGTCAGCTAGACTTTTTATATGGTTTATAAAAATAGTTGCTACTAAATAATCTTTCTTTATGTGTAATAGTTACATGTGGGTTTCTATACAAATACTATATATGTGTGATACATTAATACTAGTATCTTTGTAATTTGATAAGCAATTGTGAGAAGTCATGACAATGAACATATTATTTTAAACATAAGTATTATGCTGGGAATAATTAAAAATAAATACCAATTGTGGACTTTAAATTTAAGACATGTTCACATTTAATGGGTTAAGCAAAGTATGTAGTTTTTAAAATGTATGTAAATATCTAACAGTCTTACAGAAGCATTAAATTTCAACTTTATTCAAACTAGTTTTTAGTTTTTTAGCATTTTCTAGCATGCATTTTAAAGCTATCTGGCTGCCACTCCGGTATATCCGGATATCTGGTGCACAAATTTAAAAATTTTGCATCTAATGTATAGATCTACCAACTAACTGAAAAAGGTTTGTGATATAGATAGTTATGTGTTTAAATCTGTTTTGTTATTTATTTGAGAATCAATTTGTAACCACCAGACAAAGTTAGTAATGTCTGAAAAATTGCCAAAGTAAAAAATGCTTCCTGGACCAAATTTGAACTGTTATTAGAACAAGACGCAAATGTGTTATACACTAAGCAACCATGATGAAAGTGGATATTTTGGGAACTTAATTTTTTATCTTTACTCAATTGGTGTCAAGGAACCGATGAATGATAATTAGTTTATTAATCAATTAAATCTTTTCATAAGACCTAGAGTAGGTTAAGGTTCACAATAGATACATAGGCCATGTCCAAGAGTATAGAGGTCTTGTTGAAAGTCACTTTCAATATAATACATATTTAGCAGGGAAACTGCTAAATATGATAAATTAAAGTAAAAAAACAATTTTAAATAACAAAGAAATAATTACCTATATCAATAGTGTATATTTATAATATACTCCTTAATATATTAACCGATTGAATATTTAAAAAAAGAATAGAGAACAATACTAACAAAACTAATCACAGTACCTATTATATTTAAATGAGTTAAAAGTATTTGTCGATATGATAAATTTTGAATATGTAAGCATTAAAATAAATTGCGATGTATATTGTTTTAATAGGTACGTAACTAAAGAAAACAAAAGAACAAACAAAAAGTTTCAAAGTTCAATAGTACAAAAGACTTGTCACACTATAATTTGATTATGACCGAATTCAGACCGAGTAATGTACACACCACAAAGCGATTCCCTATTTTATAAAATACTTTACGAAAGTTGAAACTTAAATAATGCGTGAATAGAAAACCAGTATTTAAAGGTAACGATCAAAGCGTCATTTCCGTTTTATATTAGTATGTTCACAAAATTATTTCTCACTGTGTTTGATATCTAAATATTAATACTTTGAATAAATAAAAATATAAAAAACACTGCTTACTATTCGGACAAGACCTTTAGCTCTTATACTTCGTGTAAAACTGATAAAATAATACATAAAGGAAACAAACATATGAGTGTAGTTTCTCGATTTCAAATACGTATACGTATAGTTTTGAGATAAGTTTGCTATATGAATTAAATTGAATACTTTCTTATTTACATTTATTGCACGACTAAATTCGTCCTTGGACTTTGATTCATTTCAAATTTTCATAATAGTAGAATGGCCCAGATGCTGCTGATGATGCTACCAGATGACCATGTTAATTACCCCATTTTTTATTATTTTTTTATTTAAACGAGAAATAGAATAGCAACACTACCGTCGTAGCGAAAAAGTAGCTAATGAAGTCAACTAGTCATGGGAAAAATCACTCACCAAGAAGAAAAGAGTGATATATATCTTTTTGATACAAAGATATATATCACTCTTTTATATCTTTAACTCTTTATCTTTACAGTGAACAGTGTCAGTGTCAATTGCATACAAGATGAGTTATTATCTGTGAGTGATATACTAGCAGCGTCGAGACGCGTACCTGTGGCAACGCAAAACAATATAAACAAAAAGTGAAGAGATATAATAAAATTAATTACATTAAAACAAAATTACACCATATAGCTATGGTGTTACGATTTATTTTGGCTTGCTATTATATTCGGTTTCCTCGTTCACTTAGTACGCATGCACAGTGCGCGGGCGAATCGCTCTTCCTCATCGCGTGGAACAGGCATGAACTAAAGAGTTATATATATAAAGACACATTTTGAACGAAAGTGATGTACAGATCTAATCACTCATCGCGTCGGATATATATCTTTTGAGTTAATCACTCAGGAGTTACACACCTCTAAAGTCAACATTATTGCTAACGGAGCGCTCACAACGACCCGCGTCAATAGGTGGAATAAATAACCGTTCCACTTGAGTTTACGATTGTGGCGCTAGCAAACAAGTGGAACGGCAAAAACTGTGGTTGTTAACGTGGTCATTGTGAGTCTCTAAAGGAAAGTAGCCTTAGTATACGACGTACACGAGTAGAGACGGCATAATAATAAATAACGTAAATGAATTGAATTATTAAAATGAACTTTTAAATTGAAATATGATTCACTAGTAGAATACAGTTCAAAGATAAAGTAATCATAATTTATTATAACTTAGATATAATGATTGTAGTGATGAGAATTGTGTTTTTAGACGAATTATTGGTACTCAAAAAATCTGCAAAATTTCTCTCAACAAAATTTAAGAATTTTAGTATCTTCCCCAAAAAATCTTAACGCCGATTGGTCCCCCAATGTCAAAAAATCACGATGTTTCCCGGTTTTCCCCTTTTCTGGTAACACTGAATTCGACACAAAAACAGGCAAAGGAATCTTAGTCCATACAGCCAATTCTGATGTTTAGTAGGTCTTCGTATAGTAGCAGTTATATTGCAGGCTATTAGACGCGATTCATGGGAGTTCTTGTGAAAACTCGAAAGGCCACATCTGACTATACAGTTCACATTAATTCTCACAAAAACACATAATTGCTACTCAAAAATTATCAATTCCTGCAACTATTGTTCATTTTAGAGTAATTTTACAAATTTTTAGAAAATGAAACTGCACAGCACGCCTCCTTTCAGTTCCCGCCAAAAATTCCCTCAAATTTTCAAATATCGAACATTTCACAAGAAATATTTTTTATCTTTAGGGCTTGGTAACTAGGCCTTTACGTCAGTTTTTAATTAATATATGTACAGTAAGTGCTAAAACATAATGACTCCCGCTACTTACGTGACATCTTAAAAGTTCAGGACAGTTATAAGCCATTATTTAAATATATCAGTAATACTTTCCGTAAATTATAGATTATAATTATATATATGAAATAAAAAGAAACGAAATTAACGTATTCTATGAACTCTATGGAAAATTACCTGATCCTGAGCGCGGCAGCCGATGGTAGCTTCTTTGAGTTTAAATAAAATTACTGTTGTTGAAATTTATTCTTTTAATAGCATATAATTACAATAAAAACTTGATCAGACCTTGGGATATTTATATTGATAGATACAAAGAAAAAATAATATTAAAAGCTTAATATGTTCCATCACATTACTTTACATGTATGAAAATATGGCATAAGAGATTACTTATAGGTAGCTCATACTTTTTATTTAAGGATAGGCATTTAGGGATAATATATCGATCAATTGAACACATTTTGAAAATATTTCAAAGTTCAGGGTGCTATACCTTTTGAGCCAGTCTTATCAACATTTTTTTTATTTAGTCATCCTCATTCAAATTGTAGGTCTATGACTGCCCCCAACAAAATAGAAGATTGACGCCAAAGAAAGTTCTTGCGACAGCATTTCGTTACATTTCTCTAAACAATTAAGATTTCCACACAAATACACAACTATTACTCATTTTTAATCAATATTATACATTTTAATAATTATGTTTCAACTTCCCATCCACAATATTGGCATATTTAGAAATTGGAGTTGCCATATTGAAGTTTTTTAATGCCACCATTTTCAGTATTTACTAGCGATGCGCAAACGAAATTACCAATGAGATCAATGATTTATAAATCTTTTTCCTTGAAAGATTTAAATCACTCTTTTAAATCTTTGTTTTCGAATGAAAAAAAAAATCATTTAGTTGACTTTACAATAACGCCGGAGAGTTTAATTTACTGTGCATCATTGTATTTCTTGGAGTGCGCATGTTATCTCATTTTAATTCACAATATCCTGTACCTTTTGTCTCATACTACATCTAAGTATCTGATTCGTTAGCTTTCATCATTCCGTGTGACTAAAATCAAACTTAACGTAGTGAGTTAAATATGTATTTTCCAAACCAAAGATTTAAAGAGTGATTTCAAATTTTGAAAGATTATACATCTTTTAAATCAATCACTCCTGAGTTACACATCTGTAGTCTTTACTTTCATTAGCCCGACTCTGGAAGATATTAAAGAAGTAACAACAAATATGACAATAACTTTTAATAAGGCAATTAAGAGGAACAATGTAGCATTATAGCTTTCATTATACAATAATCAATGTATAAGTATTGTACATAACAGTTTTTTTCCAACACAATTTGAAATGAATATTATCGTTCATAAAGCCACATCGGGCATGTGTCTGATAGTTTGCAATTATGTTGAAATATACCTTATATTAAGCTTTAATTATCTCTGCATTAAACCAAATCGCTGGTTTACTATTACAAGGTTCTATGATAAAATTTTAACACTTATTTAGTTATGAATACTACTACAAGGTTCTAATATGTTTTATTAGCTACTATTTATTGCCAAAATAAACGACTAGATGGCAGCACTTCTGCAAAATATCAAATATTACGCGGTCCTATGTTGTTTTTATCAACGAAAAAGAATAACGAACGAATTCAACAAAATTAACATAAAACCAGCCAGCGAAATGTTATTTTGTACCATAAAAAGAATAAACTGACTAGTATTAACTTACTAAAATTCATATCCTTTTTGGCATATATGAAACTGATTCGTGGTTGTTATGATTATAGTCCTTAAAAATTTAGCTTCATTAGAATCAGTCTTTAATATAAGGTGACTAGTGCTAAGAAACTACTCATCAAATCGATCGATATAAATAAAATCAAAGAATAATATAGGGTCATAATTTAATTTACCATACATACTATCGGTTAAAATTTCTAGCTATGGTAAGTGTAAACGGATGAATAATAAGAATCGGTCATTTATGTTGTACTTTTTAAATCAGTATTGTAATCATTACAATCAGATTGGCTGAAATCAAACCGGACATCACATTTGTGATAATTTTCTGAGTCCTTGATGACGATCACCTTCTTCCGGTCATCAGCAAGAGAATGATGAAAATAATGATTGAATTCAAAAGTAAACAATTATTTTATATTATGCAAAATCGATCTTAATCGTCTATGATGAAGATGACACTGAATATCTGATTCATGTGGTCTCTAAAGTAGAGATTATGTTGCATACACTTTTACCGTCTCATAATATGGAAGATATTGGTTGGGCAGCTGTCATTTTAATCAAGCAATATTTTAAGTACAAGCATCGACCTCACTAGTGCCGGATTATATATCTTACTATACATTTATTGGCCTTATTCGTTAAATTCGACAAACACAATACAAGTGTATGGTGACAACGCATGGAAAACATCAAATGTAAATTGTCTACCTATAAATAATAAGGTAAAAGAATTGACGGTAAGATATAGAAATCTGAAATAAATCTAGAAATATTAATTAACTAGCGGCTTCAAATGAAAATCTTTGACGCAGAGTGTTCGGTTCTGCACATGTATTTATTAGTTGTCACGATACAGTGATGAGAACCGAACATAAACCCTAGGCACAAAATTGGTCCTTCGAGCCGGATAATATATATAAGCTGGAATTGTATTTCTTATGGGCATAAACAAGCAAGGAAGTATAGTAATTTCCACTGGCATCTAATACTTAGGTCTCATACGCACTTTGCGTTTAGCCACAGTCCGATAAGCCACCCGGTTTCCCGCAGGATACAGTCTAATCTGCTGTCAGGCAGATGTTAAGGCACAAATATAACGCACAGTTGAGAAATCAGCAGCAAATTGTATTAATTAGTGCTTATAGCAAACGTGGCACTGTCCGAATGAGGCCACAGTAATTCGAGCAACCGAAGTTGTTTGTAGAGTTTTAAATCAAGGCTTATAGAAAATCAGTTTTACATAAATACATATTCTTATTTGCAGTCAATCAGTCGGATGTCAATCACACAGTGCGAATAAGACCTTAGCTTGTGAAGTTTTTTAAAATAAAACATTATTCATTTATTAATTAATGATTCTGAAGATTTATTTATGATGACATGTATCATTCGATATGACTCGCTCCTATAAATTCATCCTATTGCGTGTTTACTATAGCTTGACGCGCAGGGTTACCAACTCAAAAAATGGTCACTACTTAAAAGGGGTGATAAAATAGCTTAAAGTAAAGCTCATCAATGGCAACAGTAGTGTTTTAAATGCTACACTACATATTTGTAACTGACCATATACAATTAAATAAATATGATGTTCATAGCAGAAAAATACCATAGGTATTTTTTTTATTGACGAGACCAAACTGACAGGTGTTAGCATATTAAGGTCTTTATTGCATATTTGATTAGAAACACCTATAGCCCTACGACGTCAAAACTAAAAATAATACACATTATTTTTAGGTATGACATTTTGACATAAGGTTAAAATTTTCAAAGGTCAATTTAGTTACTGTATAAAAAAAAAAGTTCTGTATTACTGACAATTGCCCATTAAATTACTTTGTAATACCCAGAGACCATATTTTTAAAGGAAGACACATGTCTTTTTCTATTGTTTTGATACAACACTCATTGCAAAAGTTTCAACCAACAGACTCGTTAGACAGAATTAGATAAAAAATAACAAAACTTACATTTCGGATTGCTGTGATATAAAAATGTGTCATAAACAATAAACTATTTGTTTAAAAAGTAGTGGTGTTTCGCTTTACCAATACAAGAGGAGACTTGTGGCGACCTCTGGAACTGTACTCCCTTATTCGAATTATTTATTGATGATTGATTTATAGACTTATTAAAAAACAGGTGTTATTCATAGTTCTAACAATGCTATTATGAATAACACTTTAAAGTCTATTTACCTCATAACTATTGTGAATAAGGGAAGTATGATTTAAGAGTATTTCTAAAGCTTTTATACTAATTCATTATCATTGCTAGCATTTTCTCTGTGGTTGAATGAACACAATACATGTTAAGGAAACTTGTTTTGAATATTTATTGATGATGACCTATTTAAAGCTCAGACACGATAGTAAAAAGCGATTACAGTATAACACTAGTGTATAAATAAATATACACAAGGCAATGTTAATCAAGATTCTTGCTCAGAAATGAGTCCTGAATTGACTGTTGTATCACGAACTCCTCTGTAAAAAAAAGAAAATTAGTGTTTTTTGCATATGAGGATTTTCTAAGAAAAATCGGTTTTCATTCTTTAATTCATTGATGTAGTTATATCTTTGTATTTATTATTGTCATCGATAAATAGTTTTTTTTACCTTAAATTATGCACAAAAATCATCAAAATCAGTCAAACTTAATCGAAGATATGATTCTTTTTAATTCTATGTGAACTAAAAATTCACTACTTACTAAATAAAAAGCAACAATATAATTTTCTGATAGCTTTGAGAGAGTGACAAAGTCACGTCTCTATTCTTTATTCGTTGTAACTACTAAATAGGTTCACAATGTTTTAACCTTAACACCTTCTCTCAGTGTAAACCTATTAATGCACGTAGCTTACACAGTCTTGGTTGCGCTATTGGTTTAGTGAGCAGATCTGCAAGTTGCTGCTCACTGGAGATTTTCTTCACCATAATCTCTCCTCGTGTTACTAGCTCACGAATAAAGAAGTGACGTATACGAATATGTTTCGTACGTCTGTGGTATTCTGGATTTTGAGCCAGTTTAATTGCAGCCTCATTGTCAACCCATAATGTCGGCAATTCTTTATTATCAGTGAGGTGCTTGAATAGTCGTGTCAGCCAGACTGATTCCCTGGCAGCCTCACTTGCAGCGACAACTTCAGCCTCAGTTGTTGATATGGCCACACTCTGTTGTCTCTGGCTCATCCAAGAGACTGGTCCTCCTGCGTATAAACATAATATACCAGAGGTGGATTTTCCGGTCCCTATATCACCACCATGATCAGCATCACTATAACATCCAAAGGTCTTGTGGTTACCTTTCTGGTAAACGATGCCAAGATCAAGAGTGTACTGCAAATACCTCATGATGCGTTTCACTTTTACGCAATCTTCATTAGTTGGCTTCTCTAGACTTCTCGAAACTACACTGACAGCATATGCTATGTCAGGTCTAGTACCAACCATAAGATAGGCTAATGCTCCAACAGCTTGTCTATAATTATCTAAAATATAATCATCAGTCTTCATATCATTCTGTGATATATTTTCTTTGATTATAGGTGTTGCTACAGGTCTACAACCTTCCATACCGAATCTATGCAATACTTTCTTAGCATAAGATGCCTGGTGTATTTTAATACTACCTTCTCTGATTTCAATCTCTATACCAAGGAAGAAAGAAGCTGGTTTATAAGTAATTTTAAACCTCGTTTTCAAATCTCCTAAAAAGTCATCTATCATCTGTTGATCTGTTGCTGCAACAAGTCCATCATCAACATATAGAGCGACAATCAATTTCTTGTCATCTTTTCTCAGAGTAAATAAACAAGGATCTGCATCACTTGTCTTAAAACCAATTTCCTTCAAGAAATCTAAGATAGTTCTATTCCAACACCTTGGAGCCTGCTTTAAGCCATATAAACTTTTCTTCAACAGACATATTCTTCCCGAGCCATCATCATAGCCTTCGGGCTGTTTCATGTAAATTTCTTCATTTGACAGTGAACCATATAAAAATGCAGTCGACACGTCAAATTGGAAAAGCTTCAAGCCTTCACTAGCCGCTATACTTAGTATGGTTCTAACAGTTGACAACTTTGCAACTGGGCTAAAGGTTTGATCATAGTCTACACCTTTCTTTTGACGAAAACCTTTGGCGACAAGTCTTGCCTTATACTTGTCTATAGAACCATCAGCGTTTTGCTTTATCCGAAAAACCCATTTACATGGTATGGCTTTTCTGTTCTTGGGTAGTATCTGCAAAACCCAGGTTTCGTTTTGCTTAAGTGAATCAATTTCACTTTCCATCGCTTTTATCCAAAGATCTCTATCTGGACCCGACACAGCATCCTTGTAACAATTTGGTTCTTCATATCCATCAGCTATCATAGCATAGTCTTTGAATTTAGCTGGACGTTTGAGTGACGAACGATTTCGAAGCTCTCTCTCACTCTCGATACTAACAAGAGGCTCGAGACTATCTTCATCTTTATCACTCTCATCTACATCTTCCCCCTCTAATTCATTAGACTCTTCATGATCTGATTCTGAATTGTTATTTACTGGAGCTTCTTTACAATCGGTTCGAACATTTATAGGTATCTCAACTTCACCTATATCTTCATTGTTACTGAAGTCTTCTGTTACGAACTTCGATTTGATTGGCCTCTCATCAAAAGTCACATCTCTGGATCTGACTAAGGAATTGGACTCTTTATTCCATAGTCTGTAACCGTCATCGTTGTCATAGCCAATAAGAAAGCACTTCTTCGCTTTCTTCTGCAATTTCTTCCTTCTCTGCTTAGGAATATGAGCATAGCATGCCGAGTCTATGATTCGAAGATGCTTTATCTGCGGCTTTTTACCAAACCATAACTCATACGGACTTTTGTGATCTACGCAAGTTGGTCCTGTTCTATTCAGAATGTAAACAGCCGTTTGTACCAACTCTGCCCACAACTGTTGAGGTAACTCCTCATGTGCATGCATCATTGCTCTTGCTGACTCAACGATAGTACGGTTTTCTCTTTCGCTACAACCGTTTTGTTCCGGTGTGTACGGCATTATAAGTCTCATATTTATTCCACGTTTCGCTAACTCTTTTCTTACTTTGTCGTTATCAAATTCTCCACCATTATCGCTCAGAAATTCCTTAATAGTATGTCCTGCAACATCAGCTTCATTAAGCATCTGACATAGTTTTTCCGGTACTTCAGACTTCTTTTTCATGAAATAAACGTAGCGATAGCGGGTATATTCATCTTTAAAAAGAACGAAATAGTGAAATTTAGAGTAAGATGCAGAAAAAGGACCACATACGTCAGAATGAATGCGCTCTCCAGGCATTTGAGCTTTATCTCTAGTTCCAAACTTTCTTCTATGTGCTTTACCAAATATACAGCCTTCGCATAATTCTCCACTGTCCTTTGTATTAATGTCTAACTCTCTCTGTATAAGACTTTTCACATGCCTTTTATCTTGGTGACCCATTCTCTCATGGTAAAGCTGTAATGTATCAAGTGCATTCACCACCGAATCAACTTGACATACTGCGCTACATTTCAGCTTGTATAATCCACCAAATCTTTTTCTATATCCAGTCACTGCTATCTTTCCATTTATCTTTATGGAACAGGAAGTTACCCGTGACTTAAACAAACTTTTCGGATTCATATCTTGTGCTGCTAACACCGAAAATAAATTTCTACTTATCGATGGAACCAACCAGACCTCCCTAAGAAAGAATTCTTCAGCATGGGCTCGCATTCTTATTGACCCTTGTCCAATGGCATTTATTACCTTACCATCTGCTGTAGTAACTGTATGAGGTGTCGAAAAGTGCTCAAAATCTTCATAAAGATCATCCCGCATCGTAACATGGTGTGTAGCCCCGTTGTCAACATACCAGTTCTCACGATCGAAATTGCACTCTAAGGAATTTATCTGTAGAAGCAACATGCCAGTGCTTGTACCACCTCGACCTCCTTTACTAACATCTTTCTTTTCTTTATTTGGACAATCCTTTTTAAAGTGACCAACCTCCTTGCATATGTGGCACCTTAACTCTTTGGTAATTTTCTTTCTTACCATTGATGTTTTATCTGGTTTTCCATATTTCATTGTAGGCGGGTGCACTACCAGCGCCTCTCCACTAGAATTCCCTTGAGTCATCTCTGAGTTCAATATTGCCCTTTCATGCGCACATAATTGACTCGTCAGATTTTCCACAGTTCGGTCCTTCTTAGACATTAACATCCAACTTGACTTAAATGAGAAATAATCTTCTGGCAACGTATCTAGCAACTTACATATCAAGAGAAGTTCAGGTAATTTTGCCATCTCATCAGTTTTAATAAGTTCTATATTTAAATTATGCCAGAGATTCTTTAATTTCGAAACATAAGTCGCCATATTGTCTGCAATATCTTTCTTAAATTTGAAGAAATCCATACATACATCATACAATCGATCTTCATTTGTTCCGTCATATAATCTATGTAATTCCTCCCAGACGTCTCTTGGACTCGAAAATCTTATGACTTTATCTAGTGTTTCATCAGAAATATTGTTCGTAATTAAAAGAAGAGCCGTGCTCTCTAATTTAATATACTCATTCAACTTCTTATTAAAATCTGCCAAGACCGCTGCACCGTCAACTTCATTGTCGACCACCACAGGCCTTACCGGCTTCCTTATTCGACCTTCTATAATATCCAATAGTCCATCGATGCCTCTTAACAAGGCCGACATACGATATTTCCATGGTACCCAATTTGTCCCATCCAACTTGGATATTTGCATTTTATACAAATCCATTTTTACTTATTATGAATTTAAATGCAAATTATAGAAAATAATGGCCCATAACCACTTAAAATGTGTGGTCAAGATAAGGAGAAAATAAAAAGCAACAATATAATTTTCTGATAGTTTTGAGAGAGTGACAAAGTCACGTCTCTATTCTTTATTCGTTGTAACTACTAAATAGGTTCACAATGTTTTAACCTTAACAATTTACGCATATAAAATGTCAGCATTAAGGTGCTATTCGCCGATAGTACATAACTCTATTTCAGTTGGCGATTGCAAAAAGTATGGACAGCAATCTAAGCACGGTCTGTTGTCATGAAAACTGCTTCAGTCGAGTCACCGATTGTCGTATTTCGTTGTGAAACTGACTGATATCTAACAAGAAGTGAGTCCAATACACTCAGAACTTTATTCTCGTTGAACAAGATTGGCTCCATCTTTGAAAATATCAAGTCCAATCAATACGATGTTCGGGAGGTGTTTTCTAAGAACAAATGTTTTTTAACACCCTAGCAGAAAGGTTACTTATTTTATTCCATGCTAATAAATAAAATTGAAGCGTTCTGTGATTTTAAAATATATGCGAAAATCAATTATTTGATATTTATATGAAGCCTAAATATAAATATTTTTTGGTTTCGTTTGTATGTATGAAAACTAATGTTACTAAAAATAAAATAAAATTTTAAAAGATAGAACACACTTGTGTATTTTTTTTTATATTTTAACTGTTAATTCAAAGAATTGAAGAGACTAATGTCTGCCAGCGGTCGATATTCGACCACAATTAAATTAAATTATAAGTATGAACATTATTAAGGGTATCTTGTCGAAGACTATATACATATAGTCTTATATTCTTCTATACTCTTCGATATAGAAGTACTTATACTTCTATAATAACAGATTTCGCCAAGGCTTATATGAGTTTAACAGTAAACAAAAGAGTATATGCGTTTTTGTGTCAAATATAGTCATGATAGTGTGCGTAATGTTCTTTATTGATTGAATGTATTTTTTATGCATAATTTTAAAAAAAATATTAGCATTCTACACTTCTTCTCTATATAAACTATAAATTTGCGAAAAATAAATTTGTCCTACCAGGAAACGAACGTTGGGCGATTATATTATACGAACGCTGTGGCTGGGCCTACGTTTGTGTGACTCAGTGAATCTGAGTTTAATTTGGACCCAGTGATTAAAAATTATGAATATCCAATGAATCTAATTTTGACAAAAGCTAGGTTTATTCGAATAGGGTACGAATTACGTCAATATCGTCTAATTTAGCTTCAACCCCATTGGGAAATAAGCTGAGAATAATTGCTCTTCCCGGGTCAGAAATACTACATACTTTATGTCATTGAGAAATATATTTACGGGTTTATCGAATAAATTACGTGCTTTAAATTGACTAAGTTATCATACGTAGCAATCGTTTATATAGTTGTTGCAATTCACGAAGGTGTGGGGGATTTCATTTGTGGGTAAGCGCACATTGTGATAGTATATGTATGTAACGGAACGATCAGTTGCGAGTGTGTCCGAGTCCCGGTGCCTATATCTTACCGACCGTTATTTACCTTGAAATTTGACATAAGCTCCATACGAGTAATGTCAAAATTCAACCAATGGAAGGGCAAGTGATGATTAATAAGATTCACGCAGTGACCACAAGTATGTTATCTATGAACGTGTCGTTCAAACAGAGGCGGCTCTAGCCCATATTGTGCTCGTATGCAATCAATACGTTAATACTTACAGTTATATTTACACCAGTGAATAGAAATTCGAGTGCAAATGGTGCAATTTTTAATGATGTCGGGAAGCAAAGGTATATACGTTTAGAAAACAAACTCTCATATAAACTGTACTAAAATAGCGACTACATAGTTACTATTGTTTTGTGTTTTGATATATCTCGGTATGTAGAATAAAAAGGGATATAGCGTCTGTTTGGCAATATTACTACTGCTGAGCGACTCATGCTTTTCGGAAGTGTCGTGAGCGGCGTTCGGCGCCCCTTAATACCCGGTGCCCATGTGCGTTGCACACCCTGCGCTATAGGTTAAACCGGCACTGCGTTCAATCATACCTGCTTTTGATCTCTCACATACACAGACACAATGACATGTATACCACTAGTAAAGCCCGCCTGCCTAGGTGAAATGCAAAAACTATACGTGAATTTAAATTCCCATTACAAAGTTTAATCAAAAACATCCTTTCAGTGGCTGAACAACCGCTGAAAGCCGCTTAGCTTAACCTCAAAAGCATGAAACACTCCAAAAACAAGTACATTTTCATTGCAATAGTTTGCGTAGATATTTTGATAGAAAACTTTATCATTCCACCTCAAAAGTTTGAACCATTGTTTACTCGCTGTTGTATTTATTTATGTTTCCATAACTAGCTGTGCTCGCGACGACTCTCGGGCAGTATCTATTCATAGCCGGTCGTTCTTTGATTTAATATCAGTTAAAATACCTATAACAGGGGTCACCAATTAGTTTTGCTCAGGGTCCGTTTTAAGAAATGAAATGATCATCGCGGTCCGCACAACATTTTATAGAAAAAAATATTGATTAAATAAATGTAATTACGGAAATAAAAAAGGTATTCTTTTACATATCAATGAGAAAAACAAGATTTTTCGCGGTCCGCACAAAATGGATCGACCCCTATATAAAACAACACTCTATTTCACTTTCCATATGTAAACGTAATTCCAATAATCGACTTTACACTTCAATTTAAGCTTTATTGGTATATATTAGTACTACTTTGCATTTCACACTCGTAAACCAAGCCTCGCCATTAGGTGTTTATTTTGTGATTAACATTTTTGTCATTTTGGTTAATTTGGTCGGTGTGGTCGGCACGGATCACATCGACCACACCGACCATATCGATCAGGCCGACCACGGCGTCCACGTCGACAACATCGACGAAGTCGACCAAAATGACTCAATTAACTAAAATAGCAAATAAAAAACTAAAAACCTATCCTACTTTCTGGAATAAGCTTTTCATGATGAAAAGTATCCCTTGTCCACCCTCGGTATTAAAATTACATATATACCAAATTTCAGCTACATTGGACCGATAGTTTTTCCAAAATTATAACATTCCCATTTTTCGGGATAAAAAGTATCTTATGTTCATTCTCGGCACCGAATATATATATATATATATATATGTATATATGTACGTACATAGAGTTTTAGCCAAATCAGTCCAATAGTTTTTCCGTAAAAACGAAACAGGGATGTACGGACAGACAGACAAAGTTACTTTCGCATTTATAATATTAATAGGGATAAAACCAATTTCTCACTGTGTATACGGAGGATTACAAGACCAAAGTTAGATGCATAATTTATGTTGTTGTTGTTCAGCTCAGCGGCAAGCAAAGGAACTAATACCATACGACCTTGTTAGAAGTAATTTCTAGTATGTTCTCAAATAAATAGGGAATTCAACATTATAAGGACAGAAAAATATAAAGGTGATTTAAAAATTGCTGAGTTATCGCGTTTAGAATAAACTGACAATTTTCAGACTGTTGACCAAACATTTTGGCAAGCTTGACTTTCGAATTTGACGTGTCAATTTTGTGTTTATAATAAAAAAATCCGTAGTAGCAATAACAACACTGGTATGGTTCTAAGCTGTCAAAATATCCAACAAAAGCTCTTTGAACGTATATTGGCGTCATAACTGAACTAGAGCGTTTTGGGAAATTACATTTTCTCTTCAAAATCCATAACTAAATGCAAAAAATAACAGTATATGTGTGATTCGGCAGCATTTCTTTAGTTGTCATAAATTCTACTTGACTAATATTATAATGCAATACAAACATGTAGTACGTATATATTGCAGGTCTTTGACTGAGGCAAAACAAGGAAGAACAAAGTAAAAAAAAAAACTACATCTTACTTAAAAGTTGTGTTGGAATGTCCAACGAACAGTTTTTATTTATTTGGTGCGGCAAAGTACTGGCCACCAAATATATAAATGTTTGAAATTTGAATTTAGAACATAGATGTTCTAATGTTTTTTATCTATATATTTTTACCCCATTACTATTAAATTCGTCATTATATCACGCACGTGGAGTTCTCTTTAATCATTAAAATATTTACAATCCACAACAAATTAATATTTAAAGAAGTGTTTAACAAGTTGTTTTATAACTATCGTTCATTTGAACCAGTATTATATACTTTTGAAAATAAAACAGCAATCCTTAGGTTGCCGCCAAAAACGCCGACATCATAATTTAAGATATGCATCACATGTTTAATTGACCTACATGCAGCGACCCACTTGTCTTCAACCAACTAACCGAATCCTTGTTTGTTTTAAAAGTTACACTGCATTTGGTAAATACAAGAATGTTCAGTTCCTGGACTTTATTTTAGTTGGGAATGTTTAGAGAATGCAGCTTTCTGCATTTGGGAGAGGATTAAAGCTTTTGCTTGAAGATATTGGTCTTAGTAGAATTTGGATTAACTGCTGAATTTGTTCCAAGTTAAGTTACAGTCCTATACGTTCAATAAAATATATTCTTATGAGTCGCGAGACATGAATTAAAATGCCGTTAGAATTACTATACATTTTATTATAACTATACAAACATGTATAACACAGGTACAAATAAAACCGAACACAACAAGTCCAAACTTAATGCAGAAGGTCATAATTTAGACTCCCGATTGCAGTACACACTTATCGCTTCGTTCGTAGTTCTCGCTCGACTGACTCCCCGCTCCATCAGGTCATCGTTTAAAGCGATGACGGGGACATTGCAATTGCGCAGTATAAAACGATTCGATTTTCATACTGCGCAATTGCGATGTCACCGTATCTAAATATACTTAATCCGACACACCTGACTCATGACTGCCATAAAAGCCAAATGCCGAAAAGGTAATAAAATTCAGGTGTGATTTTGTCTTTTGTCGGCATTCAGGTTGTAACAATACAATAAATAAATTAAGCAAACATTATTTTAACTGCATGTTCTATGAATTCCGTGAAACACCGCCGCGGATATTTATTAACTGATAGTTAACCCGCTGTGCTGTTTTCCAGCGTTGTCTCGTTCATGTTACGTCAATATTTATTTACGTTCCGTGGTTAAATATGTTTGGATTTTAGAACACGTACTTCCAATTGTTTTCGTGATTATTATTAAGACATAGTGATTTTCAAATACTCAAAATCTGATATACATTTATCCAGCTATTGACTTCAAATTCGAAGGAATACTGCATCGTGTAATTTGAAGGCTGACTTCGATATTCCCGTTTTAGTGTTTTGTAGTCAATCCGCTCCCCAAGCCAGTAGCTGGATCAATATGAATCAGCTATTCATATTACACGCTATTACCAACGAGCATATTATAAAATACTAGCTGATACCCGCCCGCTTCGCATGCCGTAAACTATGTTTTTAGCTGACCTCTACTTGGCGAATGGAAGGTCCATGCCGAGTTTCAAGTCTATAGGTATTATAGTTCCTGGGATATCAAGGGAAATCTTTGAACTAGTTTTTAAAAAATATTGCCTGCATATAGATAATTATGTAAGTTAGCTACATACCCGTCCGTGCCTTTGAGATTAAGGACGAATAACGGAGTACCGAGGGGTTTTTCAGGGTATCCATAGCTGTGGTGCTGACAATACCAAACAACATTTGAACTTTTCAAATATTGAAGTGAAACTTCTAATAGTATTGTTATGATTTGAAACTCAATGAAACGAAAAACGCGACACTAAAATGTGATGAACACATCAATTTATTCCTATAAATTCCTAAGCCTGCGAAAAAATGAGATAGAACATATTATAATTCAGAATTTAAATACTATGCTAATTCAGATAGAGACAGATACCGGGTTGCCTGGAAGAGATCGCTATAAGCAAGAAAGTCGCCCATTTTTCTAATGGAAATGTATATTAAATGTCTAGGTTTAAGTTATGATGAACAATAAAGAGTTTGCATTAATTCCTTCATTCATTAATTTCTTTCATTCGAACTATCTGGTTCGAAACATTTTGAAGTTTTCGTTAATAGGTACTTTAAATTTCGGGTTTTAAAGCTTAACTATATTATATTTATAACGATATAATATATGAAATGTGAAATCACGAAATTTAGAATCTCTTCCAACCCTTGTCACCCTTTGTTTCACTTCTACTACTTGTGAACTGCACACACACACACAATTTTTATTACAAGTAGAAAAAAGATAAAGCGTTGATGTTTCTCTTTAATTCTTGGCTAATTAGCCGTTAAAATATTTTTCATATAATAAACGGCTAAAACAGTAGATTCTTAAATCTCAAATGTGTTAGTTGCAAGCGCTATAATTTCCCTTCCAACGTAAAGGGAAATAGGTCGAGCGTCAGGGGGGTCAACGGCTTCACAAAAGGAAAGGGTCTAGCTAGAATTTTACCCAAATTAGTGTAGCTAATACGAACTGCGTATTGGACCTAAAATTATCTAAGCATCAAATATAGTTATAACTAGAGTTTTCCTTGTGGCCACGCCGCGAGAGAATTTTTAAAATCGGCTAGTAGATCCAAAGATATACCCCCTAAAACGTAACAAACTCAAAACTTTACCTCTTTATAATATTAGTATAAATAAATTACTAATTAGGTTTTTTTTTTTTTTTTTTTTATTGCAGGAGATTAGCAGACAGGCAGACGTCCCACTTGATGGACAGCGGTTACCATCGCCTATGGACATTTGCAACACCAAAGGTGCTACGAATGCGCTGTTGCTCTCTTTAGGGAGCCTGGAACCTGGTCACTAATGCCGGAATACAACACAAGGTTGTTATGGCGACATACTCTAGACCAGGGGTGGTAGCCATCCAGTCGGGCAAATGCCCTACCACCTGGCTGTGGGTTGTTTTGTCGCCTCTTACGACAGGCCGCCGGGCCGCAGGAAATTGTATTCTTTCTCCGTTCCTGCACGGATAAAAACATAGGTACTCACATACAAACGTTTGTTTGATAACATATTATAAAAATGTGTACTTAACTATTTTCTTTATGGCGTACATCAAACAGACATGTGTGTATACATTTTATATATGTATGTAGATAATATATTTACATATAGATGTATATGTATGTTTTTTTATTATGCAAACATTTATTTTGACATTTAAATTTTTTATTGACGGCTCATCTGATGGAAAGTGGTTACAGTCACCTATGGACATTTGAAAGACCAGAGGTGCTGCCAATGTGCTCCCAGCCTCAAAGGAGACGTGGAACGTTGCCACTGATGGCGGAACAAAACTCAAGGTTGTTATAGCAGCATACTTGAAACTGGGAGTGGTAGTATACCAGACGGGCTATTGTCCTACCGTCAATGACCTACATTCATGTCAAAAGCCTGTAATAAACACTTGTATGCGCTAAACTGTTTATCATATTGTTACAACTCAGGTCCCGACAAAAACAAAATCCACGTGCATATCAGAAACAAACATATTTTATTACCTGTCGGCATTTAAAGTAATTATAATTATTTTATGATCGTATTCTTTTGTTTACTTATTGATAGGCATACGTTTTCTAGAAAATAGCTCATTGTGTTTTATTGCACTCTTTAGGGTCATTTACGGCCGAATCTTTAGCCAGATGTAGCGGATTAAGTCGACTACGATACGGGCACATTGCATTTATGCAGTATAAAACGATGGTCTGATTGAGGGAGGGGCAGTCAACCACGACCGAAGCAAGACGTGTGTATTCTTATAGTATTATTACAATCGGAAATCTAATAGTGACGTACTTTGTGCGTTTTATTGAATTATGACCTTCTGAATTACTTCTGGACTTGTTGTGTTCAGTTGTATTTGTACCTGTGTTTGTATGAATCTAATAAACTCTGTATTAATTTTAACGGTATTAAAAATCGAGTATCGCACTCGTAAGAATATAAAGCAAAACAATTTAAAAAGGCTATTAAATGGTTAATTACATCCAATTATAGTTAATTGAAAGAGATTTCCTTTATAACACAGGATTTCAAGCGAAAATTTTAAATAAAGCGTTAGCAGAATGAACCTGCTTCGCTAATTGGAGTGTCGGTTAACTCTGAAAGCACAAAGCGACTTGTAGACCTTTAAAAAACTAACGTAATAAATCCCTGCCAAACTTCGGGGTTGGTACAAGAACTGGGGAGTTGAGAACTCCCCTGATTTACTGACCTTTCCTTCAAACCTGTCTAGAGTGTTTTATCTAAGTCTAGATGATAAAATATAAAAGGGTGGAAAGTTAAACACGTCATCATTATACATCTAAATTCTATTTAGATTATCTTTTCTTTGTTTGTCGTAGAATATTTAGTTGTTCTTTTCTTCTTATGACTTCGCACCGTAATGCTTTAGCTAATGCACTATTACAGACATAACGCACAGGACACCGTTAATGACATGAAACATTAGCCGATACTTCAGGGGCTGGTGGTGAATTTTGCTAATGTATCGTTAATGCATTATTTTTAACGATATAAATAAGACGCATTTGTACACAGTCGCTACCACAACCAAGGACGCAGGTGGAGCAAGAGCGTGGTTTTCTTTCTCATATTCAATTTTCTCGTGTTTTACCATTCAGAAAATATAGCGAGAAAAAGTTTTTATGTACAAGAGACGGGCTAGTTATAATCTATTTTAAAAATATTATTAATTATATCTAAAAATAGGTACGTTTCAATTTCAAAATTTCCCTCCACATCGTTTGCGAGCTGATTTAAATGATCATGTCTCATTGAAAAATGGATCTGCGCCGGGAACATTGTCGCGCTATGATTTTTTATGATTTCAAGTGTCGCCTGAAACAGGACGAATCCTAAGATAGATATGAAATGGCATTCGTGGATGAAGCGTTTCTAAGGCACCCGTGTATTTTTGGTACAACTAATTCAAGCGTGGTCGACTAACTTTGGGGGATGAAGAAAAAACTGGACGACCTTTGAGGTCTATTACGGAAGAAAATGAATTTAAGACAGTAGGTGAGTTACGTATCAAGAGATTCAGCACGTATTGTAGATGAAATCGGGAAGCTTTCGCGAGATTCTCACGTGCATCTTCGCGTGAGGAGAAGAGTTTCATGCTGGGTGCCGCATAATCTCACCGATGCTCAGGAGCAAGCGCAGGTGGAATGCTGCCGCGATATGATGAAAATTTTTTTTACTTTACGTCATCATTACAGGTGATGTGTCCTGGATTTATCAGTACGACTCAGAAACGAAGCGCCAGTCGACGGTTTGGGTGTTTCGAAAGGAATCAACGCCTACAAAAGTGAAGCAATCTAGAAGCGGGGGGTAAATTTTGATTGCGAGTTTTTTCAATTTAACTGACCACTTGGTGTCAATTCCTTTACGAAACGAAAGAAGCATCAACGCTGAATTATATGCTACCAAATGCTTGGTAGAAGTTTTCTCTGTTGTGAGCAACAAGTGACCCAACACAGGGTTTCGCGGGCTACTCCTCCACCACGACAACGCGCCCGTCCATACTGCGCTCAAAACGAGAGACTTCCTGGCCAGTACGCCTATCAAACTCGTGTGACTTCTTTTTATTCCCGAAAATAAAAAATCAGCTCAAAGGGATAGAATATTCGTCGCCGGAAAATGCGCTGTCAGCGCTTGAGCTAGCTGGAAACAAGGTATCTGCGGCAGACTGGTAAAAGTGTTTCGAAAACTGGTTCAGACGCATGAAACTTTGTTTAGCTGTTGGAGTGTACATTGAAAAGATTTACTTGTAGAACATTTTGTTTTATTTTCGAAAAACGTTCTAAGTGTCCCAGGTACTTTTTCAGCTGTCGTTATCGCACGCTTAACATTATACAGACCTAAACTAAAATTTTGAGTAATTCGATTTTAATATTTAGTACATAAGAATAAGGCATAATTGAAGAACTTGATATTTATAATTAGTACTAAGGGTGCGGTATGTCCATATAAATTTATAAACGGTCAGCTTCAAAAGACGGACAGGGTTATCAAATGTCTGTTTGAAGATTTAAAAAATGATTAGAAATATATAGGTGTAATTAAATCATAATATACAAAATATCTCGCAATATTAAGTATGAAAATAGACGTGAACAACTTCAAACTTACTATAAATATTGATATACGTATAATTATTATATAACTTAGTCGTTCGAATTATTTTGTAAAACCAGTTCCGATACATCTAGAGACTATAGATATAAAATATGTTTTCAATAAGTATAACTATAGTAAAATATTTATTAAAATTTAAAACATATTGGCACCTTTGTATTTCAAATGCGATATTGAATCTATAAAAACCAAAATAACCTAAAAGATGAAATATGTGGAATAATATTTTCTATTCTAGTATAGAGAATGTCAGCAACGTACCGAAGCACTCAGACATTTTTACTGTTATTACGTTTCTACCCTTGTGAGATAATATAACTAGATATTTAGATAATGTCATGGCAAAAATGTCACTTGTTTAGGGAATATCACCAAGGTCGAAACTGTTTTAACAAGAAATATGCACAAAATATTTGTCATATATCTTCATTTGAAAATAGGTATTTTTTGAAGTATTTTCTTATGTTTGGGAGACTTTTAAATATAATTAAATATACGTTTTAAGAGTACACCCTTTTCAGTGGTGTTGATGTTTAATTATCTAGATCTTTAAATTTATAAAAACTATAAGTAGGTATACAATAATAATGTTACGAGCTACAGGACTCAAAATAAATGCCGTTGGAATTACTATAGAGTTTATTAGAACTGTACAAATACGTATAAAACAAGTACAAAATAAAACTGGATGCAACCTGCTCACATGCACGATTCAATGCAATTTAACACGCGCAAAGTCCGTCACTATATCGCTAATCGAAAGTACTACACACGTCTTACTCGTATTGTAGTCGTCGCTTGACTGCACCACCCCTCCGTTAGGGCATTGTTTTATACTAAATTGTATAATAGAACAAAGGATCGCGTTCGTCGAGTTAATCCCGCACACCTGGCAAGCTTCGACGGTCATAAAACAAGTTCAATAACAATAGCATGTTTTTCTGGATTACAAAATTCTAAACGCAAAGTAAACAAAAGAATTCCTAAATCAAAAAAGACAATAAACGGCGTTTTACAACGGGCAGGTGTGCGCATTTCTTTGTCCGTGTGTAACCATAATAAGATAGAAGTAACTTCAACAATTAAATTTAAATCATATTATTAAAACATCTTGATACTGTAACATTTTTTAATAAACTTTTTTTGCTTCATATAGTATACTTTACGTGTACATTAAATTATAAATAATTATAATAAAGGAAGTTTAACTTATAATGTATTTTACCATCCCTTAATTTTATAAGTAGGTATTTTACATTAGGTCATTGAGATTAAACAATTTTAGTCACAGCTTTTTAAAAGATAAGTTAAGTATAATAGTGTTTTTTTTAAAATTAAATAATCACATAAGTTAGATAATGTTCTGTCAAATTTAATTGTTTCAATTCTAGTCGAGATATATTTAGGTAAATGAACGGTGGGGTGACTCTTTTTAAGCGTAAATCTGTAATCACATATATAAATAATAATATAGTTAATACTCGTTGACGTTAGTATCCCTCATGATGATAATGACCTCGTGAAGATAGAAAAAGAAAATTAAGTAAATACTAAGTTTTTGCTCACGAGGTTACCGCTATGTGGCTTCTGGAGTCAACGAGCATTGTGCTGATAGTTGTCACCGTCAACGGTCTTTAGCGAAAAGCCTCGACCGTCAACCAGAAAGGCTTTAGCTAGGAGGCTGGGTGAAGGGCCAGATACGGAAAGCAGTACTATTAGACACGGCACGAATTGTGAGGAGGTTTCTGTCCCAGGAGGCCTAACCACTCGTAGTTTGGACCTCAGGCCCCGCTGGCGATGACCTGTAAGATTTAATATTTTTATTTAATTTGATTTAATATTTATTTTTATTAAATGTGTATTTTATTTTTGATGAGTTTTTATTAAAGAATAAGGTCGTCTATTTTTTTATAAAAATGTCTTTAGGTATATGTTTAAAAAAATTTATTTTTATTAAATTTGTTTGAATATATTTAATTACTAAATTTATAATAATCACTATAATATATTTAGAGCAAATACGATATTGAAGTACGATTTTCATTCCGAGTATTAGTTACCTCTACGTTAATATCCATATTTGCATATGAAAATTTACTATTCATGCTACTATGGTCAAACTAATGTCATTCATCTATTCTCAAAACATTCTCCATCTTAGAACTGAACCGATGATATTTAAACTTCTGCCATAAGATTCCTCAAGTGTTCTTTACTTGCGTTTTCTGCAAGATTCGATAACTTGTACCAGCTTCGGGACTCCACTTTACGACCTCAATTCGAGCGACCTGTTTAGTAAACACCCATAAAACCCTGTTGGTCAACCAGGCTTAGATTACGCCATTGCACTTTACGACTTCTGTGAGTTACAGCTTTTGACGTTTTTTTGGCCCTAATATCGGCCTATAACGCCTTTACTACGCAGAGGTCCCAAAAATATAGAATGAATGAAAAAACTGATGAATGCTTTTTATGATACAGTATAGTTTTTTTTAACAAAAATACTACGGACTCGAGGTCCGTACCCTCTTTACAACTTGATTACTGTTACAGTTTTTTGAGTTTATACACGCTTATTGTTAAGTTTTGTTATTGTGTGCGACATTAATTTTGTGGTTTTTATGTTGTGTGTGTGTGTGTGTTATAACTTATATAATTTTTTAATCTTAATTTTGATACAGTAGAGTTAATGAGTAATATTACAAAAGGGTCTCTATTGTAAAAATTGACGAGACTAGTAAAGCGTTGGTAAACTATATAGAGGTAATATAGAGGCGTCTAACATTGCTTTTACTGTCAGCTGAAATAGAGTAGGTAGAGTTGGTATCGGTAGACCACGACCACCACCACCACCACATCATGATCGAATAACAGAAGTGTTAAAACGAGGTCAGGTAAATAGCGTATCAAATAAACGTACATGCATAAATGATTTAATGAAAGTAGATTAAACGAAAGTTGTGTGTCAAGATCGTCACAATTGGAGATTTATATTATCTGCCTACCCCCATGGAAAACAGGCGTGATAATGTGTATGTATGTCAGCTGAAATGCCAATTTTTGACAATAAAAGTCGGGTAATATATTCACCGTACAAATGTGATCAACGTCCAAAGATTTCGTCATATTTTTACGAAACCAAAACAAGGAAATCTAAAGGACCCCATATAAACTATACTACTACTCAAGGAATTTCATTCAACTAATTTTGAAACCAAACTACCTTGATTTTAAGAAATTTTTACAATTTACCACCATCTCATAATATAAAATCCTTTTTATCATCTTGGAAGCTAATGATATCTTTTTACCATAATACCTACGAAACATTTAAGAACAGTGTACCTATTTACTTTATTATCCTTGCACAGAAAATATGGAAAAAAGTTGGAGTTTGTTTTTTTCTTTTTGGAAATATTAGGGTTTTTGTCTTCAATTGACGATGGGACGGTTGGAAGATAATGGGTACAAAAGTCGTTTTGCGCCGACGTGTCTATGAATCTAATCCCCACTAGGTGTAGAATATTTTTTATGATTTGGATTGAACAACCTCGCAACGTAGGGTTATGAACAGTGATGCTGGGTGTTGTCTCAAATGTGTTGCACCGTGGCTATGAATTTTTATGTCATCAGACTTTTAAGCACTATTACAATAAATAATTTCATTAATCTATTGAGAAAATCACTAACTAACACGATTTTAAAATATAATCATTTGGAAACAAAGTCTATAATGTAGCGGGTAAAATAGTAAAAGACTATATTTACTGCATACATATATTACTTTTTTTTAAATCAAAAAAAAGAAAGAGCGGCGTGAGTCTTATTGCCTTGGCAGACGTTTTGCTTTTTATGTGGCGGTACCGCCCTGAAGTGTCTGCTGGTCCAGGAGTGGTGCCGACGGTACTACGCTTGGTGTGCCGGACAGCCGGGGACGACCTCACAGGCGCACTGGTGAACGAATCGCCTGGGTCTCCAAGGCGAAGAAAAAGAACCCAAAACGTGGGTTATAAACACTAAATATATTATAATTTACTTTAAAAAGATACTATAATATGATAGTAATCTAAATAGTCTCGTGTCGGTGAAATTTTACAACGGAATAAGCGAGCATCGATGTGCCGTCGAAACTCGCGGCCTGCGACCCGCCCTGAACGGTTTCTCCGACCACGCTATGTTAGCGAAACACTCGGCGATGCTCGCGTTTAATATTTTATTGATATTTATTTTTAAAACAATAATATTTTATGTTTTAAAATATGTATTACGATACAATAATAGGTTAGTTTAAAAAAAATCTATAAATAATATTCTTATGCTGCTTTTATCCTTTTTACGATTTGTAAATCGTTAGAATGTTATTTTGTTAAGCGTGATTTAAAATGACTTTAACATTACATAATTTAAAATCGGATTATGAAACAACTGTTATCCAAACAGTGGTGTGGATTCTGCTTTTCGCGGTATAATTATTCAATATTATAACAAGGAAAGCCACAAAAATAATCTACGTTTTAAATAAAATTACAAAAGTCTAAAGATTAGTGATGTGGGCGGGTATGACAAAAGTTCTCGATTTGATTCTTTATGATGTTGTCATCGATGACCGAAGCGACAGCCATAAGTTATTTGAGACACTTATGACTCTTTATCAAAGGTCACGTAACATTCATCGTATTCTCTATGATTTTTATGTACACCGCTTTGATATTAGTTGTAACTAGGAACACTTGTATTCAAATACAGTTGCGGTATCCCAACGACTTTGTCTCGTACATTTTCGTGGGTCTATTATGACCATTTTTAATATTTTTTATGTATAGGTAAAAGGTATCGTATAGGTTTTCGTTTGACCAGTGTGTCATCTGTTGTTGAGTGCTGACGCGGTATAAGATAAACCTTACCTAGAAGGTACCTATTAATTGAAGTGTTTGTTTGTTGTTTACTACTATACTGCTGTTTTACATGTTTACTACTATATATTACATAGTGTAACATACTTCTGTATAAAACTTATAAAAACATGAGTTATACGTTTCTCGTCGCTTCCTCTCCTTAATAATATTAGCACGTTGCAAAGCGGTGTACATAAAATAAGAAGTACATTTAAATTTCAACTTATAATAATATGTGTGAACTTCAAAAAATGTTCTCTAGCGGAACTTATTTGAATAATTAAAAAAAAAATAGTTTAACAAAACTGTCTCATTTGTCTCAAAAAATTTAGCTAATTTCTCACATGCGGATTTAACCGCACATCTAAAACTGTAGGACGTTACACGTTTTTCTTATACACACAGCTCTCTTGTTGTTACAATATTTACAGGTCAGCAAACCTAAGAGGAGAGGTCTAAGAGGTGTAATTCGAATTTATTTCTTTAAAATAAGTCGAGGATTCCTTAACCAGCCAGTTACCAAGACAATGCAATGCTTCGTTATCAGCCAACCTTTGTTCACTGCTTAACGTAGGCCTTCCTACGTTTGTGGCCCTTCGCTATACTCGTTCACCCCCCATCGGCGACCTTGCGTAGATCGTCGGTCCATCTGACTGGAGGGTCTCCTACAATACGTTTGGCGAGATGTGGTTTCCACTCCAGAATGCAATGCTCAGCTATGCCTAATTTTTGGCCAAGGTCGTAAAAATAGATGATGTAACAAATACTACTTGCCGGCCTCATTGCTTGTTAAAATGTTACTGCACTGTCGTCAAGACGCGAAATATGCACTTAAAAGATTCGGTCATCGAGTCAAATCAATTGACTTAAATTCATTTGCGTCTCTACTTTATGTAGTGTGGGAATTTAATACAGTTTTGGTTTCAGAGAAATAATATTTAGTTAAATAAACAAAGACGATTTTGAAAGAACGCTGATTACATCATAAAGTTTATACACAGTGTCCTAGAAGCTCTGAACAGATTTATCAGTTCTAAAAACATCAAAAATTAGATTTAGACATCCCTAGGCTATTTGTTATCCAAAGAAACTTTATAAGTAAATACATTTTTCAGAGCCCTCTAAATATTGTCTGGGTCCTTGGTAGTTGGGTCAGCGTTGTGTTACATTAATTTAGTTAGATAGTTGTTCTTGCCATGTTACTTTTTAAAGTTATTAATAAATTTTATTATGTACCCTCTTATTTCTAAACGTTACAATCGGCCATAGCGTTAATTGAATAATAATGTTACATTTTTATTTATTCTGTTATTAGCGACTGTTTTGTGTAGTTCTTTATAATTTACCATAATTTTAGGTAACAATATTTATCTCTAATATGATGTGATAATTGTGTGGATTATAATTCAAAATCTCTCAATTGTACATAAACGGTATTTACTACATTTTATTTTCATGTTTGTAGACGCGATAGATTTTTTACTGTGTTTGATTTATTTAATTAGATGTAAAATTTTATATATAATATTTTATACATATCTTGTATAAAATATTCTCTAAAATTTCCAAACAATAATGTGATAAATTCTTGTCATTTATAACCCTTTTAATTAAAATAGTTTATCAATGACTTCAATCTGCTATCGGTTGTCCCAACTTGCTATGTTTCTTATACAGTAAAATTGTTGAGGGCTGGCAAGGTGTTCCACATTATGAGTCAGTAGATGAAGCGTATTTAACCCGTAAATTCTCTGGTTATAAGTATAGTGACCAGTTGCTGTTTTTTTATTTCCATAAACGCGTCAGAGTTGTTACAAGAATTACAGTTGTATTTAATTTTAGATGGTTTTGAAACTGCATAGTTGTTAGTGGTATAATATAGAGCTTCCGGGACATCATGTATAATGTTTATGATATAAATAGCATTCTTGCAATGTGTCCCGGATCTCCTTTCCTATTTTCTCTTCTATATCTCGCGCTTCGGAATTCCTTATTGCAAGACTATGTAAACCTCAATCAATATATTCTTTTTAGTGATGTGATTCTATTTTACTTATATAATCCTAGCTTTAGACCGAAAAAGACGTATTATTACAAACATTTCTTCACTTCATTATAAATATTAACTTATAAATACATTAACCGTGTTAAACAAAGACCAGTTGGCACGTATAGTCGTATATATTCTTGAGTGCTCAAGCCATAATTTCCTTCTACTGGTACCCTAGAGAGTAAACAGTGTGGTTACAGATTGGTTTACTTTCAGAACTTAACTGAACCTTTAAGGCCCGGCTCTCTATCTTACCGTCCGTTCATCTTCCTTACTATCTGTTAAAATTTGGCATAAACTCGATACAAGTAAAAATTCTAGCGATGGTAGGGCAAGTGAATAAATAGTAAAATATAGGAGTCGGATCTAAGTGGTTCAAACAATAACTCATTTCACACCTCAATCTCCATGGAACTGATAATATGTCCTTTAAACTGTTTTAGACGATCATAAACGATTCGTTTAATAACGATGTCATGGACCAATTAAACAAATAAACGCCTGCTGGTTAATAGCTCCTGGAAAGGGATGTGACCTCGCCTTGTGTTGTTTATTATCGCCTACATTTTACGAGCATCATAGTTTGTTGAGACATTAGGGATTGTACGTTGTACAATATACCTGTTGTACTGTGTAGTTTTGTATTATTAGACTAAGACTAGGTTTAATTCTCATATTTTGTTCCTATTATTAGTATATGGGCGACCTCTAGTATTAGATATATCGCCCCTTTAAATTTAGAAAGGAGGTAAAGTATTATCGTGTTGTTATATCTTGAAACACTTTTTACTGTTGCTTATTATGTTTATTTTAATATTATACAGCAAGTAACTCTTAATTATTATTTTAAAATGAATCTAAGTATTAGCAATTTGTTAGTGTCTCTGTGTTCGTTCGTTCAAGAAGGCGAGGAGGTGGGTGATAGGTCACCTGTCATTGCTGTAAACAATATTGACAGCAACGTTTTATTATACAGACTAAATACTGTTAGTAGAGGTAATACAAATAATAATTGTGTCGAAACGAATAATTATTCCAAAGAATTATAAATTTCCATACAAATATTTTTTGAAGGTTAAAAACTTTATTCTAAAATTAAAATTTTCAAGATACATTATTCTAAAGATTCATCAATATTTCTTCAGTAGTTCGTGAAAAAGTAACAAATGTCGATTTCCCACATACTTCGCCAATCACAGTGTATAATTTCGTAAATAAACAAATAATTAAACAACAAATAAACTAAAAAGAAATGTATGTACATTAATTACATTCGCATATTGTATTCAAAAAATTTGTAGCCAATAGCCTAGTATACTATAATTTGTACGTATCTGGGTCTGGCATAGGGCACTTCTTTCGAAGCTTCCCAGCTACGGACTCCCCGAGGGGTTGTGCGCATGGGTAGCCAGCTTTTTATATGGGCGGAGCATCAAGGTCTTAATTGACGGTGTATGTTCGGAGACGAAGCCTATTAATGCTGGCGTACCCCAAGGCTCAGTGTTGTCGCCCACGCTGTTCATTCTGCATATCAATGACATGTTGCAGACCAGCAACCTCCTTCATTGTTATGCAGATGACAGCACGGGCGATGCCTTCTACGCTGGCCGCGTAAACATTCCCCATGCAGAAGTTGAGGAAAGTAGAATCCGGCTTGTGTCTGAAATCGAGACCTCCCTGGAGGAGGTCTCGGAATGGGGTAGACGAAGTCTCGTCCTTTTCAACCCTAAAAAGACACAAGTCTGCGCATTCACCGCTAAAAAAGCCCCTTTTTTGTTAGCGCCACAGTTCTAGGGCACTCCCCTCAAGATCTCGAACTCAATCGGGATCCTAGGCGTCGACATTTCGAGCGAGGTGCAATTTCGGGGTCATTTGGAGAGCAAAGCGAAAATCGCTTCTAAAAAGCTTGGGGTGCAAAACAGGGCTAAGCGGTACTTCACATCGGGACATAGGCTTTTATTATATAAGGCCCAAGTCCGTCCCCATGTGGAGTACTGCTCCCATCTCTGGGTTGGGGCACCTCAGTACCAGCTGCTCCCACTTGACTCCTTGCAGCGCCGAGCGGTCCGGATTGTCGACGATCCCGAACTTACAGGCGGCTTAGAACCTTTAAGTCTCAGAAGAGACGTAGGCGCTCTCAGCGCGTTCTACCGTCTGTATAATGGGGAGTGTTCTGAGGAGCTGTTTGGTTTGGTACCTACATCGCCATTTTACCACCGCACTGCTCGCCGGCGACTGGGAGTTCATCCACACTTCCTTGACACCTGGAAGTTATCCACTGTACGTGGCGCTCGCTCTTTTATGCCATATGTGAGCAAGCTGTGGAATGAGCTCCCTCCTGCGGTTTTCCCAGAGCACTACAATTTGGGGCTCTTCAAAAAGGGCGTAAACAGATTTTTAAAGTCTCAACGAGGTAGGCAACGCATCGGCTCCCTTAGTGTTGCAGATGTCCATGGGCGACGGTAGCCACTTGCCATCAAGTGGACCCGTCTGCCAGTTTGCCTATACGCAAACATAAAAAAGAAAAAAAAAATGGCGTACAGAATTAAAATGATATGTTCCCAATACTGCAATACTTATCTTAAAGTTATTGATTACTTTTCCATGCCGAGTCTTAAATATCTACGAGGGACGTTCAATAATGGGTGAGAATTATTTTGTTGTTGGTACTTTTATTAAATGTTATTTATATTTAGATAAAGCATCCTTCTAGGACAATGCATTTGGGATATCTTTTTTAAGCTTAAAATTTCTTTCTTAAAAAACTTTATCCTGAGTACCTAAAAATCCTGTACTGCAGTGACTACTGCTTCATTATTTTCCAATCTCTGTCTTGTCGAAGATTCTCACCACCCTGGAAATAGATAGAAATCACTTAAGGCAGGGTCTGATGAATATGGCGGATATATTTGTTCTTATAAGAATAATACCTAAGGAAATGCCCAATTTCTTTCATGCTCAGTTTAACAGTTACACTTATATAAGTCAAGACAATAAAAGAGCCGGAACAAATTGGGTAATTAAACAGTTTGGTCGCCATTCAACTGTATAAAATAGGTCACTAAATCTGCCGGTTCAGAGGTTATCTGATTTTGAGGAACACATGGCTAACTTATGGAGGGACAGACTTCGTCGTATTGCGAGATGATGTCATTAGCCCTTTGCGAAATATTCTTGATGATATGGTTCGAGTCGTATTTTTAGGACTCGAGGAGGAAGCGGTTTTTTTCATCATGACCCGTCAGCTGCCCATTTATTTATACTTTGTTTTTTTTTACAAGATACATATTTGATTAAAGTTTAAGTAACATTTTGTATTTAGAGGGGTAATTAAAACATTTTTTTTCTTCAATATCTAATTTTAGATGTCCGCTAATTTAACTAAGACTTTTAAACACCATTGATCCCTAAAATTGTGTGTGTGATTAACGGAAATTATCTTCTAAGGCAAAACAATGTGTAGGTAATATTGCAACCATATTTCTCAGAAACAAATATCTGGATCGAATTGTTATAGTAAGGTGTATTTTATATGGGCCTACACAACAGTAGATAGTGACATTGGAAAAAAAAGAAATTATGGCTTCGTTTACTGATAAAAATGTTGTGTTGTTTATTGCTTGAGTTCAGCAGACAGGCAGACGGCCCACGTTATGGAAAGGTTGCTATATGCGCATACTCCAGACCAGAGGTGGTAGCCATTCAGATGGGCCAATACCGTACCACCTGGCTGAAGGTTGTTTTATCCCCTCTTACGACAAGCCGCCTGGCCGCAGGGAAATCTATAACTCCGAAAGATAATTTCCATGTATATACCTATATAATGTTAGATAGATAGGTAAACTCTTTATTATATCCACATCAAAGCCATCTTATCTTCTCATCTTAGGCTGAGAGCCTTATCGCAACGAAGCGATCTACATAATTAAGTATTTAACTAAAACTCAAAGTTTATGCTAACAAATTTAATCCCAGCACCAAATGCAATTTCAAACTAAAATACACTACTGTGAAATGACGAAATGCTTAATGCGCTTTAAATACATTTCTCGGTACGTGTTAGTGTTTGACATTCACAACAGCTGGATTGATTTTAATGTTTCTGTGTATCGTTAAATATCATAGATATTAAATACTTTTAATAATTATGGACAATCCTATATTTCTTATACTGTCAAACTGCTACAGATGAGTCATTAAAATACAATGTTAGATCATTCTTTATTGTATGTATCAGAACGAAAAGGCTTCTTTCTTCCTTGTTAATAATAATTAGTCAAAGATTATATATAGGTTTGCTAAAAAGTGTTATTCATTATCGCATTCTGAATGCGAATATAAATAAAACTATTGTGATTTTTTTTATGACTCGTCTATATACCTCGTGTAACTGTTGTGTATGAGGTAGTAGTAAATTAGAACTTTATAGAATTGGGAATAAAGGGCAATCATATATATAGATTTACTCGATCGATATTTTAATATCGATTGATTAAAATCGATCTATGAAATGATTTTTACATCATAAAGAAAATTTATTTAGTATTGGTTTTTAATATTGGCTTAGCTAGCTAGCTAAGCTAATATTAAAAAAGAATAAACAAATGAGGACATCATTTGTTTCTACATTTGCGATCTTATTCATAGAGAGTTAGAGAATGTTTGAACGCTTCTTTATGGTTCTTATGAGAGCGTTCAAACATACTCTATGAATAAGACTTATAATATGTAGTATTCAGTCCTATTTTATTAACATTTTATGAAATAATAGTTATTTTAGTTTATTCTCAATCTTGTTTTTGAATCAAAAATGTTATTAATAGTTTAATCTAGTTTTCTAATTTACAAAAGAGGAATGTCCTGTCTAATGTTTTATTTTAATTTACAAAAACATTATTATACGTTCCTTAATTAAATACAAATATCAACTTGTTAACTGACAATTTTATTGATTTAAAATTTACACTGTGAGACGCACCGATATGATCAACGTAATGCACTGTATGTTCTCCATCTTTATCAAGTATACGGGGTATTTGACGCATGGCATAATAATTAATTATAACTTGTGTGTGTATGTACCTATGTGTAATTTTTTTATAATAGTAATTATTGATGCAATTATGTATATATGTTACGGGAAATTCGAATCGAGCAGTAGATATTAATATAGATTGATCATTATGAATGATGACCAAGAGTGTCGATCGATTTAATAAATTCATCACTTTGGTCGACCTTTATTAATAATGCACAACGGCCAGTGGCCCATTGAAAAAATCATGGTTTGTGATTACTTGAATTTATCACATGGACTGGGCAGTATGAATACTAGGGTAGTCGTTAAAAATTAAATTTCTAGCGGCGCCCCCTAAAAAGCTTCCTTAATCCTTAATGAAAAAAACACTGGGATTTTTTAAAATATTTTTTTCAAGTCAAGACAACATGTGCCTCAAGACGATTCAAGTTAAAACTAAAAATATAAGAAAAATTGAAAGATAAGCTTGAATCACGAAGAATTTTAAACTTTTTCTGAAACTATATATTACTTATTTTATTTGAAATAAAATAAGTATATGAATTTCAAATATGAAATACTTACTATATTTGAAATTCATCACTGAGAATGATAATACGGAAGGTATTTCATTGTTAAAACTTTTCCAATCTTAAAATAATTATTACTTCATACTTAATAAGTTTCCTGAAAAAACATGATATTATCCAAAAATTAACTTGAATCGTCTTGAGGCACGTGTTGTCTTGATTTGAAAAAATTATTAAAAAAGTCCCAGTGTTTTTTTCATTAAAAGGAAGCTTTTTAGGGGGCGCCGCAAGAAATTCAATTTTTAACGACCACCCTAATGAATACTTTCCTACTTTTTTTTTATTATAGCAGAGCAGACAGGTAAACGGCCTTGATGGAAAGAGGTTATCATCGCCTATGGATATTTGCAACACCAAAGGTGCTACAAATGAGCTGTAGCACGCTTAAGGGAGACTAGAACCTGGTCACTAATGCCGGAACACAACACAAGGTTGTTATGGCGGCATACTCTAAACTAGGGCTGGTCGCTATCCAGTCGAGCAAATACCCTACTACCTGACCGTGGGTTATTTTGTCGCCTCTTGCCACAAGCTGCCCGGCCGCAGGACATTGTATTCTTTCTCCGTTCCTGCACGGATATTCATCGCACGGAACACATTCAACTCGAGACTTACCGTTTCACGTTGATATTCTGTGAGACCGTGGTATCGCACTGATTGAGTCGGCCCTAAGAGCTGTAATCAAGATAAATGATTCTAACATTAATTAAGCAATTAATACGCTATTCGAATCGTTATAGAAATGATTGAAAAATAACCTTATATTGCTCTATGCTTCTTCTACGTTGCATATATTACTTGTACTTATATTGCATGCTTAAAAGTTAACGGTGTAGTGAGTTTGTACAAAACAGCTTCGTTAAATAAAATGATCGCATTTCTAATCTTATTTGGAAAGACCGATACGCAAATATCTATCAATCAACTGTCAAGTAAACGTCCGAGCAATTTACACGAATTACTCCGGGGTTAGTAGGAATGGTCTGAACCCCTTGAGAGAGGTCTCGAACCCGCCCTTGTAGGCGACAACAGCACTTAGGCCCCACAGAGGTTTTTGTTTTGGGTAAGGAATCGATTTTGCCCCTCAAAATCCACAAAGGTACGAAATACTCTCAAAGAGCACAAATGTTCACATTTGTAGCAAGAGGACTCATAAGAGTTCATATATGAATTGGAATAAATCAAAGAGTTATAAGAGTAACAATTATTATAATTATGCCAATACAAGTGACACTAATCAATTTTCAGTTATATATATGTAATCCGGGAAACATAAGCAAAGGTCATCTGTGCTGTGCGTGAGAATATTTTATGTGGGTATACAGTTGCCCGGATGTAAATCCACTTTCGTCCCTGGTGTCCAATGGACCACTAAACTAGAACGACCATCGGGAGGATATATATAACCCAACTAGTATTGCTAACGAAACTTCGTTCTCGTTGCCGTGACGACGTAGCACGGAAAAAACATGACAGCGTCACATTTTTAGCTATATTAGTATATCTAATAGCAAAGACGTCGTCTATTAGGATAATAAGTATCCCAAGTGTTGATCCAGGATATAAGTTAGCTCTGTGTCGAGTTTCAATTCAGTCCATTCAGTAACTTTCACGTGATGCTCTAGCAGGTGGACATACAACATTATTAAAAGTGTTATGAAAATCTGGTGGAAGGAACAATCCTCCAGGTTTTTTTAAAATTCACTATCATAAGATAGACGAACATAAATAGATATAGATTATTAAAAGAGATATGATTCATAGAACAAAAAACCATTTGACCTCTTTACGGTTCAATGATTTCCGAGAAATTGTGTGAATTCAATATGCGCGTGAGTTGTGCGTAGGTGCTTTTGTTTTACAGATAGGGCTTGTTACGTAACTTTTGATTGATCTTGATTAATTTTGTTTAAATTTTGTGTTCTATACATATTCTCTTGATAACGACGTGAGCTCGTATTTTATTTAAATACTAGCTTCTGTCCGCGTGTAAAGTTTTTTTAGTATCCCATGTAAACTCTCTAATTTTTCGTATTAAAAGTATCCTATATATACCAAGGATATAAGCTACCACCGTACAAAATTTCATTGATTTCGGTTCAGTCGTTTCGGAGTTTTGCCCGTACAAACAGAGAAACAAAAAAATTGATAAAAAAATCTAAATTCTGTTTCACTTCTTACATCCCCCTGACTTGGTTTTTATCATTTTTTTCATTGTACAGAAATTCCACCTCTACAATTTTATTATATGTATATATGGGTATAGATATACGCTGTATTTGGTAAAATTATCGTAGATAATAATTATAATGCCTGCATGTCAATTTTCAAGAAAAGTTAATGGTAAATATTGTATATTAAGAGATTGTCAATCTGTCTGCCTGTAGATCTAAACTATGAAACTATTATTGTTTAATACTGTGCATATGGGGTACTACCTACATAAATACTTATTTGGAAATAATTAGAAATAAAATACAATGTTTTTCCATTATGAAAGTAATAGGCATAATTTTATGTTGACGCGACTATTCATCACAGCGCGCACGGACCGGTCGGAAAACGTGGTGGAGGGTCTGCCCGTTGAAACGCACTCGGTTTCGTTTCACTGCGAGCAATGTAAGCGGAAGGACGGATCTTTGCATGAAAGGTTTTTTGCCATTGTAATACGGCGTGATGAAGGGTTTGCTTACAGCGAGCGGTACGGCATCGAATTTCGCCTGCGACTTGGAAAAAATGCTACTGAAGAACATTCCAGATGCTCTAAGATGCCTTTAGGGATGGCTGCATTTCAAAACAACAATCCAGCAGGTGACACAGGGCGTTTAAGTAAGGCCGGAAGAAGATCGTTGACTAATCCCATTCGAGATGTCGGCCAGAACCGACGAAACGCGCGTGTACTATGTTTTACTTTCTAACCGTCGATTGAGCATCCCGCAAATCGCTGACACCATAAACTTGTTCACATTTGAGGTACATGGGATTGTGACCGAGGGCCTGAAAATGCGAAAGGTCTTTGTGAAGCACACCGCCTTCATCGCAACCAATTTCCTGCTCCGAAGCAGCTGTGACTTTTTTTGCTCCAAGAAAGAAAGCAATGGGGACAGTGGGAAATATCCGAATGCGTGTTACAGCGCCCTTAAAAGGCATTCCCGTGGAGGAATTTCAAGGTGCCTTTTAGATGTGGTGGACATCTCGCCGCAAGCAAGGCGACTTTTTAAGCATCTTTACTTACATAATTGACCCTGTATAATAATGGCTTTTTACACGACACAATTAGATGATATCGCTGTTTTAACATTTTTAATTATATAGATTTTGCATAAAATGATAGTCGCGATTTACTTTACCCAATTCTCTAGTGATATATGAAGTTTTACTCTCTCTGTTCTTTCACATTAATCCAATTATTTGGGGTCAGCACAACATGTCTTTTCATTCCATACGCCTCTATTCTTACAGACATAAAGTTTCACTGTATTGGTCGTAAAATGTATACTTGTGACGTATAAAAACACATAGAAGAACGAAAAAATATTACATGAGGATTTAATATAATATCTCTCCTAGATATCAAGTAACAGCCCTATATACTGGTGAATCACTGCACTGATCTGTCCGAAGTTTAATTTTGACGCGTGTCTTGAATAGTTCTGCGTTAGAAAGGGGTCAATGTATCGGAAAATCGTAAAACGGGCGTAAAAATTATCTCCAGCTGTCTACAAACTATTAGGATCAGTGAAGAATTTTATAACGAACAAAGAACTCGTTATATGTCGGAGTCTTTTTGATTGTTTTTAATTAATAAACAAACATAATTAGTAAACTTACAAACTAAACAACTGTTGCTTGGGTTATGTATGTAATATTCTTATCGATTTGGATTGAACTCAAGATCTCCAATGAAATATTTGAGAATAAGTACGATTTTTTTAGTTATTATGTCAAATTTTCATTGAAACATTTCGAGACGTTTCGGAAACTACTTTCAGAGTGTCACACAAAAATTCTAAAAAGGATTTTATTATGTGATTTGATTTACCATGGTATAAATGGCATATTTCATTTACATTTTTATTGCATGAATTCAGATGAGAGACGGCCCACCTGATGGAAAGCGGTTACCGCGGCCTATGGACATTTCTAATACCAAAGATGCTACCAAAGTAATACGTAGCACGTATTACGTGCGTACGGTATGTCCTCTAAAGGGAAACTGTACCTAGCCACTAATGCCGGAACACAACTGAAGGTTATTATGACGGCATACTCTAAAACAGGGGTGATAGCCATCCTGACGGGCAAATACCCTCCCAACTGGCTTTGGGTTGGACTTAAATTTCGGCATTTACTTTGAAACCATAGTATAGATAGCTTCATCAAATTATAATCATTTATTTAAAACATAATAATTTTTATTTCGAACAGGTAGGTACATTTTTAGATGATAACGATTAGCTTGTTTCACAATTGTCGCACTTACAGAAATGTAAATTTTGAAAACAGTGCTAAAACTGAATAAACATAAAAACTTTAAAGTTCCATCTTAAAACTTTTTTAGGGCCCACGATCCCTCGTATAAATATGTAATCGAGGACAGGTGTGGCAAAAGTTTCGAAATAAAAGAGGCTTACCGTATTTTAGTTTCAGACCAAGACGAATGGTTGCTGTTTTGACTATTTATCGTTCTACCCGCGTTTTGTTCGGTGAAAACTTTGATTGTTATGGTTAAGTTCTAACACAAACTTATGTAGAGTAATAAAATCATTTCGTTGTTTCAAAGTATAATGTTATTTATTTACTACTTGTAATAGAGATAGCTTTACGAAAAGTTTAAATTTCCATATCATTTTAGGAAAAATGGGAAATGTTATAAAAATGAATGAAAATTTGAGGTGGTCGTCGTGGGATATTGTTAGACAGATCTTGAAATACGTAATAAAGTTTCTAAAGGATTATTTTATTTAATTCAGTAGATATCGTAACCATAGAACTAAAAAGGACCCCCTCTGTTTCAAGTGAAATTTTATTAAATTTATGTGATTTGAAACTATGAAACGAAAAAAATGACACTAAAAACAGATAAAAAGATTAATCTTTATGATTCAGCCTACGAGAGAATGCGATAGAATAAAATATATTTAATAACTTAAACACTATAAGCCCATACAGGTAGAGTTGGTGAATAATTTTAAAGGTCATTCAAATATGTATGTATATTCAAAATTGAGTCTACTACTTGCACTATGTACACAGTTTTCTAAATCATATTTATTCTAGCTGCAGATATACTGAAGGAATTAGCTAAATTTTACCCAATTTTCACGTTGATAATATGGGGCTTTTCATAAAGGTTGTTAATCATGTTTTCAAAGTTCCAACGAGATCAGCAACACATAGGTTTCCTTGCTGTTGTAGATAGGCAGCTGTTTAGTATTACGTAGACCCTGACAGTTTTTTTACAAGTCTATGCGGACCAGTTTAAACTTATAAATTACCTCTGACCTCTTGTTTACTTAGCTGTCAACACACGCATTAGTTTCAGTAAAAACAATTACACAGCTCTTGTTAGTTTAGAGTAGGCATTTAGGTCAGGCCAGCCGCCTGTATAACTGTTTGGCTAGACTGATATATTTACTTAAAATGCTGGACCAGAGGTTTCCAACCTTTAACGCCGCCTTTTAAATAATTGTCAATTATATTAATTTTATGTCCGTCTATTATCGATTAAAAATGAATTATCTCTCTAATCGTGCCCGTCCTGGTCATGGCTTAGTGTCAATAGATAATCAGTAGAGGTATTTTCAATGTATTTGATGGTCCATAAAATCACCTTTGTATTAAATATAATCTCTATAATTTCAAGAATCTTTCGCTAAGATGACTGCAGTATACGCAAACATGGACAGACACATGACGAATCTATAAATGTTATGTTTTAACTTTTTGAGTGTGAAAGGAATGCCACTGGCCTTTGAAGATTTTTTTAAGATCCAGATTTATGTATTACGCAAACAGATCTTCAAAGTCTACAATATATTGCTTACAGACTTATAATCAAAACCTATTATATTACTGCGTGTGACATTAATTTTGTAATTTTTATGTCGTGGTGTACCTTAAGACTAACTTATAATATATATTTTTTCTAATTTTAATACTAAACTTATACTAATGTAGAGTGTATCTATTAAGGTGCCATTCGAACCTCGGCTGCAGGCTGCGGATGCAGGCAGCACATGTGGCGGCTGCACGAAGCCAGCTGTGGCTGCAAGACTGGTTTTCTATGTAGTAGTATAGATTTCTGTGAAAAACATTCCAAACGCGGCTGCGGCTGCAAGTGCTGCTGCGAATTGCAGCCGCAGCCGATCGCAGACCGGTAGTGCTGCGGCTGCAAGCCGATTCGCACATAGTGACTTCACTCCAACCTTATTAAATCGACAATAATGCCTAAACTGATCGTCATCATACTTCAAGTGTTTCTTAATTAGTATTGAATAACTTCCATCAGTGGGTCTACATATTATATAAGGACATGTGACTACTCTTCTCTGGCTAGTTAACAATGACAACATGTCATCATCATCCTCTTCCTCTTCTAATAAAAGATATAACATCAAACTATTTTCACGACTATTCCTCACGTCCGACATTTTGAAATATTGGAAGCGACTGGTCGCCACCTGCTGCCTGCCCCAGCACGTGCAGCCAGCCTTGGAATCACTCCTGGCTGCGAATGCAGGCAGCGGCTGCGTGTCATGCGTATGCTACCTGCATCCGCAGCCTGCAGCCGCAGCCTGCAGCCGAGGTTGGAAGGGCACCTTTACATGCTAGGAACTGTTTGACCCAATACTGCTCCCACGAAAAGGTTCAGCACGCACTAGGGGGCGGTACCGCTCCCATTGGAAACCTTTAGCTTTTACGAAGTTCATTTAAATTTATTGAGCTTCGCTGTTAAAATATTAAAAGAACTTTCCAGTATTATATTCTTTTTAAAACGTATGTTAAATAGGTCTTTGAATAGATTATTTTCAGTGCAAAGCTTTAAGATGAATTGATGTTAAAAAAAGCATTATGTGTCTTCTAAACAACGTGGATGCTAAATTTCTGAAGTTCTATTCTTATTGCGAAGCTGGCAACACAGGCAGTCTTTCCAGCTGATGGAGAGTGGTTTCTCTCGCCTATAGACATTTGCAACATCAGGGGCGAAGACAACGCCTTACCAGCCTTTAGGGTGTGGTATTGACAATGCAATATGGGAGAGATGAGATGGGGAAGATAGGATATAGGGAGGTGTAAGTGGACCATCGGAATTTCTGTTCATATTTAAAATTATAATCATGTTTAATACTAGGATGCTCGGGAATTCACGCTTGACTTGAAATTGTAACAAAGAAATTTAAAATTTTGAAATTTCCCTGGTATTCCCGGAGCACAAAATATCCACCACCATTTCAAATAGAAGGTAACTTATCGTTTTAGTAGAAACTGTGCCGGTATAAGCTTACTTTTATGCACCCGAAACTTCGAATCGCTTCCGGGAAATTTCCCACGGGATTCCCGGGATGAAAAGTATCAAACATTTATTACATAAAATATTCTATTTATATATATTTAATTTTTTAACCAATTAAATATATAATTCTACAAATTTGCTGTCGACCAAAAACCGAATCAACAGCAAAAAAACTACAACAAAACCGCCCAGTAGTTTTTACGTGAGTTTAGAATAAACAGATAAGAAATCATGTTCAGAATTTTATAATGTTACAGATTTTATTAATTCAATTATATTCGTTCTAATATATTTTAAACATATTAAAACTTATTAATATATTGTAGTAGAGTAAACGCGGTCGAGATGCGAGCACTGCGCAAAATCTGCGAAGTGACGCTCGCGGACCGCGTTCGTAATACCGAAGTAAGAAAGAGAGTTGGTCTGAAAGAGAGTGTCGGGGTGAAGGTAAGGAAAGGAATGCTCCGGTGGTTCGGGCATGTGGAAAGAATGAATGATGAAAGAATGACTAAACAGATATACAAAGCAAAAGTGGACGGATGCAGAAGTCGCGGAAGGCCACGACACACCTTCCATGGTCAAATTGATCGTGTACTAGCAAAAGATGAAGTCAGGAGCCTTAAGAATAGACGAGCGTGCATGACAAGAGCTATGAATGTCAAAGAAACAAGTGAGGTGTGTAAGAATAAGCCTAAATGGCGCTCTGTTGTTCGTGCCTACCCCGCAAGGGACCTGGCGTGAAGTTATGTCTGTATGTATTAATATATTGTGTAACACAAAACAGTCTACTTGCAACCAAATTGTATGAAAACTAGTCCAGTTTTATATTTAAATATGTTTACGTATAAAAATAGCTGATAATGCACGCCAGTATTGCACCGCCTGAAGCGACGATGGATATCGATTCAGTAATCGAATATGCTGTTGGATAGTCAACTAGACTCGCCGGAAACATTTGTTAGATATAACGTTTTGCTGTGTTATTTTATTTTAAAAAACCGTACATTTTTCAAATAAACAATGGTGGCAGGATATTTTTTATGCAAGCGTGGTTCAAAAATTATCAGTTTTTAACCGACTTAAAAAAGGATAGGGTCCTCAATTCGTTATTATGTTTTTACTAGCAGCGCCCGCGGCTTCACCCGCGTGATAAAGGAAAATCGTTATATTTTGGATAATTCACACTATATATTTATAAATTATTGCCTATGTGTTATTCTAATGTGTAAGCTATATTACTGTAAAGTTCCATCATAATCCATTCAGTATTTTTTGCATGAAATAGTAACAAACATACATCGATACATCTATACATACATTCTTAGAAACTTTCGTGTCTATAATATTTATAGGATTATAGGATACTAGAGTTTACCCCGCGGCTGCGCCGCGGGTTAACCTCTAGTCCGTGTCTCTTGTTTATAGAGCAAGTGCTAAAGGTTATATTATATTTCAATTTTTATGTATTTGCCCACGGAAGATTCACTTCATTTTATATCGCTAATTATACCATCCCCCGTCTATCTGTCAACAAAATAAATTACAAAACTTGACCAAAAAGGCCAAAATGGTCTAAATGACCAAAAGACCACAGTGACCGACATGGCCAAAATGACGGAGTAGGTAAAAACGACCAAAATGGCCAAAATAATCAAAATGACCAAAGAGGCCAAACTGAACGACATTGCCAAAATGACCGAAAAGGCAACAGTGACCAAATAGGCCAAAATGACCAAAAAGGCCAAAATGACCAAATAGGCCAAAATGACCAAAAAGGCCAAAATGACCAAATCGGCCAAAATGACCAAAAAGTCCAAAATGACCAAAAAGGCTAAAAAGACCAAAAAGGCCAAAATGACCAAAAAGGCCAAAATGACCAAAAAGGCCAAAATGACCGAATAGGCCAAAATGACAGAATATGCAAAAACGACCAAAAAGGCCAAAATGACCAAATAGGCCAAAATGACCAAACAGGCCAAAATGACCAAATAGGCCAAAATGACCGAATAGGCCAAAATGACAATATGCAAAATGACCAATTAGGCCAAAATGACCAAATAGGCCAAAATGACAGAATATGCAAAAACGACCAAAAAGGCCAAAATGACCAAATAGGCCAAAATGACCAAACAGGCCAAAATGACCAAATAGGCCAAAATGACCAAAAAGGCCAAAATGACCAAAAAGGTCAAAATGATCATAAAGACCAAAATGGCCAAATATGCCAAAATGACCAAATAGGCCAAAATGATCAAAAAGGCCAAAATGACCAAATAGGCCAAAATGACCAAATAGGCCAAACTGACCAAATAGGCCAAAATGACCGAATAGGCCAAAATGACAATATGCAAAATGACCAATTAGGCCAAAATGACCAATTAGGCCAAAATGATCAAAAGGTCAAAATGATCAAAAAGGCCAAAATAACCAAATAGGCCAAAATGATCAAATAGGCCAAAATGACCAAAAAGGAAAAATTACCAAATAGGCTAAAATGACCAAAAAGGCCAAAATGACCAAATAGGCCAAAATTACCAAAAAGGCCAAAATGAAAATTATCCCTTGTCCATCCTCAGTATTTAATTTACATACGTGCCGAATTTCAGCCAAATCGGTCCAGTAGTTTTTCCGTAAAAGCATAACAAACAAACAGACAAATATCATTTTATCCCGGAAACTATCCCATTTTTCGGGATAAAAAGTATCCTATGTTCATCCTCGGTATCGAAAATATATATATACTGAGTTTCAGCCAAATCGGTCCAGTAGTTTTTACGTGAAAACGGAACAGACAGACAGACAGACAGACAGACAGACAGACAGACAGACAGACAGACAGACAGACAGACAGACAGACAGACAGAGTTACTTTCGCATTTATAATATTAATAGGGATGTTCGTTATTTGATATCTCCGTGAATAGGGAACCGATTTCTAAAACTTTTCCTCCTTTCGGAATCCCGAATTGGTCTCATTGTCACATTGTCAGTATCTGATGAGTAGATCTAGGGAAATCGAGAGCAACCCTTGTTAAGGAGCGCCTACACCGAAGAGTGAGATAGCTTATACAAGCGCGCCAGTACTACAATTTCTACAGGCGCCTTTTTTTTTTTTTTTTTTTTTTTTTTTTTTTACATGGGGAACTGCGTTGCCGCACCGTCAGCCGCGCGGGGAATTGTCGCGGCCGGTGTGTGGGGCTCCCCCGACGCCGATTAATCAATACGACCGGCGCCGGGTATACCCACTAAAACCCCATGGGAGCCTTCATCCGCCTGAGTGCCGGGTCACGGTACATCGCGCAAGCATACCCCGCGACCCGGCGGGCGGTGGGCCGCCCCCGTAAACAGGGGGCGGCCTCTCCTGTGTGCGGGCCGGGGTGGTGAGAACTACCCCGGCCCTAAGAGGGACGCGCGGCTGCCTCTCGCGCCCTCTCGCGGCATTGGTGCGGGCGGAGGTCTGTCTAGTCCCCGAGACCTCAACACCCGCTGCCGCCCGCCCGTGGCTTCGTTTACCACGGGCGTCACTTCTCGCCGCTCCCCGCGGCAGCTGATGTGGCCGCCGCGGCCACGGTTCTGTCCGGCGCTGTCTCAGCCGTTCGGCTGGCTGACGGCTGCTGCACTTTTCTCTTCCTGGTGGGCTTGGACTTACACGCCGCCCCACCGATCTGGTGACCGGCTGGCCTGCCCGCAGCCTCGCACAGCGGACAGTGCGGTTTCGCGGTGCAGGGGCCGGTCACCAGGTGACCAGATTTTCCGCAGCGGTAACAATTACCGCTGCGGTCTACCTCAGAGGTGCAAGCCGCTGCCACGTGACCAGTCTCGTGACAGCGGAAGCACCTCTGCGCTCTGTGCGGGAGGGCCTGGACAGAAGCCGAGGCCCAGCCCACCAGGAGTTTCGCTCCTTTTCTACAGGCGCCTAATATATTACTTCTAAACCTATTCAAATATTTGCGCAACTAAAAAGTAAATATTATTTTGGTTTTTTTTCTTACGAAGTTTAAGAAAAATAAAACCGAATTATTTTGCAAATTTGTTTTTTATGTTTTACTTAGCACTAACTTCAAGATGTCGTAGAAAGTAGTCGGTTTTTGCTTTTTGAAGTCGGTTTTGTTTTTGTTAAAAAAATGGGTTCATAATACATGGATACTGGCTAAGTAGACAAAAATTAATTGTTTGTTTACTCTCTGAGTGCTTACCAAAATTTTATTAAACAGGAGCAGCTCATTGCAGCTTATACTGTACAAAAATAATTACAGTCATTAAGAATGATATAAATTGCTGACTGATTTTGGATTGTTTGCTGACCATGAGTTGCTGATCAATTAGCTATTTCTGGTCATAGATTATATTTTTCTGCTCACAAAAATGCGAATACTATGCTAACCATTTAAATAACACCCTATATTAAATAAAAGAAATCGACTGAACAAATATTGTAAATAACATTTATTTAGATTAAATGTATTGCTCCTATACTTTAACACTTTTAAAACATTTAAAAAAGGCTTATACATTTATAAAGATAGGCGCATTCCGACTACTTACAAAATTAAAGAAATACAATTGTTTAAATTCAGGTTAATCGGCTACCTCACACTTAATCTAAAGAAAATGTTGACTTTTGGGGGTCTATTTCGAACGGCGATCTTAATCCGATTTACAAAAGTCCTTTGTTCATCTTAAATCTTATACAAACTTTGAGGTAATGTTAACCCATTTTAGGAATCCGTGAGTTTCGTATAAATTTGCCGAGATGTTGGCTCTTCGTCTATTGGTTTGAGCCTTTGAGCTTCTTGCGTTTGCTTTTTAGATTGAAACTCAATGCCTGATGGGATTTGTGTAGTAAAATCTATAACACGTTGACTTATTGTTAACTTATATGTATTGTATGTATGACCATCAAAAATGTTCTCCAGTAGAATATAGTTTGAATAAAAAAAATTCAATGTGTATTTGAACTACTTACGTTACCCGTCTCAGTATCTCTGGTCAGGGTACTCTGAAGGATGTAGATAGATAGAGAGATAATACTTTATTGTACAACATTAAAAATAACTGACGAACTTGTATTATTCTAATCTATTATTATAAACAGGCGGATATATAAAAAGCAATCTCTTACAGACAAACCGTGGCAGGAATATTACTGATTAGGAACTATATAATTATATAACTACAACTACACTTTAACTATAATTTCACTAAATATATATATATATATTGCTGTATATTAGGTTGGAGTAAATACTTAGCTTTAAGGTATCAACTGTAAAATAACATTGTTCAATTGCCTTCTTAGTTTAAATTTAATAGTAGGGAAGGCCAAGATGCTAAATGTGGAGTTACTCGAGCATCGCGAGGACCTTTTGTATTGTGAAGATTAGATGCTACTAAGAAAAAAGGTTATATGATGTATGATCACTCGTGGGGGGAGCGTGTACGGGTTTTTTTTTAAAGAGTCGCACCGAAATACTCACGTGCGTCAGATATTCAAATGCAATATTAAGTAAACCCTAAAGGTACTACTATTCAAAAGACTGACGATTTGGATGCGACCAAAAGCCATGGCCGATTTTTGGAAATGCAAAAAAAAGTTACATTGAAGTACTCGAGCGCGTCAGATTAATGTACAGACGTTTCAGCTTGTTGTACTTGTCGTGCTGATCCATAATCTGAAAATTATGTGGGGGAATTTCCTTTTTCTGACAGTTTGAAAAATAGTTTGAGCCATAAAAAATTACTCCATCCTGTATGAAGCGTTAATATATGGTGAGGATACATAATACAGTGCAAGGTTTCTCCTCTTATGTTATTCTACCGCGCGCTTGAGTAAATCCCAAAATCCCCGCTTGGCCTCCCCTACTATAAATTATTATAAAAATAATACAACTTTTTCTACATGCAGAACTTTGAGAGTGAGTAAACACTCTCTTTTAAATATCTAAAGCATTTCTCGGAGAGTTTAATGAATTTTTAAAGAACAAAAATCCGTCAAATTTTATCTGAAAGTCAAATTCGGTAATCCGCTAAAAGTTTAGCCCTTAAAGGAGGAAAATGTAATATCGAATGGAAATCTTTGTGATTAATATTTCAGACGTGCTCGCTAGCCTGTACCTACTTTTTGTCTTATTAACTTTTATTTCTCGAATTTATCCTAATAAACAAAATTGAAGTGTCTGTCTGTTGAAAGAAATATTTTTACTGATTCAATAAATTATTTTTGACAGATAGTAATTATGAAGGTAATTTTTTATTGTAATTTATTTTTCATAAAATGGTGTCCTGAAAGACCACGCGCCATGAAAATCGAAAGTATGCTTGGGGACATGGGAAGGCTATTACATAGAGGCCCGTTCGACGAATTTAGTGTAAATATGGCGTGACACTGACTGGCTATCCCTGTCTACACCAGATAAAAATGCACCAAAAGACAAGCTCCGGCCAGTATAGGATTATTGTAGAACAGGAGCACAAACCATACCGGGCCATTGGGATGATCTGCTAGTAGAACTAGGATTTGGGGACAACAGTGTCTGCCCGTCGCAATGTTCGGTGAACATGCATAAAGTGGGCAGACAGTAACTCGCTAAGACGTACTTGGGCCCCAATAAAATTTCCTACAAGATTGGAGAGGAACAATATGGGTTTAAGTGGCTAAGGAGTGTCGAGAGGTGGGCTGTAGGTTCGCCGAAGCTATTTCCTACGTTAAGCCATATATCACTTCCACCCCCAGAGCTTGAGCATTAGGTTCGATCTAACATTACATTATTGTTAATACAGAGTATTAATATTATTTGCTAATTGTGCTAGCGAAAGTTTATTCCCGTTGCCATGACGGCATCTTTGCTAGTGACTTATTTATTTTATTTAGGTTTATGGCTTAGCAGCTAGGTCTTTAAGCCAGATCTTAGATTACAATATAGTTTCTTCATTTTCTTAAGCCTATGTATAGCTGTTGCACTGTAGGTTATCAACTAAAGCCATTCAACGGAGTTCTTGTGACACTCGAAAGGCCACATTTGATTATACAGTTCACATTTCTCACAAAAACTCATAAATTACTACTCAAAAACTATTAATATCCTACAACTATTGTTCATTTTAGAGTAATTTTAGACATTTTTAGAAAATAAAACTATATATGATCGTGTACTAGCAGAAGGTGATGTCAGGAGCCTTAAGAACAGACGAGCGTGCATGACAAGAACTATGAATGTCAAAGAAGCAAGTGAGGTGTGTAAGAATAAGCCTGTATGGCGCTCTGTTGTTCGTGCCTACCCCGCAAGGGACCTGGAGTGAAGTTATGTATGTACTAGAGTTTACCCCGCGGCTGCGCCGCGGGTTAACCTCTAGTGCGTATCTCTTGTTTATTATAGATTATAGAGCAAGTGCTAAAGGTTATATTATATTACATTTTTTATGTATTTGCCCACGGAAGTTCACTTCATTTTATATCGCTAACTATTGGTATAATTAGTGGCAAGTTTATTTTGTTGACAGATAGACGGGGGATGGTTCCCCCGTCTATCTGTAATGTAATTTCAAAACTTGACCAAAAAGGCCAAAATGGTCTAAATGACCAAAAGACCACAGTGACCGACATGGCCAAAATGACGGAGTAGGCAAAAACGACCAAAATGGCCAAAATAATCAAAATGACCAAAGAGGCCAAACTGAACGACATTGCCAAAATGACCGAAAAGGCAACAGTGACCAAATAGGCCAAAATGACCAAAAAGGCCGAAATGACCAAATAGGCCAAAATGACCAAATAGGCCAAAATGGCCAAATAGGCCAAAATGACCAAATAGGCCAAAGTTACCAAAAAGGCCAAAATGACCAAATAGGCCAAAATGACCAAATAGGCCAAAATGACCAAATAGGCCTTAATGACCAAAAAGGTCAAAATGACCAAATAGGCCCAAATGACCAAAAAGGTCAAAATGATCAAAAAGGCCAAAATGACCAAATAGGCCAAAATGACCAAATAGGCTAAAATGACCAAAAAGGTCAAAATGATCAAAAAGGCCAAAATGACCAAATAGGCCAAAATGACCAAATAGGCTAAAATGACCAAATAGGCCAAAATGATCAAATAGGCCAAAATGACCAAAAAGGAAAAAATACCAAATAGGCCAAAATTACCAAAAAGGCCAAAATGAAAAATATCCCTTGTCCATCCTCAATATTTAATTTACATACGTACCGAATTTCAGCCAAATCGGTCCAATAGTTTTTCCGTAAAAGCATAACAAAGAAACAGACAAATATCATTTTATCCCGGAAACTATCCCATTTTTCGGGATAAAAAGTATCCTATGTTCATCCTCGGTATCGAAAATATATATATACTGAGTTTCAGCCAAATCGGTCCAGTAGTTTTTACGTGAAAACGGAACAGACAGACAGACAGACAGAGTTACTTTCGCATTTATAATATTAATAGGGATTAATTAATAGGGATGTAAAACTACATATCACAACATCTCCTTTCAGTTCGGCGGCGGCATCAAAAGACGTGTCCACAGCGCCATCTTGTCAGTTATATTCCTCTGCCCTGTCTCTCGACTCACTTTGCTCCATTTCGAAAACTTATTTAATTATTTATGTACTAAATATCCGCGTTAAATGAATTTTAGATCATAGCCTGTGGGCAGCGTTATCAAATTATCTCCGCGCGACCGTTTATACGCTCGTGCAGTTTGAATATACTAATAATATCTTTCAAATCGAGTAACATTTCCGTGTCATAATTATTATTATTTAAGTCCCTAAATTTAATGGATTAATGATTAATGTATGAGATTAATGGATCTAAATTTAAATTAAAACGTTCAAAAATAGTCAAGATTGGAAAAAATATAAGAATGATCGAAGAACATTTCTATGTTTTTAATATACTCCAAAGTATATACCCAGACTGAATTTTTCAAGTAGGAATTCACGGCCAAATCCTAAAAAATGCGAAGCGAAAAACACTCAAAAACAGTTTCGAGACCAATTTTGATGAAAACATTTTTTTTGTTTTGTATAGCTGGAGTACAGCCAACAGGATGACGGCCCACCTGGTGTAAAGCGGTTACCGTCGCCTATGGACGTTTGCAACAACAGAGATGTCACCAAAGCGCTGCCGGCCTCGAAGAAATTCGATGACATCCTTTTTGAAAAACTCCATATCGTGTCGCTTTGGGAAAACCTCGGCTGGGAGCTCATTTCAAATCCCCACGGTACTCAAGAGAAACGTTCTAGAGAACCGTTGCATACATGAGCGAAGCGGCTCGAGGAAGTCAGGGTGAACCTCTAAACCAATAGCGAGCGGTGCGATGGTAGAAAGAGGACAAAGGCACCATTCTAAACAGTTCTTCGGAACATTCCCCGTTATACAGTCGGTAGAATACGCAGAGAGAAACCAAGTCTCTCCTAAGGCCAAGGGTATCTAGACCGTCTGTTAGTATGGCATCATCAACAACGTGAACGGTTCTACGTTGAATACTGTCCAGGGGATTACGTTGGTAGGCAGGTGCTCCAGCCTAAAGATGTGAGCAGTACTCCATATGCAGCCTCACCTAGGCTTTATAAAGCACAAGGCGTTACGGCGGTGTACTGCTTGGACCGGTTTAGCACTCCCAGCTTCTTGGGGGTAAGTTTTGCCTTGCCTTCAAGATGGACCCTGAATTGTAATCGTTCGCGATGTCGACACCAAGGATCCCAATACTTTTGGAGGTGGTGAAGGGAGTTCCTTGAAACTGAAGCGCTTGCTCGAATGGAGATGTTTTTTAATGATGTCATCACATTAAAAAAAAATCAATTACCCTTGTCTGGAATCTACTCGAGTGATTTTTAAAAATACGTGTAAATATATCTGTATAATAATACAATATAATACTACACTATGATTTGATATAATAATAATCATACCTAATCATAGTGTAACTTAAAAGGATCAATTTAATCCAGTTTGGGTTTCTCCGCAAATACACCGCGTAAGTTTATGTGCCAATGTCAGTGTACTACTATTCATACATCTACAGAATCGTTGGGAAATGATCCAATCTGATCAACGTTGAGTGAAAAATGAACCGGCAGTCGGAGCAACCATCGATTACGGACGTAGCCAAATGGCTGAAATATCCGTATTATTGGACATCTTTATAGATACCTTCATACAATGGATGTTTTAATTTGTTATTGCAGTTTTCTCAGGCTAAAACATTTTGGGTCTTGCTTATAAACGGATTTTAAATTTTAAGCAATTACTTAGCAAGTATAATAACAATAGCCCAGAAATGTTCCACTACTGGGCTCGGGCCTTCCGTTAAATGAGAAACTGACAGTATACACACAGTTATTTAAGGCGGCTGGCTTGGCAGTTTGATTCATCTGCTATGTCGATGTACAGGTTGCAATTACGACGTTTCGCTTCACCATTGTTAAGATGAAATGGTAACAATATTGCACATTAGGTCAGGAAACTCCCTAAATGGTGCATGTACATTCAAGCCAGGAACGAACCCCTGCCCATCGAGTCCAGGTTGCGTGCGCTAGCTATTACGCCACCATGACTTAGTAAGAGATAAGTAAAAATTTGATATAGTCTATTGAGCTGCAATAATCTTTTTTTAAAGATTTGAAGGGTACATTACACTGCAGCTCCCGCAAACCACTTTGATCATTTGAAGCACTGCGGACTACATAACTGGTCAGCTGCAAGGTTGCTGGATGAACTGCGTCAAACAGAATAGTTTGTATGAAACCTTTAAATTATCAAAATGTAATTAAGAGCTAAAATTGCTTGGTTAACTCCACAAAATTAGCAGATACGGGTTGTCATTCATCCCAGTCTGTTCAAAGTTAATTTAGCGCGACGTTACATAAATCATTTTGGGTCTGGTTACTCTGGTAATGTGCATAAAGCCTTAAACGTCTATAACTACCTACAGCTACTAAATATTCTATAATTAAGCCATACAATACTGTAGGTAGCAATATGCTGCATCCTTGTGTATATTATTTTAGTTGATATTATAGTCAACACTTTGCGATAGTTGCTTGTTTAGAGGAAAAAGTTGATACGTGTGATCGGATAAAATTAATTTCGATTGAAAGGACACATATATATTTGGCGTATAAAAATTTACAGGTTTTTTATAATACAGCCAATAACAACACATGGTCTACAGAGCTATATGTTGGAAGGTTTAAGTAAAATTAATAGCAAATGTGCCATCTTTGGTCAAACTATGTTGATTTCTAGTTAACTAACGACCTATTGCTGGCCTCTGTGATTTATTGGTCCAAAAGAATCGAATGGATCTAGACTCGCACAATAAGGTTATTTTGTGAAAGTTACAGACTTGGTGTCGGTTTGAAAGTTGTAGTATCTTATAGTAATATATAAAGCTGAAGAGTTTGTTTGTTTGATTGAACGCGTTAATCTCAGGAAGTCTGATCTGATTTGAAAAATTCTTTCAGTGTTAGATAGCCCATTTATCGAGGAAGGCTATAGGCTATCATCACGCTAAAACCAATAGGAGCGGAGCACCAATGCAGAATGTTTCAAAATCAAAACAAATTTCACGCGGACGCTGTCCCTAGCACATCTAGTTATCGATATATTCCAACATCCATTCATATGCATATATATTACGAATGATTTATGCAATGGTCCTCTGGCGTACAATTTGGACTTACACAGCAAAACTTCTAAACATAACTCCAAAGTTAACCTTAAGCTCACGACCTTGTAACACAAACAGCGTTTAAGGACGAGCCCACATCAAACCCCCGCATACGGTACCGTCTGTTTAGTACACAGGCTTATCTAGACTGGCTAAATAACTGTTATAAACAGCTGTTGTTGAATTAGTTAAAGTAACTTAAAACTTGTAGGCCAAACATTTAATTTGCAGTTGGTAGGTATGTATATAAAGTAATTTACGGAGAAGCGAAGTGGAAGGTATTTTTTAGTTTTATTGATAAGTAATATAATTTTGGCAACTACTTTGATGAATAGAAAAAAGTGACTTAAATAAATAGCAGCCAATTGTCACCTCATTTGGGCTTGAGTCTCTTATTTATAGGGGAATTGATATTACATCCGCAAAGCTTTTCTCAACGTGCAGGTGTCATCACGGTGTTTTCCTTTACCGCTAGCACGTGGTCATTGTAATAATATACTCATTAGGTTAGAAATCTGCTTAAGTTATGTATGCTTTCCGGTCATGTTTCGAACATATGCCCTTTGAGTTTGTTTACATCCACGGCAAGTATAATTTAATTACATTATAATCATTTATTTTAAAGTAAGTTATTTGAATGGTTAGTGCCAAATTCATTTTATATGCCTCTATAATTTTTGTTTCGAGATAAACCAATTTCGTCTTGGACAACCGTGGGAAAAATGTTCCAAGCTCAACAGTGAAACAATAAAAGGTTGATACCATAATAACTTGGATTACATAAATAGCAATCAATCGGGTGCAGGTTTGTTCAAAAGATTCGTAACTAAGCCAATGTAGTGGACGACGACATAAGCCTTCTGATATCTCTTTCGTCTGGAGAAATTACTTTGACATACCGAAACCCAGATTCAGCAAAAACTAAGCCCATTTTCATAGAACAATGAAATTTATTATTTGGAATCGAGCGATAAGTGTTTACCTACATGATTAGATTTCAAATCTCTGTCTTGAAGGAATACATACATATATTTTTATTATTATTGCGAAACTGGCAAACAGGCAGATGGCCCAGCTCATGAAAAGTGTTTACCGGCACAGACATTATGCAACACTTTGGACGAAACTAAGTCATTGCCAGCTTTTAGGATGTGATAGAAAGATGAGATAGAGGGATCAGGCAGGAGGAATGAATAGACGGGATGAGATGTGTTTTTTTAATGAGCTGCTTTAGCCCGGTCTAACCAGATTACACGACTCGGATACTTTATTTCTTTTCAAAGGTACAATTTTAACTTATAATCAATAAAATTTTATGTTTAAATACATACTTATGATTTTGGTTGTTTTTATTGCATGAGTTCAGCAGACAGACAGATGGCCCACTTGATGGAAAACGGTTATCATCGCGTATGGACATTTTCAAAACTGAAAGTGCAACAAATGCGCTGCTGCTCTCTTAAGGGAGACAGGAACCTGGTCACTTATGCCAGAAGACTCTTAAGGCGGCATACTCTAGACCAGGAGTGATAGCCATCCAGTCGGGCAAATACCTTACAACCTGGCTGTGGGTTGTTTGGTCGCCTATTACGACAGGCCGCCCGGCCGCAGGAAATTGTATTATTTCTCCGTTCCTGGACAGATAAAAGTTTTGTTTTGTGTTTTTAAAAACTGTGAATTACGTTATTGTACTGATAATAAAGTGTGTGTTCTTCCGAAATGATATTTTATTTTGTATCCTACAAATATGTAACGATATAGATAAATATTCTCGTAGTTGTCTTTTTATAATAAACGTATTAGCATTGCCGAAACTAGTCATAATTTAGTAACATTTTTCCATAATATTTAATTTATTGGGGTACCTACAACATAAAAAATATTTATTATAAAATTATTCGCATTTAGGCATTCAGGAATACCATGATAAACTTTATTCCTTATGACGCAATTTTCTAGCTTCGCAAAAAAGCTAGCAAAGTTTTTGTGGTAAGAGAATATTTTATGACGCCTTTTAACGGTCGTCACGAAAGTTTTCTTCGTTTATATGGTATATAATAACCATTATTCAGGCAGTAAATATTTTACCTATATTTTTACATTACGCGGGCCTTAAATAGGGTATTTAAAAAAAAACACTTTTTTCAACAGAGTGATTTGAAGCTTTCTGTTTTTTCCTTCGATAGAAATATTTAGTTAAATTCAAAATGAATTCATGAATTTGTTGTTCAAGATACTAACATTCTGTTGAATGTAAAGCTGTGTTGTAGTAGTGATTTGGCAAAATATCCGTGGAAAATAATAGATATTTGTAATTTCAAAGAATCAACATGACTAATGTGTCGTTTGCTGTCGAGACGCTTGGACCGTGGGGTCCTGAGGCCATGAGCTCTACCAAAATTTATCAAAACGACTCGTGGACTCTTCAGGCGATCAGAGGGCTGGTGCTCAGCTCGGGCAACGGATCAGTATGGCAATCCAGCGAGGAAACGTAGCTAGCCTTCTGGGCACCTTAGCCATAGAAGACGGCGATCTGGGCTCAGTATTCTACTTATAGGCTTGAGGGACTATGAGAGTAGAATATTTTATATATTTTCTTTTATTGTATGAGATTATTTATAAATCTCTTCATTGTGATAGCTTTTAATTTATGTATACATTGTTTGTAAACTAGAGTAAAAATATTTTCTTACAGGACTACTAAGTGACCTGATGCTGATATTGGACAGATCAGCTAAATTAAATCGATCCGCTTGGAAGGCATAAAACTGAAAGAAAACCACGCTCTTCAATGTCTTTGAATAATTCAAGTTTAATTTATGGATCACTTTAGTTGATTTATAAAAAATTGACAGACAAAAGAAGCGTCTAATATCAGCTTGACTTTGTTATTTTTAAATAAGAAAAGAAACTTAGTATTCCTGACATAACAAGAATATTTCAGGTTAAACAAGCACAGACGCTCTAAAAAGGATCCTACCTACGTACCTCTGGTGTTATATAAGTATAGAGAGTAGATTATATTTTAAAAATGTAAAAGTTTTAAATTAAATCTTTCAAAGTATTCCCTGTAGAGTGAATAGCTATTGTGTTTTGATATAGGGTTGCCAAAAACACTTTGCAAATGAATTTTACTTTTGGGACTGTAACAAGTTTTTTCAGGCTCCCTAGCAATTTTGGTCATAACTCAACTTTTGTGCTTTTGGCATATCCATCTGTCCGTTTGTCTTTGTATATCACAAATATTTTTCATCGTCTTATAAGTAAATATGCGCTGAAGAAACAAAGAGATACAAGGGAAAGAAACAATTTCAAACTCGATGAAATCTACCGGACTAAGCCTACGACAGAATGAGATAGAATACGTTGTATTTAATAATTTAAACACTATGCTCATGGTAAGAATGTATGTATGTACACCATGTATAAGAATAAACCTGTATGGCGCTCTGTTGTTCGTGCCTACCCCGCAAGGGACCTGGCGTGAAGTTATGTATGTATGTATGTATGCTCATGCAGATAGAGTTGGTCTTTTTACCCATCTGTTATTTTGTGATGTGATGACGTGTACATTAATGAAGAAATTCAAAGGGTATAGCTTAAAAGGGACCATGACACGTTAAGTAGCTTTTGAGAAATAGGTTAGTGTTTCCTAGCCAAATAACAAACTAAATAGTTCATTATCTCGATGAAGCCCTTAATTGTACGTATAGTACGTATACGCACTTGGCTGATTTTTAATCTCTCCGAAGCGGTTCTAAACATTACTGTTCAAAAGTCTACGTAATATAATTTTTCTCAAGTTGAAAATGTTAGTCTTCATTCGTGAAAGACATCCTTTGTGGCGGCGAAGTTTTAGGGAAAAGTCAGTAAGTGTTGGTAATATTGAATGAATGCGTATACCAGCTGGCTTTTTAATTTACTAATTTTTAAGAGTATATTTTCATTCGTTTTTAAACTCAACTAATAAATAGCGAGAAATGTTGTTATTCAGTTCTGTGTCTTAGAAAGATAATCGAATGTAGACTTTCAATCATATACATTTTAATAAAATTTCAATACTAAGTGTTTAATTAGTAACAATATAGTCATAAAGTAACAAATTTATTTTAATTAAATATGAATAGTATTTTCTGTTTGAATAATACAATCCGGGCAGGAACGGAGAAAGCATACAATTTTTTGCGGCTGAGCGGTCTGTCGCAAGAGGTGACAAATCCATAGACAGGTGGTAGGGTGTAAACCCGCCTGAATGGCTACCACCCTTGGTCTTACTGTCACGCCATAACAGTCTTAAGTTGTGCCAGCATGAGTGGCCAGGTTCCAGTCTGCCTTTAGACAGCACATTTGTAGCACCTTTGGTGATATATATAACCAAAGGCGATGGTAACCACTGTCAATCAGATGGGCCGTCTGCCTGTCTGTTGAACTTATGCAATAAAAAAAATTGTATGGTGGTCATACACCACACCACCACCACAAATCATCATGTCATCCTGCACGAAAGCCATCCATTTCTTTTTTGGTCTATCTATTTGACTAGCAAATATTTTCAAGAACTATGATTAATGCTGAATATCAACAGTAACAAAGCAACTCCCTTAAGAGAAAGAGGTTAGTGTCGTTCAATTGAAGTACAATATTACATCTCGAGATTTGATCAATTTAAAAAACTTTAGAAGTTACCTATCCAGCATGACCTCCTTTTCAAGTTTTCCAATATCTCTCAAATGTTCCGAGCACATGTCAAGAATATCCGAGATATGTAATACAGTGAAACCTGGTTAAGTGAGACATCAAGGGACCTGCAATGTGGTTTCACGTATAGAGGTATTCCACTCGCTCAGTGTCTCAGATATCCAGGTATAAATAAATATCTGTCTCATTTACAGAAGGTTCCATTAATAGAGGTCAGAATACAAGTTATTTCAGTTATAGAGATGCGATTATTAAATAATATAACGTGTTATGTAAACATCATAAATGAGTTTTAATAAAAAAATTGCGGGTAGAATAAGAAAAATTAAGTAAACATATAAAATGATATTTTCTCAGTTACAGCGGTCTATGCATATAAAATTTACTCGATGTGTCAGTTTTAGAGGTAACTATGATGATAAATCGAAAGAACGAATCCCATATATAGGGGTTTGCTTCGGCCCACTAACAGGGGTAATTCAGTGACAAAGTGTTGGGACCACAGCATGAGTTCCAGTTATGTAGGTTTCTCACTTTTCCAGGTCCCACTTAACCAAGTTTCACTGTAATTATGTACATGCATAAATGCCTATATACCGTCATATCTATATACAGAAATTGAAATTTGTGAGAACGTTTATAGAACATATGGTATACAGTAATTATGGATAAGGTGAGAAATGAGTACATAAGGGGATCTTTAAAAGTTGCACCGGTCACTGAAAAATTGAGAGGAAGAAGATTAAGTTGGTATGGGCATATAATGAGTAGGGATGAAAGTAACGTGGCAAAAAGAATGTTAAACCACACGATAGATGGGTACAAATGTAGAGGTAGACCAAAAAAAGATGGATGGATTGGGCAAGGTTGATATGATGATGTTGTGGCGAATGATGGTGGAACCGTCTAGTTAGTTTTAGAACTTTTGGAAGAGTCCAGAACAATCTAGAAGTAAAAGACAAGGACGGATATATTCAGAAAGAGATAGACAATAAACGAAAGAAAGAGATAGATAGATGTTAAAAAGGAATAGGCGATGACCGAAAGAAAGAGATAGAAATATGTTAGAAAGGGATAGATTTATAAACGAAAGTTCCCGAACAGAAGGTTCGGGAAGGAAGAGACAGAGATAGGTATATAAACAGCGTAAGGCGCGCCTACCGAGCAGTTTAAAGTTAAGTTCAGTACAAGACGGTGAAACGACAAGACTAAAGAGTTATTAGAGAAGGTTAATAGAGGACAGAGACGAACTAAGTGGTGAATTTAGTGACAAGTTTGGTGGACAGATACGTGAAAGAGGTGCGCAGCGTAGTTCGAGAGAGGACCCAGAAGCGAGCTACACGCGATAATATTGGAGGTGGTCCGCGCAATATCGGCGACGGTATTGAGGGTGTTACAACTTATCGTCGGGACTATGTGTGGGGGTGAACAGAGTTGTCGTATATGTGTGTTCTCTGATCGACTGTTGCGTAACTATGTTCTATATCTCAGTCTTTCCATCACAAACAAAAGCGCAGGGTCGACAGGGAGGAGGGGGTTTTTAGTGGGTATTGAGGTTGCTCGCCCGTGCGGCATCACTCGGAGTCTCCACACTCCTCTGTGTAATCCATCGCGGACGGAGCGCAAATAAAGCATACAATTGCTAGCGTTACCGCCCCCTGTGGATGCGTGCCGTTTCCTAGTGACGGCCCAGAGAGTGCGTAAATCGGTTAGGCATTTTCCCTCGCCTCAAAAAAAAAAAATGTGTGTTCTCTGATCACATCCACAATTGCGTGCAGTGTTGCAAAGCCTCTTCTTACTCTTCGATCCCAGGTTCAAATTGATACGCAGGTTCGTTGCAGATGTTATTTATTACAATTACTATACAGTATTATGGAGTACTTTTTATGTTATTTGAGGGAGACAAATTGATACTTTTGAGAATGGCTCTTTGATATATAATAGGGCTTCAACGGGCAGAGTGACACCGTTGAAGCGGTGCGAGTACGTAGCAGCGTGAAGCCTTGATGCTGAACTTGAAGTGTGTCTCCTGCATGCCGAGGACGCCCTTGTATACTGCGTCGCCTGTTGTTGACGACGCAGGTGGCCCATGTCGTTGAGTCATCGCAGTGCAGGACCGTACTTGATGCAGGGCCGTGTTCGGGTTGTTTCTATGGAGAATGGATTAACATGATTATGATTAATTTGGATAAAAAATGGTGGATGCCTAGTGCACCATCATACAGTGCATCGTTGGTCGTGCGTATAGGGGCAACCCTGCAGAGAGGTACTACGTGCGGCTGTGTAAGTCAATAAAAGCTTTTAAATTAAAAACTGGTGTTTTCTTCCAATCCATAAGTGCGTACGTAACAATATGTTGCGTGGAAGGAAAAAACATATTGTGTCGACCTCAAATAATTGTAATTTGGTGAAAGAAAAGAGAGTAGACTGTAATTACTCATGTAGGTAATAAAATAGATAAAAAAGTATCATATACTGACGACAGAGCAAATAATAGGCCAGGACACATTTTGCGCAGTAAGTTTGTGCGTTGATTGCGAAATATTGAATTGTATAAAATATTTGTGACATAGATATTGCAAATTAATTTGTGTGGGAGAACAAGCTGCTAAATAACAAGTTACTGCATAGTCTTAAAAGAGCAGCTTAATTCCTGTTACTTTAAATATTATACATTGAATAAACTATGTTATAATAATATATACAGGTAAAATTCATTTTATATCTATATATATATAGGTTCTATATGAAAGATTAGCATAAATAATCGTGGTGAAATGAATGTAAAATCAGTTTAGATATGATAGATATCATATGTTTTTTATAAGATTATAAAATTGCTTGTAAGCAGCTCTCGTGTAAAATACACTTTTTGGAGGTACAAATATTGACATGCAATATAGGATAACCTGATAAAAACTTTTACAAATGTATTACTCACATATGATTACATAATTTGGAATTATTGTTTTTTGATTGCATACATACATACATACATAACTTCACGCCAGGTCCCTTGCGGGGTAGGCATGAACAACAGAGCGCCACACAGGCCCATTCTTACACACCTCACTTGCTTCTTTGACATTCATAGCTCTTGTCATGCACGCTCGTCTGTTCTTAAGGCTCCTAACATCACCATCTGCTAATACATGATCAATTTGATCATGGAAGGTGTGTCGTGGCCTTCCGCGACTTCTGCATCCATCCACTTTTGCATTGTATATCTGTTTAGTTTTTTGATTGCAATGCATCAAATATAGGATTTATAGTAATATAACACAGAATGAAGCTCTAAACAAAACACTGAATTAAAGCCAGTTTAAAAAGTATATGTAATTTTTACTTTTATAAATTGTTAGTTATTTTAAAAATTAAACTAAACTATAAAATAGAAAACTAAAATTAAATACTAAAACTTAATAAAGAAGAGAGCAACATTATAGATAAAATATTGGTCCCAAACCAATGTCGCCTATCGGGAACGTTCCCAAAAGGCTGGCGGCGATCATCGTCATTAAATAGTTATATTTTATTCCTTATACAAAAAAACATTGGGTGCAAGACCCGCTTTGTTAAACCACTACCGTTTCTTCTTTTGATATCCGCTGTTTCTCACAGTTGTATCTTATCTCAAAACGATCTGTTTGAACCGTAGAGAGAGTATTAAATAAAGATGACACAATTAAAATAAATAAGTATACAACATTACGTGACGTGACATTTTATTTTGCATTTTGTGAAGCATATGGAATTCTGGTTCAGGATACCCTTGGTAGTTGCGGTAGATTATATCTTGAATATTTAAAATCGTCTTGATTTTCGTGCTACATTATGCCTTTGAAAAGTTTCAGTAGATATATAGCATAAATAAAGGTTTATGTGTAATCGACATTGTGAGTTGTGACTTTTTTTGTGTCTTTATCAAGTACAGTAAAGGACTTCTCTATTTAATTCGTAATCTACAGTTTTGTTGTCTATCTATAACAAACAAATATACGCTGCGGTTTTGATGTTAATGTTATTAAGCGACATTTTCCGCGAATCGGTAATACAGACTGCCGGGATGTTTGATATTCATATACTAAGTTTTTATGGTTTTGCTATAAAAGGGTTTTATGTACAATATTTTATGCTAGTTTTGTTAGTATAATAAGTAAGCGAATGCTGCTTCAGTTTTATTTAATGCTATAAAGTTTTATTTGTTCTAGTATTTAAGTAAGTTTCTAAACAGAATAATATTATTAATATTTTGTTTCGAAATGTCAGAGCAGTTCAGAATTGTAGTATTTACAGCGTCTGTAGATTTTTTATAGTCATTTATGTTCTTCTGCTTTAGACTGAATAGAAAAACATGTTGGTATTCTCTAGATTTCAGACGTTATATTATTTTACAAATATATTTATATTTAAACTAGAAATTGACGTCAAACGTTGACTTATTTAGTCTTAATAAACATTTATGTTCTAAATAATAAGGCCGCGCCCGTACGTCCTACGGTGTAGCGTGAAATCCTTTGTAAAATGTACTTGAAGTTTGTACCTCTCTCGGATTACACGGCTCTCTTCTGTACGGGCCTAATATAAATCCATTCTTAATTGTTAAAAAATGCCAAATCATAAATTTTATATGCATTAAAATATCCTGAGCTGTCATCTGTAATATTTTCAAACATGCATACACATTATCACGTATGTTTCCCGTTGGGGTAGGCAGAGTCGATAGATCTCCACTTACTACTATCCTCTTAATTTTTGTATTAACAACAACAACAACAACAATACTCTTTATTGTACACCAACTTAAAACAGTAACACATTAACATATATGAAAATTAATAGGTAGTAGTACAATGGGTGGCCTTATTGCTTAAAGCAATCTCTTCCAGTCAACCTTTGGATGGACAAGGATCTCAATCAAAATAAATTGTTGGCGTGTAGCTTAAAACTAAACTAAAGATAATATATCTAATATAATGTATAATAAGAAACTTATATATTTACCATATACATTTTAACACAATTATACATATAGATACTGAATATATATATATATATATATATATATATATATATATGTATATATATATATATATATATATATATATACATAAATAACCATATTATATATATATATATATACGTACATAGACATACACAACAAATAATACATATTATGCAGTGAGATAGTGCTCCCTCACAAGTCTTTTGAAATTATGGATCGATTTAGCAGAGCGCACGTCTGCCGGCAATGCGTTCCAAAGTTGCACGGCACAAACAGAGAACGATCGTGCGTAAATCTCCGTGGTATGTAAAGGAGTCCTCAGCCGCAACTTCTCTGATGATCTCAGGGATCTTGAATCACAGTGGAAGAACTGGAAGCGTTCTTTAAGTTTTAACATTACCTTATTCCCACATATACATTTACTTGTGGGGCTTTTAACCTGATATCTTCAAATTATTTTCAATTTTATCACGGCGACTGTTCGCGGCCTACTGGTACCAACTCTATTTAATTTTAATGTTAATTATTGAATATATTCTTAGAAAACAGGATTCTTAGGTCGTTCTAGTTCCCAGCTTAATTGTCTGAGAACTATTATACTGTGGCTTTAGTTCCAGTTTGCAAGTTACGTCCATAATATGTATAAGTACTTTTTCCCAATATCAGCATCTATATGATTATTTTTATAGAAAACATCATTTTGTTAAATTTAACTTCAAAGGATTCATAATTATTCCCCGTAAATGTTTATTTACATATAAAGCAGTACAAAAACAATAAAAATAATTGCGATGAAGCTTTATTGAATGGAAAGGCAAATGTCGAAAACAAGATTAATGACTGGTGGAAACGTGAAAACACTACGTATGTTTTCGGTTCCGTTTCGGCCACAGAAAAAAGGGATTCAATGGTGTAACGAATATATTTTCTACTTTGGTATGAGCATAATCTTATATAAACCATAATTAAAATTCAACTATTCCAATTCTACTATTTCATTTACTTCTTCGACGACTAAAACTCATGGATTGGAATATATAGTTTCACATGTCCTAAAAATATGGATTATAGGATATGTCATATCCAGTTGTGATAGCAAACAAAGACGTATTATAATAATGTGTATTTATACTAGATAAAAAAAATGGATCGGCAGATGAGTTCTTTGAAAGTATTCTCTATATTTTCTTTATAAATAATTTAACATGCGTTTCGTGTGTTACATGTTCACGGTTGCTAAGGAAGGCGTCCCATGATTTTAATTTAAAAAAAGATGGTGTGCGTCTCTGGACACCAAACAGAAGTATCTTAAACTAATCTAACGTGTGAAAAGGGGAAGCCAGACAGACTGGCGTCGTAACGCGTGGCGCAATGAAGCGGTTTACCCTCCCATAAGAAGTTATCACTTCAAAAAAGATTATCTTTTAACATATATTACGACTAAAAGGATTCGCCAATACAGGTTACGTACTTATACATACGTTGATCAGTGGCTAGCGTACCAGAATTCATACTATAAAATAAATAGCCTGACATCATTACACCATTATTTAATTTCGTTACTGTGGTTTTTATTTAACCACTGATTTTCTGACACTGTGCCATAATGGGCACTAAAGGCGTTATTGCCTAGAATTCTTTACGCCTTAGCTCGAGAGATGAAAGATATATTGGTCAAGGCTCGACCATTGTTTACGTAATGTACTAATTTATTCTTATGTGGGAGAACAGGACATAGCTTTTCTATGTGCACCTTAAATGGGATTATAATTCTAAATTTTGTGCCCAATTATTTAAATTTAAAATTACAAATTTACTTTCTGATGTACTTAAGGAGAAAAACAAGCTGTTGGTGGCTGAAAAAGATCTTAAGAAAGATCCTGGTCCCGACACGGGGAAGCGATGGTAATTGGCGGATCTGAAAACATACCGAAATCGAAGAGCTGGTGGATGAACCAAATCACATTAGCGAGAGAAAGGCACTTCGCTTGTGACGGCTTGGCCACCTAGATAGAATCGGGGTGACAGACAAACGGAACGGTGAATAATTAGTCGGCCCTGATATCACTGTACTGACGTAGTGGTGGCTGATCTGCGCGAGATTCAGGTCTATCACTGGCAGTAGACAGCACTGAACAGAAAGTGGTGAAGTATTTTCGTTTCGCCAAAGACTCATTTTATGTTGTTCAGGCGCATTAGTCAGTTACGATGTTTTCATTGTTAAAAAAGCACAGAAGCAAAAACAAACTAATTTATGACACTATTATCAGATTGCTGTATAGTTTTAGAATTAGCCCCACGTCGTGCCAAGGTCCAGATTGTTTACGTTTTTTACTCAAATTAGTTTGGGCATGAGTCACGCTCAATTTATTGTTAGTGGATTTAATGATGTGTTAATCTTAAATACATTGTCATATGGCTGTTTTAGTTTAGAATATGTACTGAAATAACTGATGATTTTTCTTGTCGTTTACTCTTATTTAACGTTCTTTACGTTTTATTAAAGCGAAGTAAACGCGATTTTTCAGGCGATAGCGGTTATTACATAGAGACGGTCGTTTTAAAATTATTTTATTGCGAATAAAATAAAGTAGTATTAAATAAATAAAAATCATGTATCTCTCTTTTCTAAAGACGTATAATTATATTTTTAAACTGTTTTGTTAAAAATTTAAAGAGTAAAATGGTTTGACGTCAATAATTAGGAGGTGATTTGGTACATTATTGATCAGTAATTACCAAGGAAAAGCTGTTTCGTTAGCACTTCATTTAAGACCTTTTGCGGCAATAAGTAAGTTAATTATTAACTGCAGGTAGCGTATCGTCGATTTACTTTCTCAGATACGTAACTTAAAAAGGCTTTTCGTGTAAACGAAGTGTTGACATCTCTTGTTTAAACCGCTACATCTTCATACCACCAGACAAGCATTCTTACGAGCTCACGCCAACGATATTTGGTGGAAATACTTACAAGCAGTTAAAACGCTGTTTCACTCACTTTTATTATACGTACCGCTGAAGAGTGGAACTCTTTACCGTCGTCTGTTTTTCTTGAAACATACAATTTAGATGTCTTCAAGTCTCGTGTGAACAGGTATCCTCTAGGTCAGCATGCAGATTCAATTTCTTTCATTTAGGTTGCCTGGAAGAAACCGCTTTGAGCGATAAGGCCTGTTGTATTGCCCAGAAAATATTGTAAACATGGTCTGTTTTTGTAATTGTATAATTTGGTGTGCAATAAAGTGTTATCTCGTTCTCTCTCTCTCTCTCTATCTGTCTCTCTCTATATTTTCTGGAATAATGATTTTATATTAACGCGAATGAAATCTCTTTGTAATGTAATTGAAAATTACCTTCTATTATAACACTAGCTCATACCCGCCCGCTTCGCGTGCCTTTAAATCCGTTATTAGTTGACATCTACTTGGCGAAAGGATAGTCCATGCCAAATGTCAAGTCTATAGGTATTATAATTCCTGAGATATCGTGATGAGTCACTATGTACGTGGATTTCAATTATATATATAAAATATGTAGATGATATCAAAGCATATAGATCATTTTTATAGTAGAGCTTGGTTAATAACGCTATGTATTTAGACGACTTTCTCTCTATTTATGTTACAGTTTTTGTCTTAAATTGATTACGGTTCAGACTGTGAACTAACCTTTCCTTAATAGTCTTAGTAATAATCTTCTCGTAACGAGGGTCTAATTGTGCCTTAGTGCCTGTCTGAAGGCTAAATCTTCGAATTCGGAAAGTTGGTTTATGTGTAAATAAATGGAACTACTTTTGTGTTGCAAATGGCTATAGGCGACGGTAGCCGCTTTACACCAGGTCGGTTGTCTGCTGAATTTCATCCGTGCAGGAACAGAGAAAGAATACAATTTCCTGCGGCCGGGCGGCCTGTCGTAAAAGGCGACAAAACAACCCACAGCCAGGTGGTAGGGCGTTTGCCCGACTGGATAGCTACCAACCCTGGTCTAAAGTTTGTCGAGATAGCAACCTTGAGTTGTATTCCGGCATTAGTGACCAGTCCCCCTTAAGAGAACAGCAACGCATTTGTAGCATCTTTGGTGTTGCAAATGTCTATAGGCTATGGTAAAAAAGAATGAAAGGGGTAAAATTATACTTCGTCGATTTTTTGAATTCCTACCAAGAACTTCTAAAACAAGTATTAAAAAACCTTCTTCAGACTGAAAATAGCTTGCTGATTTAATCAGTAGGTTGACAAGAAATTCAACTTAGAAAATTAATATTAATAAGGATTTGGTCTGATTCATCGTTCACTGCTTATCCCATACATAATTTATTATTAAAACGGTTACGTCACCGAGTCATTTGTCAAGACTGGTGTACACGGAGTGCTACACAAATATGTAATTATTACAATAATGTTAGTCATTAATCCAGTATTTTTATCCAAAATTCAGACGTAACATTTTACAACTACTTTTATTAACTAATCAATATTTTTTATTAATGACAATCGTGTATCCCCCGCAATACTGTTCATGAATTTGAAAAAATAGTGTATATATTTATGAGGAAGATTTGTATATTTGTAACAAATAAACTCAAAACTACTGGACCGATTTCAAAAATTTTACATTATGCCTGAGTAACATAGACTATATTAATTACAAGAAATAGGGATCCCTACTGAAACTTCAATAATGTAATCAAAGGTGTAAATTTTTTGCCATTAATCACCCGTGCGAAGCCGGAAAGGGCCGCTAGTGAGTTATAAAAATCGATTACATCTCTCATTATACCTATGTATTTATATTTGAAGCATATTCAATTGAAAATGCATAGCACCAAATATGAGTTCACTTTTAATGCAACGACTAATCCATTCTCATCACGAAGAAAACACAATAGTCACTAAATAAGCATACGCCCATAAAATGTGTGTTATATTCAAATAGCGTTAAGCCGACAGGAAGAGCTCAAGAACGTATAAATAGAAGTCTAGCTATTTATAATCTATGACATGTTGTTTTTAAGGTTCCGCAGCTATTATGGGTATTAAGGATCCTCTACAACATTGCCACATTCATCGGGTGTTCAGCAGACAAGCAGACGGCCCACTTGATGGAAAGGCCCTACATCACCTATGGACATTTGCAACACCAAAGGTGCTACAAAACGCTGTTGCTCTTTTAATGGAATTTGGAACCTGGTCACTAATGCTGGAACACAACACAAGGTTGTTATAGCGGCAAACTCTAGACCAGGGTTGGTGGCCAGCTAGACGGGCAAATGCCCTACCATCTGGATGTGGGTTGTTTTGCCGCCTCTTACGACAGGCCGTCCGGCCACAAGAAGTTGTATTATTTCTCCATTCTTGTACGGATAAATTTATATATACATTATAAATTATACATATGTAAATATATACCCAACAACACTACATATATACGCTACATCACTAGACACTAAGTGCGTTTGAGACTTGTGAGACAGGTAGTTGCTGTCGAACGGCGAAAACTGTATCGAAAACGGTCCAGTAGTAGAACAAATAGACGAGAAATCTATTAAAATTGCATCGTATTCTCCGCCGTTTACATTTGTTTGAGTTGATTTTTTAATAGCTTCAATGGACAGACATACATGCTTAAAATTATATAATATTATATTGAGGTATAAACACACTGATTGAAAGAATGAAAAATATTTATTCAGAACTACATAGACCCCAATACGTACTTATGAATAAGATAATACACTTGAAATGAAGTTTTGAATCGGTCGTAACTCAGCATGATGCTGGTTGGCTCTACCAGCGCTGGTCTTCCGTGAGGGCCGTTCAAGTGACTTACGGATAGGCAAAACGAAACAAACGAAACAAAAATAATAATAATATGATGAGTATACTATTGCACTATTGCAAACAAATATAAAAAATAAACTATATAATTAATATATTATATATTTTTTTAAAATATGATGATATGATTAGGGTAATTAGAGTTTCGTTTTTGCTCGAATAGCTACTGAACCTTAAAAATTGATGACATGTTGATAACAAACCTGGTAACGTAGAATGATCACATTTATTTTGTTCCAGAAAATTCGCAAAGCTGGAAAGAGAAACAGCGTTGCACTATATCTAACAGAACATAATACATTGGCTCATCAACATACATTACACAGGTCGTTTGACACGTATCCAACATGAATTGTATGGAAATCCGGCTAATTGGTCCTTTCATAGCTTTTAGTGCGAGTGTTTCCGAAATTCCGAACTGGGAACGTGTACAAAATTGAGCTGGAACACTTGTAAATTTTTATATAATATTGTAAATAGACGTTGGAACGCCGAAGTAAACGTTATTGTATGATTAGTGGTGTTAAATATGTCCATAATCAGTATCTAACTGTAATATTATAAAATTATAAACATGCCGCGTCTGTACATTACGAAAAATTAAGGCTTTTGTATCGGCTTCCATTTTCCGAGATAAAACTTATCGCTTTTTGATTTATTTAATTTTCATGAAAATTGGTTTATGTTTTATGAAATAGTAAAAAAAGCACAAACAACACTTACTAGCGCTTATTATCATGAGCTTATTAAAAATGACATCATAACAGTTTAAAGCTAAATGTTCATTTAGAAAATTTAGAGCATAGAGATGGATTATAAATTACTTTTTGAAGTGATAACTTCTCATGGGCGGCTAAACCGCTTCGTTACGTAACGCGTTACGGCGCCAGTCTGTCTGGTTTCCAGTTCTCTCACGCAAGTTATCACTTCTGACGGGCGTCCTGAGATGAATAACTTTTGTAAAGGTTATTCTGTTATGTATTTAATAAATGTACTAAACGAATCAAAGTGTTAACGGCATCCATCCATATGACAAGTAAGAATAATCGCTATTCATCAAGGCACGAAGAATTGAAAGTGCTGTAGTGACTTAAATTAGTAAATGAGGTCAAGCTTTTCAATGTCAATAAAATGTTTTTGGTTAGAGAAATCATAAATGCAAATAAGGTTTTTATAGCCCTTATCATAATCTATTCATGACAATATGTATTCAATTATAGTTTAATGTTTATCGTTTATTGAAACCACTACGTGATTCATAAATTTGGAGGCATCCTATACGACAATCACTGACAGGAATATTTGTTCCTTGATTTGATAAAGATTATTTTGTAAGTCTTGCAAAAATTCAGAAGGATAAACCCTTGCAATAAAAGAACTTGTTTCAACAAACAATAATAATTTTTAAAACACCTCACCGCTAAAATCTTATCACATTTTCACGCCTAGTGTTTAACTGTTTAGGAAACCTAAATAAATCGGCATAACCGTTAGCGGGTTGGAGTCATTGATAAATTATTTTAATTAAAAATATTTGTAATGACGAGAATTTGTTACATTATAGTTTAAATTTTTAGGTAATATATAAAATATTTTATATTAATTTGTTATAAAATAGAAAATAGTAAAAATCTATCAGTTCTATAAACTTGAAAATAAAATGTAGTGAATATCGCTATATTCAATTCAGAGATTTTGAATTATAATCTACTCAATTACCACATCTTATTTGAAATAATAATTATTACTTAAATCATATAATTTTAACACAATTATAATATAAATTACATACTATTGAATACAATGTAAGAAAACTTAACTTATTTGAATTGTATTCTACCCATAGTCCCTCAAGACTATAAGTAGAATACTGAGCCCAGATCACCGTCTTCTATGGGTAAGGTGCCCAGAAGGCTGGCTACGTTTCCTCGCTGGATCGCCATACTGATCCGTTGGCCGAGGTAGGCACCAGCCCTCTGATCACCTGAAGAGTCGATGAGTCGTTTTGATAAATTTTGGTAGATGCTCATGGCCTCAGGACCCCACGGTCCAAGCGTCTCGACAGCAAACGGCACAAACATATAACTCTCACTGAGGGTTGCATATTTCCGCCGCTTCAGTGATTCCGCTGTTTCCGCCGCCGAACCGGCGGAATAATAATAATTATTAGATATAATTATGGCAAATTATAGAAAATTACTCCATATAAAACAGGCGTTAATGACTGAATAAATAAAAATATACCAAAATTCTATTAAGGACATGGCAGATTATACCGTTTACAAAACCTTAGAAAAACATTACTATGCAAATAATTAAACTGAAAGTAACTTTTATGTCTATCGTATTAGCATTCTTGATTACTTTGGTAACTGCTCAAAGTTTTTTACTAGCTAACTAAACTATATACTTTTCAACGAAGTTTTTAATTATTATGTCAGGCTTTAACAACATTATTTCAAACCTAATTGAAAACTGATCACTAATATCATCAAGATCATTAATAGTTCAACAATTCACATATGTGAGAAAATTTATTTTTGTTCAGCTAAATTTGTTTTTAAACAATCCGTGCTATAGGAAAATGATTTGATTATGTTTAGAGCCTTATGTTTATAAACATCCGCCCAAAATATTTTCATTGAAACAAATCGAAGGTCTCCATTGAGTGTGGAGTAATTTGGTGAAGTGTGTTTAAAATTCTAATGCGTATGATGTCAGTGTCTGACGATTCAAATCTATTTGGTTCAGACATTTTATGGATACATACATACATACATGCCAACAAAGTGGATACACACTTGATTTATTACCTTTCCAGCATTTGGACTTTTTTTGTTTACATTGTGTTTAAAATTTGCAACACAATAGCCTATTGTTATTGTACTCGTTTATGGCCGCACGTGTGCAGATTAGGTTTTCTTGGAAAAATCCAGTCCACGCGGTCGAGTGTTGTATTGTATAGTTAGTATAAAACAATGCAGAGGGGCAGTCAAGCGACGATTACGATACTAGCAAAACGTGTGTACATTCGACAAGTTATATAGTGACGGACTATGCGCGTGTTATTGAATCGTGCCGTTTGTACTGGTTGCGTCCAGTTATATTTGTACATAAGTTATACGTGTTTGTATAGTTCTAATGAATTCTATAGCAATTCCAACGGCATTTAATTCCAGTCCCGCACTCTTAACAATGCGTTTTTTTACAGCATGTATTCAATTATTTTAATACACACATACATACATAAAATCACGCCTGTTTCCCACGGGGGTGGGCAGAGACTATGGATCTCCACTTGCGACGATCCTGACAAACAACTTTCGCTTCACCTACTTTCATTTACCTCTTCATATATGCGCGTTTATTTGAAATGCTTTTTACCTGACCTTTCTTTGACAATTCTGATATTTGTTCATGGTATGTTCGTCTCGGTCTACCAGCAACAGTTCTACCATTGACAATATTGTCACATACCTGTTTTGTGATTCTACTTTTATCCATTCTCTCTGCATGTACAAACCATCTTAACATTTCTTTTTCAACTCTTGTTATTACATCTTCTTTCAAACCACAACTATCGCTTAGCACACTATTTCTTATCCTATCATTCAAACTGTCGCACATATACTTCTCAAATCTCTCATTTCAACTGCGTTTATTCTACTTTCATGCTTCTTCTGCCATACCCAACTTACACTACCATACATAAGGGTCGGCACCAACACTCCTTTATGGACAGCCAAGCGTGCTTTTACAGACACTTTCTGGCTATTCATAAAAGAATTTAGCGCTCCATTCACCCTATTACCTCCCATAACTCTCCTTTCAATTTCCCTTTCATGCTTTCTGTCTCTGTTAAACATGCAGCCTAAATAAACAAATTCACTAACTTGCTCTAACTTTTGATTTCCTATTTGTATATTACAACTTGTCGTTATTTCAAACACCAGAACTTTTGACTTCTTCACATTAATTTTCATACCCTTTCTCTCAAAAGACTCATTCATAATCGTTACCATCTCCTGTAACTCCGTTTCCGATGACGCAAGTATAACTTAATCAATATTTAATATTCACAAATATGATTTTACATTAACCCTTCTAGGGTATAATAGCATGCATATATGTAATGGTATCTCAAACACATAATATGTATCTATCTTTTTAAGTGAGAGGAAGTCCTACTGAGGTCTAACCATCGCGGAGGTTTCGCAGCGGGGATGGTTGGATTCGCCATTTTGAAGTGGCATTAGCACCCGTACAGAACTATCTACTATTGTAACATACCTCGATGTTTCTTCCTTCACCTTATGCCAGAGCTACAGGAAAGCGGAAGCTTGAACAACTATGCATCCCCTGGGAGGTGGAGGCCTAGAGGCCACACAAACTGCTGAGGGAAAGCATAGCCACCACCATCGTCCAATATGTAAATACCTAATAACATGTTGTTCTCCATAAATGGCAATAGTCACATTTTACGAAGGAAATACTTAAAGTGGAGGCAGATATCCACTGGTGCCCAACGCATCCCAATAGGAGATACATAATTTATAGTTGACAAATTAGTTACAAATGAGCTCATTCCTATTTACGAAAACTTCAAAATTCAATATTAATTCTTTGTAGATTTTATGAATCTGTTAAAGTTGTGTCATCTAATATAATTTATGTGTTTGTTCTTCATTACCTTTACAAATCTAAAAGTTTCGGGGTCTTGTGTAAAGCAAAGATATTACCTCCAAAAAGTAGGCTAAGCCAGTCCAAGCAGTACTTCAGCCCGCAGCAACGAGTTACGCTCTACAAAACGCAAGTAGTTTCAAATCTGATACGGATCTAAAATTAAGGCTCGCAAACTTGCGAGCTAACCTCGACTACCTCTTACAAAGAAAATTTATATAAGCTTTTTCAAACGGTAAAAGAAATAAATATTGAAACGCCATATAGACTTATAGGCCTTATAAAAAAATAGATCACATCTTTCACTTAGAGTTTGCTTCGATAAACACACATCAATCATTTTCTTATGATCACGCACGACCTACATATTTCTCGACGATGTTCACAGCACAGGTGGCAATATTCTCTACTCTTTGATATCCGAACAGTTTTTAGGTCGATATTATGTATTCTCGTGTACCCTATACCTACTTGATAGGGTACGTGGTTTGTACCTTTTTCAAGAGTAAAGATATTTTAGATGTTTAAATTAAAAATACATATCAATTCTGTTATAGTCGAATATCCAAAGTGACGAATATGAAATTTTACAGAAGTGCATTATTTTTATAATATTGTTACGACCTAAGCGCCGACAAAAGACAAATTCATTCATGCCTACCTTTAGACGTTGTATTACCTTTGCGGCATTTGGACTTCTTTTGGTTACTTTGTGATTAAAATTCGCGATCAGAAAAACAGCCCATTGTGAATTGTAATCTTTTATGGTAGTCCTTAGCCAGGTGTGATTTTAGGAAATTCAGTCCACGCGGTCAGGCAGACATATTGTTTTTGTACAGTATAAAGCAATACCCCAATGGAGGGATGAGGCAGTCTAGCTCAAGTCACAAGCGAAGCAAGACGTTAGTGACAGACTTTGCGCGTGTGATTGAATCGTGCATTGCATTTGGACTGGTTGTGTACAGTTATCTTTGTACCTGTGTTATACGTGTTTGTATAGTTATAATAAATTCTATAATAATTCCAACGGCATTTTAATTCGAGTCCTGCAACTGGTATAATAAGCATTATTTTTTATACATTAGTCATAGATTTCTGATGTTTATTATACTTATAATTTTGTCGTTAAGGCAAAAATGGGCCAAGGATTGTTTTGCTGGGACCTAAATTATTTTGGCTGTATTACCTACACTAAAAATGTAAAATACCTAAATTTGTCGTATACGATGTTATTTCCATAACGTTTTGCATATAATGGTTACGATAACTCTAAATTCTAATTAAAAAAAACTTAAATTAGAAAATGAATTTGTTACTATGCATAACTAAAAGTAAGTAATCGTGAGTCTGACTTAGGCATTAAGGGTTGCATGGGTCAACAAAATGAATGATGATGATTATATAACTTATAGTCAGCTCCGTCACTCACCGGCATCTGTCATAATAAACCCGCGCCAGTTCCTAGCGCGTCGAAGACACTACTGGTATTGAATTATAATTTTAATGAAATTACATAATGAAAAACAAAGCCCATGAAGAAGTCACTAACGAATACACATTTAATATATCTTTTGCTTACATCACAAATCTTTATTGTACTCACCAGATATTCCATAGTAGTAAACAGTGTCGCCCTAATAAAATCTGAAGTCACTTTCTTCTAACTACGAAAGTTAGATTGCGAGGGGGATGAGATAAGTTGAAGTATGTTATTCAGAAACTTAGGTTGTCATTGATATAACCCTGATTTATCTAGACAATTTCAAGGACTTTTGGTACTGAGGTATATAGGGTCGAAAGGAAGATTTGAAAACGATATGTATCATAAAGGTACTTTGCATCAATGCATACGCATATGTTGTGTCTGCGTGAGAGAGCGAGAGAGAGGGGGGGAGAGAGATAACACTTTATTACTATTACAGCAAAATACAGAAAATCTTATGGCGTAAAAATATTCCAAATACCTGTACCGATAGAGTTATGAAATTGTTGGAGCTAGTGGTTAACGCACTTTTAAAATAAATGATATACATTCGAATCCTAGTCGGAAGCATGTACCATTTAACAGTATAATTTTTACCTAATATGTATATTGTGGCGAATAATGGTGGAACTGTCTAGTTGGTTTTAGAACTTTTAGAAAAAACTAGAAGATTCTAAGGAAAAGACAAACAAAGTTGGTTGAGTTGTTCAAGTGGATCCCGGAATGGTTTAGATTGACGAATGGACCCGATAGGTGGTGTCGCTGAACACCTCTTTAACAGTGGAACTGATGTTGATGAAATTGATTTTTTTTCCAAGCAGATTTGAGAGTAGTTTAGATTAACAATTGGTCCCGGTTGATGGCACTGCAATCGGTTCCTAGATTTTTTATTTTTAAGAGCAAGGCAACGTCGGACGGGCACAGCTAGTTCCAAATATAAATGGATGAAGCTCCGAGAAAAATTGTAATAGCAATTGTATCAGAACATTATGCAACAGCACGCAATGTTATTCTAATCCAATATGTGTTGTTGCGATTCACAACAATGGCCAACTATCGCCGAGGCCGAGATTAATCGTTCTTCAACAAACAAACTCTAATACGACGATGATATGTTTCGACAAGCCGAGTTTCGGAATTGGGTCAATAGTCCACAACTAGTTCGAGGGGAATTGCAAGAGTATGACACATCAAACGCATGGATTGTTGCAAAACATTCGTATGATCGGGCGTTTATTCTTTTCAAACATATAATCTGGTATTTGTGCCTTCCTCACATTTAATTTAGAATGAAGCAATTCACGTGAAATATGGAAGGTGATGGTCAAATATTTTATACAAAATCATACACTTATGTATGCACTGTTATCTTGTCAAGTTACAGTCAATTGAGAGAAGAGCCAAGAGGTTGATAGGGAGCGACCAGCTTGTCGATACAAGGCTTCAAAGCCTAGAGCATCGACGCCGGGTTGCTAGACTATCGGTTTTATATAAGATTCATTTCGGAGAATGTGCGGCTGAACTGTTCCACCTGATTCCCCCTACACCATTCCATCTTCGGACTACAAGGCGCTCTGGTCTACGTCACCGTTTCACAGTGGAAACGCTGCTAGTGCGTACTAAACGTTTCGCCTCCACGATCGTTATCTATACATAAATTAAAATAGTAGAGGTCGAATTTCTGTCAAATGAAAAAAAATGCTAAAAGCCGAGTCAGGAAAGGAGTAAGAAGTGAAATAGAACTAATTTAGATTTTTTTGAAATTTATTGTTTCTCTGTTTGTCTGTTTGTACCGGCTAATCTCCAAAACGAGTGAACCGATTTAAATGAAATTTTGTATAGTGATAGATTATATCCCTGGTCAACATATAGGATACTTTTGATCCCGAAAAATTAAAGAGTTCTCGTGGGATAATTAAAAAACCGCACCACGCGGACGAAGTCGCGGGCAGAAGCTAGTACTGAATATGATCGTTATATAGAATTGTGGAAGGCGCTACCAAAGTCCATGTTTTCTGAAAAGTACAATCCGGGTATCTTCAAGTCTCGTGTGAATAGGTACTATATAGGTAAGCGTGCTTCATCTTCGACCGCATCATCGTCCGGCATTGGACGTGATTGTGGTTAAACTCAAACCTATTAAATATAAAAAAAGATCGATTCACATTATGATACTGAAAAAGTGATTAATCTTAAGGCCCTAAGCTTTATTCATTACTTTTAGATATTTGACATGTTTTAAATTGAAAATGGAGCTTCTTTTGACAACTTTTTTAAAGAGAAGACATCTCGTCTAATTAAAATTGATTACCGTCGGCTATAGACGTTTACCGTTACCGTGGTAACGTAATGGCCTGCGCACGCGTCGCAAACTCAAAGGGCGCGGTTTCGATCCTGGCCTGGTTGTGAAGATGTTCAAAGACAGTTCCATTCCGATAGTGTCTTAAATTTGTATTCTACTAAATCCATAATATCTTCGCGATATCGTCACGGCGGAAAGTATCAGAAAGAAATGTCGCTAGCCGAAATGAATATTGAACAATTAACAAAATTAAAAAATATATATTTTGCGTGTTTTGTTTTGGTTTTGGTGGTAAACACACACTTTTTGTGTGCTTAAAACAGCATAAGTTAAAAATACTTATAGTCTTAATACATCTTTATAAATGTATGCAGCGTCGATTTATTACAAAATTCAGCGAGTTATTTACAGATGTCGCATGGCCAGGTGGCACTGCACACTGCAGACGTAGTTATCATTATTTATACACGAGAAACTTGCATCCTATTTTCCAACTGCGAGACCGCAGAAAATGAAAATTATTTACAAATTTAGCCGGTTGGGAATTTTGAGTAATTTTCGTGGACTAGGGTTGAAAATTTTTGTTTCAAATTACCGTATTAGTTATCTCAAGCATAGTAATGTATACAGAAGCTTTTTATACTGGTTATGATTAACAAAAAAAGTCCTTAATGAAGACAACTTGGTTAAACACTTTTGATTTATTTCTCTATGAACAAAGCAATTAATCCCGCGATATCGTCTGATTCCAAAGAGAACACGCCAATTCTTTGTTATGAAATAGGGTAGTAAATTTTCCCCCTAATCACATTTTGGTGATATTGTTTTTGTGTGTTTGAGTGGATTCCCGGATGGTTTAGATTCACAATTAGAAGCAGTAGGTGGCGCTGAGATCGGGTTCTAGATTTTTATTTTTTCAGTGCAGGACAACATCTGCCAGGGCCGCCAGTTACATTATGAACACATTAAGCGTTGTTATAGAATGTATTGTATAGACCCAATTACGGCCTTCGAATATTAAAGCTGTGTAAAAATATACATAAATCAGTGTATTAACTAGTATTAGCAATTACGGTCTTTCTTCAATCCAAACACAATTCCCAACTCAGAACAGCATTTATTTACATAACCTCTACTCTCGCCACCATCATTCATTGACAGGTCGTTTTACATTCTATCCGACCATTGGTTATAGCAAATGTTTTAGCAGAGACCTCCGCCTCACAGCCAAAAATGACATGTTCAATGCATGGAATGACACATAGCAGCAATCTCGTCAGACGACTGGCAGGTTTTATGGCCAATTGCAACCACACATTATTCGAACCTCGTGGTTCTCACGCTTCCGTAGCTTATCTAAAAAAATAACCGCGGCTATAATTCGCCTGAGACTAGGTCACGTTTGTTCTCCCGTGTTCTTAGCTAAAATAAGAGTTCGCGACCACTCTCTGTGTGAGTGTGGCCAGGACGAGGGGTCATTAGAACACATCTTCTTTCACTGCCCTTATATCTGTACCGATATCTATGACATTCTACCCTCAGATATACCCCGTCCCATCAATCTTAATTACCTCTTGACACTAGTCCATAGTAAACATATATATATTTTAAGTAAATTTTTATCCCTAAATAATATCTATCTATAACTCTTTCTAAACCTCCCATTACTCTCCTACACTAATTTTATTCCAAGTATAATCTACACTTAATTATTAAAATCAATAACACGTCACTAATAATCACATTACTAAATAAGGTTTGGGTTCAATTTTACATTATGGTTTATTTTGTCCTCAGGTTTTCAGAAATCGAGCACCGTTCAAAATTATCTTTTCCTCTTTTGTCTCCTAACTTTTTATTTGCTTTTTAATAATCACCTGTTGCTTTTACTCTGATATTGGCAAAATCAATGCTAAGTGCGTTGGAGCCACAAGCTTTAAAAAGTGAAGTGAAGTGACCATTGGTTTTCACACTTGACACTTGACACTTAAATAATACGTCATGGATACAACGTACTTTTATCCAAACTATATAAAACGCCTTTTTAATAACTACAATATTTTGATAATTTCTAACACTTGTGAATTTCCATCATCTGACAGCCCTGAATAGGGATCAGGCTAAATTATTTTAGGTCACGTCAAAAACAGTTATCCGTTCCGCTGAATGCTGATAAATTTATTTGCATTTGGTTCTTTTATTATTCCAGTAAATGGTCGAAATGTGATTGTGATTTCTTTATAATAATTATGTTAAGTTGAATATTTTTGAGCTATTCTAAATTATATTCACTAACGTAGTTTTAAGGTGATTTAAATAAACTCACAAAAATAATTTTGAATCTGTGTGAGCTATTAAATAAATTATTTTATTATTAATAGTGGTCACCCAGTGGTCGGAATTATTATTTTAAATTATGTTTTAACAGTATTAAGGTTATGCTGTCAAAGACCATACTTCTATAATCACAGATTTCGCCCAGACTACACTGATGATTTGACTTTAACAATAAATAAAAGAGTATAAATGCGTATGTGTGTCAAATACATGGTACTGTGTGTAGGGTTTTTTTATTGATTTAATGTATTTTTATGCATATTTAAGAAAAAAATATTATCATTCTGCACTCCTTCTCTATATAAACTGTAGTGTACGAAATATCATACTCTTCCTTTCGCGCAATTTTCAAGCGGTAGAAAGTTTTTGCTTCACGTGTTAATATAATAATTCTGTTGTTGCATTATATTTTGAACCGTTTTTTTATTGTAATAAAGTAATTAGGAAACCGAGTTATGTTAGCTTAGTAGTTATTGCAAGCGTGTCTTATTCAGATGACATAAGTTCGAACCTGGCCGGGAAGTATGCTTGCTTAAGCCTGTAGGTGCACTTAGCTCGTAAGATGTGCTTGCGTAATGTGCGCGTATGCCTCTTAGCTTAGACATGTACTATGATTGTTGAATACCGGACTTAGATGTGAAAGGATGAGTCCAATATTCATAAAGTAGTACCCACTTAAGTTCAGAGGTTCACGTGCACCTTATGCGAGCCAAACTCATATCTGTAAGTTCATGAAATTATGAGTATTCATCTTAGTTAGCAGAAAACATATTATTATATTGTTCAATGATTACGTAATAATTTGGCCACAATTAAATAATAACCAAAATTTAGAAGAAAAAGTTAAACGTTTAAACACAACCATAAGCTCCAAGTCTGTTATTACAATCGTGTCGGAATGGTCTATTACCGAAGCCACAATGGCACTATAATAGTTGCTTCTGCTTACTTTAGTATGCATTACCAACCAATATTGTGCCATTATGATGGCAGTAGCCGACCAACTATTCATGTCACATTTAGGAGCTTTCAGACCGATTTACACAACGAGGACATTTATTTTACGCCGTTGAGGATAATATTCTACAATTGTTAAAATAAAAATCATTAATATAAAACATTTTATATAAAAGTACAATATTACCCCATTGACCCTGTTAAATCAAAATTAAGCCCCATATAAACCGAGCTGTGCTAATTTAAAAACAAAACATTCCGACCCAAACGCGCTTACTCCATTAGCTGCGGTTGTAAATTTTTGATATGGATTCTCTTTTCTAAACGATGTTATTCTGTAAATGGCGTGTTACGACCTCACGTATTACTTCGCTTTTAAAGGGATGAAACATAATATTTGTTGCTTATCTTGAATTCAAGAAATTATAATTAAAGTTACGTCAAGATCGTTTCATAGACAAATTAAAACTGCCTTCTTATTGAAGTTTCATTGTATAGAAATATTCAGGTATATATGTTTATCGAATCAAATATATTTTACGTTGTACAGAAAATTATAATAATTTTACAATCATTTTCGGTGCCAAATTTTGCAGGTCTCCTTTCTCGTTTCAATGTTTATCATCACCGTCAAAGTATTTATTTATTGTATTTATTATCTATATCTACGTATAAACCAAACTTCGTGAAAATTATTTTAAGCCTTTTCATCTATACTAATATAATAAAAAGGAAAGATTGTATTGTATATGATAGTATTGTATATCTGTAACGAATAAACTCAAAAGCTACTGGACCGATTTCAAAAATTCTTTCACCATTCGAATGCTACATTATACCTGATTATTATAGGCTATTTGAATATCAGAGATTCCTACTCAAACTTCAATAATGTGACTCATCAATCTTTTGTTTAGATAGATTCTTGGCACTGGATTCGGGTTCCGGGTCCCGGGGTCTCTAATTCTGAATCTACTCTATTCTGAATCTACAAATATATAGTTACACTAGAGTTTACCCCGCGGCTGCGCCGCGGGTTAACCTCTAGTGCGTGTCTCTTGTTTATAGAGCAAGTGCTAAAGGTTATATTATATTACATTTTTTATGTATTTGCCCACGGAAGATTCACTTCATTTTATATCGCTAATTATACCATCCCTCGTCTATCTGTCAACAAAATAAATTACAATACTTGACCAAAAAGGCCAAAATGGTCTAAATGACCAAAAGACTACAGTGACCGACATGGCCAAAATGACGGAGTAGGCAAAAACGACCAAAATGGCCAAAATAATCAAAATGACCAAAGAGGCCAAACTGACCGACATTGCCAAAATGACCGAAAAGGCAACAGTGACCAAATAGGCCAAAATGACCAAAAAGGCCAAAAAGGCCAAAATGACCAAATAGGCTAAAATGACCAAATAGGCCAAAATGACCAAATAGGCCAAAATGACCAAATAGGCCAGTTACCAAAAAGGCCAAAATGACCAAATAGGCCAAAATTACCAAATAGGCCAAAATTACCAAATAGGCCAAAATTACCAAATAGGCCAAAGTTACCAAAAAGGCCAAAATTACCAAATAGGCCAAAGTTACCAAAAAGGCCAAAATGACCAAATATGCCAATATGACCAAATAGGCCAAAATGACCAAAAAGGTCAAAATGATCAATAAAGCCAAAATTACCAAATAGGCCAAAATTACCAAATAGGCCAAAATGATCAAATAGGCCAAAATGATAAAAAAGGCTAAAATTACCAAATAGGCCAAAATTACCAAATAGGCCAAAATGACCAAATAGGCCAAAATGATCAATAAGGCCAAAATTACCAAATAGGCCAAAATTACCAAATAGGCCAAAATGATCAAAAAGGCCAAAATGATAAAAAAGGCCAAAATGACCAAATAGGCCAAAATTACCAAATAGGCCAAAATTACCAAATAGACCAAAATGACCAAAAAGGCCAAAATGACCAAAAAGGCCAAAATGACCAAAAAGGCCAAAATGACCAAAAAGGCCAAAATGACCAAATAGGCCAAAATGACCAAATAGGCCAAAATGACCAAAAAGGAAAAATTACCAAATATGCCAAAATGACTAAAAAGGCCAAAATGACCAAAAAGGCCAAAATGACCAAATAGGCCAAAATTACCAAAAAGGCCCAAATAAAAATTATCCCTTGTCCATCCTCAGTATTTAATTTACATACGTGCCGAATTTCAGCCAAATCGGTCCAGTAGTTTTTCCGTAAAAGCATAACAAACAAACAGACAAATATCATTTTATCCCGGAAACTATCCCACTTTTCGGGATAAAAAGTATCCTATGTTCATCCTCGGTATCGAAAATATATATGTACTGAGTTTCAGCCAAATCGGTCCAGTAGTTTTTACGTGAAAACGGAACAGACAGACAGACAGACAGACAGACAGAGTTACTTTCGCATTTATAATATTAATAGGGATGTTAAAGATATGGTAAATATTACTAACTACCTCATTTATTACTGCACCATATCCAGGATTGTAAACGGATTTTTACGGTGTACATTTATGTCCCATACTAAATATTACAAATTAAATAACGTTTATGTTTGTTAAAGTAAGTAACGTCCCTGGTGTTGCAAACGTCCATAGGTGACGATAACCACCTTCCACCAAGTTAGCCGTCTGCCTGTATGCCTGCTACAGGAATTAAAAAAGGAAAAGCTTATAATATTTCTATCAAAAATGATATATACATATTTTAAAACATACAAACGAATAAAAAATATTCCAGATACTTATGTGACTAAAATGAACACGGGCATTGTGAACCCATAAATACAAGCGTAAATAGACTTGTCGAAATAAAATTGATTGATTATACAAACTAGAGCACCCTCAGTGTTTTAACAAGATACAACAATCCTCATTTAAAAGGTTGTGATAATATCTTTTAGTAATTAAAAGTTAACAAATCATATTTAGTTATATCACCCGCATAACAAAAATATCGTTTATAAACATTTAACTATGCCAGTTTAAATGAAAATGGTGTGAAATAATTACGTAACTAGAGTGGAATTAATGTCTGTTCGACACTATAGTTGAGGCACCCATAAATTATGTGATACGATTTTCATGATTTTGACTCCTCTTCTCTTCTCTCTCCTCCTGTGACAAAGACGGCTTTGTCACAGCTGATTACATTTGTGAGACTCCTCCCTCCCTAGTGTGACGTCACATTATGTTGCAATTTCACATGGAGAAGTTATTACACTGTAGTGGAACATTTACAAGCCAATAAATGGCGCTGTGCAATAATTGAGGTCGCAAACGTTTCCCGAAACATAGAAAGAATATAATTATACAAATTTTCAACTATTAAGGTCACAAATCGAGCCTCTAGCGCCGCAGATAAGCCATCAGACGCCAAAGATGGGCAACCGAATCCAAGTCTCGCAAGATCTCTACATAGTTAGCGCATCACGTGACACATGTAGTCGCGAGCAGAAGGTTTGCCGATGACTACTTACTATTATTGTTTATTCTTATGTAAAGTGTAAAGAATAATAAATTAAATTAATAAGTTTACTGCAACAACTCTTATGTTACCTTTTTGCCAACACTACTGACCATGGCCATCCGTGCAGGAACTGAGAAAGAATACAATTTCCTGTGGCCGGGCGGACTGTTGTAAGAGGCGATAAAACAACCCAAAGCCAGGTGCTAAATGCCCTACGCATTTGCCCGACTGGATGGCTACCACCCCTGTTCTAAAGTATGTCACCATAACAACCTTGAGTTGTGTTCCGGCATTAATGACCAGTCACCCTTAAGAGAGCAGCAGCGCATTTGTAGCACTTTTGGTGTTGTAAATTTCCATAGGCGATGGTAACCGCCTTCCATCAAGTGGGCCGTCTGCCTATCTGCTGAACTCCTCCAATAAAATAATTTAAAAAAAACATCGACGCGTGACATCATGACGTTATCGGCAAACCTGCGCATGGGTAGTAATAAAATGTTCGACGAAGTGTAGAGAAGCAGAAATTAAAGCTGCATATAGAGCGGTACAATGAATCTAGTCTGATGGGAATGCTCCTCTCTGACAGCAATTGTTATACAGTCTCTAATCTTTTATAATTTAATTCATTTATTTGCAACCTAAAAGCTGGCCTGTATTTTGGGTAACGAACAAACGCTGCCATCCAACGTATTAACGCTGCTAGAGTTTTAGGATCGTTCTTAACTGACGGTGATTTGGAGCCTATTTATTATTTTCCCACCTCCAAGGAATACTACGGCAACTTAATTTTAGATATTTTCTGTTTTTAAGGGAAAAGCACTCATTAATATCTTAATATTATGTTTCTAAAATTTAATAAAAATATCAAGAACCAAAAAACTTTCAATTTTCTTAATTTATTTTTTATAAAAATTTAAAAACAGTATTAAGACATTAATTAGCGCTTTCCTCATTAGATAGAAAATAACTAAAATTAAGTTCAGTATCGATTTGTATTTGTTGTTTAGATATTTTAGTTTCAATCTGCAATATTTCAACAGTTATGCAATAATATCATTACGATAAAAACCTTATGTATTCGCACTGACATGATAATATTGACGGCAGTACCTATTCTTGGAAATTGAATTGCACGAGAATGTTGTAAATGTGATTCTGACAAGGGTATATTGGTTAGCGGCTGCATTAGATTGTCACAAAATTGTGACTCAATCATTTCTTCCTATTTATCACTATTTACGTAACAGATAGATCGTGAAGTAATATTTAATATGCAACGCTATTAAAGCAACAGGAAATCAAATACATACTACTGAAGTTTGTATTTTATAATGCATACAATCTTATCTCTAAATCTTTAAAGCCTGTGTAAATAATAATAGAATCTTTTACATCTTCTTTAAATACATGGTGAAACTTAAAATTAAAATCTATGTTGAGTAGGAGGCTGGTACCTGAAATAGGTTTAAAAAATCTGTAATAGAGATCACCAGGATCAACCAGTATAAATATCTATAAATTAGTACGTGAAGCAAAAACTTTGTGCCCCCTTTTACGAAAATAGCGCGGACGGAGGAATATGAAATTCCGCATACTTATAGTGAAAATACATAACATACCATGTATTTGACATACACACATATACTCTTTTGTTTATTGTTAAAGTCATTCAGTGTAGCCTTGGTGAAATTTGTGGTTATAAAAATATATATAGTCTTTGACAACAAATCATTATGGTCGAATTTCAACCATGGGTGACCACTAGGAATGAGTACTTGTGTTACTGTGAGTGTGACTTGTGTCACAAGAGTGATGAATGAATATGTATGTGTGTTGAGTGAGGGTGAATGAGTCAGGGAATGTCAAGTGCCATGTATTGTGTCAACAGTTTCAGGCACTCACGGAGAGGAATAGGAAATAAAGTAAAAAGGTAAAAAATACTGTAGTATTTTTTATCATGAAATAACAAAGCTAGGAATCGCAATCGCCTGAAGTAAATTGAGTAAGTGATTGACAATTCGCGTTTAAAATGTTCTGTAGAGGTAATAAATGTTTATTGCTTTCGTAAGTTTTAAATTTAAATGTTTCTTTTATCCGTGCAGGAACAGAGAAAGAATACAATATCCTGCGGCCTGGCGGTCTATCGTAAGAGGCGACAAAACAACCCACAGCCAGATGGTAGGGTGTTTGCTCGACTGGATGGCGATTTCCTCTGATCTAGACTATGCCGCAATAAGAGCCTAGTGTTGCGGTCCGGCATTAGTGACCACGTTCTAGTCTCCCTTAAGAGGACAGTAGAACATTTGGTGTTGCGATGGTAACCGCTTTCCATCAAGTGGGCCCTATATCTGTCTTTATTTTATTTTATTGCACGAGTTCAGCAGACAGGCATCGTCTATGGACATTTGCAACACTAAAGGTGCTACGAATGCGCTGCTGCTCTCTTAATGGGTACTGGAACCTGGTCACTAATGCCGGAACACAACTCAAGGTTGTTATGGCGACATACTTTAGTCCAGGGGTGGTAGCCATCTAGTCGGGCAAATGCCCTACCACCTGGTTATGGGTTATTTTGTCGCCTCTTACGACAGGCCGCCCGGCCGCAGGAAATTGTATTCTTTCTCTGTTTCTGCACGGATAAAATGACTGTCTGCTGAATTCCTGCAATAAAAAAATACAAATAAAAATTTACTAGAGAACCACAAAGAAAATAATATAATAGAAAATTCCCAATATCTCAACAACAACAACGACGTTGATAGTAGATATTATTAACGCTCCAATATCTAGATTTTTTCAAAATTTACCGCTTCAAAAGTTTATTAATGACCTTAGGGAATAAATTCTCGCCATTGACTTGAATATACCTTGTTAAAAGATATATTCTCTTTATCAAGATCTGGCGAACAATACGACTATTGGCTGGTTTCTATATCTTATTGATCGTTCATTTGCCTTATATCTTATAGGTTAAAATTTGTCATAAGCTTCATACAAATACTGTGCAAAATCAACCGATAGTAAAGCAAGTGAACATACTCGTATGTAATATAGGAACTAGCCATATGTGAAAGAGAAAAAATCAACCCTCAGTTACATGAATTGTGGGCACCCCACCCCTACTTAGACTTTAGTTTTCCGCGATGTTACTACAGTATTGTATAAGGGTATAACTATATACCGTTGTAAAAATATAAATTCGTCATTATATAACTTTCGAGAAATATTAGACAGTGTGAAGTAATCAGGAGCACCACTGTGAAGTTATGAGAATTACCACTGTAGCGTTATGCTATGATAGGTTGATGATGTTCCATGTTAGTTAATTTAAATGTAACATAAGTTTTGCATTTGTAAGAGGACGCAATTTTATTTTTGGGACATGTGTGGTGGTCAATAGAAGCTTAACCTCAAGTTTGTGGGGTCGCCACCCTTGTCCCCCGGCCGCCATCTTGGAAAAAGGGGTGAAAACACTTTTTTCGCGATACCTCGGAAACTATGTGTCTTGCAAAAAAATTGTAAAGTCATAATTTGTAGCAAATTGTTTTGTCTACAAATATGTTTATATAACGTTTTACCCTAAATTAAATATTAAAGAAGTAGTAGAAGAAGAAGAAGAAGAAAGCAAAACAGTGTTTTTAATTTCAAGTACGACTCGACACGGGGTGAGAGTGATGTGTGTGACGTGACGACCGACGACAGTGCGGAGTGTCGCAAATATCCCCATATTACAATTTTCGTTGAATTGCAACACATGACACATGGACGGAAATGGTTATTACGGAAGCTTAAAAGTCTTAAAAAAGATAATCTCAATTTCTATTTTGGGAAATTGAAACTACTATATATATGAAAACCGTATAAACTTACAAAATGAATAAATACCTTGCCTAGAGTAAAATAAATTTTAATAGACTCTTGTGTTGTTTCTGATTAGTATACCACTTTCAGACTAGTTGTTATCTAAACAACAGCCCTTGTTGTGAGGTCAACAATCCTTGGTAGGGTTGCCATGACATTAAACGGTGAAAAAACAACTGCACTTGACTATATAAACGATGCAGAACACATTGCATTTTTTATATTTCTTATCTGTTTATTTATTTGTTCGGAATTCACGTAAAAACTACTGGGCTGAATTCGACAGCTAATTCTTAAACTTAAAATCTGCTCTACTTAATATCCCGAGAACCCCCACGAGAATATTTCTCGAAAAGATTTAAAATGACCAGATGGAAAAAAACTCGAATTGCAATGCAATTTTTCACTGATCGGTAGCAAATTTTATGTGTGATATATGTGATATACTGAGAATCCCGCGGGATTTTTCCCGGGAGTGGTTTGTAGTTTTTTGAGTGCATAAGAATCAAAGTATTCCCACCCAGTTTACACTCAAACGATAGCTTACATTCTTTTTTACATTCTTACTTTGTGTCCCAGGAATCCCGAGGGAATTTCAAATCGAGCGTGGACGAATTCGCGGGCATGCCTTAGTTATCCTATAAATTCTATTATGTATAACAGGATAAATAGTATCTTGTTTTTTAAAAACAATAAAATTATCACCACCTTAATTTATGGCTGGTTCTTATATCTTACTATTCATTCACTTGTCTAACCATAGCAATTTGACATTATTTGTATGGAGTATATGTCATCCTTAACAGCGAGACAACAGACAAAAAGCGTTTTGGGCGCAATTCCCATATGAACTAACGTCAAAATTTCAATACTGATTATGCATATAAACGATCTATCTCACTTTAGGATATTTTGTCTCGCTCTCGTATTGGTTCAGAATGAAATAAATTGAATCGAGAGTCCCATACGCGGCGTGCGTTGGTTTTTGGTTGGTTTCAGTATTCGCCACGCTTGAAGTTTTTATAGGCGCTGTTCCGTCGAAGTAAATATCAGCTGCGCGGGGCTGATTTGGTGAAACACCGATTTGAATTAGGTCTACATATCCTCTTAATACTGGTAGTTATAAATAGTTAATAATAGGTACCGTACATTGCTTGACAACCCTATCACTCAAACACTTGTGAACATTGTTCCGTTCTTTTATCTATCCCTTCTACTATAATGAATGCTTCTAATTTATTTTTAGACAAACGTTAAGGGCTTATGAAGTTATGATTGACCAATAAATATTTAGAGTTGCCCCTTGCCATCCTGTTAGTGGTCGAGTATTAAAACTTTAAAGCACTATTATGAAGTGGTCTTAATAGCATATAATGTTGTTTTGTTGAATTACTGACCTATAAATATTTATTTTATTAATAAACCTTAACAATGTTTGCTTTAAACTAGATTATTTTTCTTATATTTATTTAAGCTTGAAATATGATTAATAGTAGTGTTACGGGTGCGTCGAATTGAAATGCCGTTGGAATTACTATAGAATTTATTAGAACTGTACAAACACGTATGACACAGGTACAAATATAACTGGACACAACCAGTAGGTACAAACTGCACGATTCAATAACACGCGCAAGGTCCGTCACTATATAGCTTATCGAATGTACACGTCTTGCTCGTATCGTAATCCTCGCTTGACTGCCCCACCCCTCCGTTCGGGCATTGTTTTTATAATAAACTATACAATACAAAAATCGACCGCGTGGACTGAAGTTTCCAAGAAAGTGTAATCTGCACACCTGCGGCCATGAACGAATACAATAGGATGTTTTTCTTAATTACAAATTTTAAACACAAAGTAAACAAAAGAAGTCCAAATGCGGGGAAAGGTAACAAACTACAGGTGTGCATTCACTTCGTCGGCGTGTAACAGTAGTAACATAGAAAAAAAAATCAAATGTTTTTATTAAAAATAAACTCCACTTGAGAACACTTTATGGTCTTCACCTATTGTATGCACTCGCTTCGCAACATGTTATAGTTATTTAGTGAGAATACACGAAAAGAAACTCCCAGCAACACGTTTTGCTAAAAATCTTTTCCTTCATATTTATCAATCTCTCTCAAGTTTGTGAAATCTTTTCTTTGGGTGGCAGTGTTTTTGGTCAAATAACTCGCAAGAATTTTGTATTAGGTAAACTTAGCTGGTTGAATCAATATTGATTTTTTACGAAATTTTCATTAACGTTGTATTGAAAATTAAGATGCCATGCAGCATTATAAACTCTCTGTGATTCGACGGTCCAGCAACAGTATGAAGTAAGTACAACAGTATAGTATCGAAAGCTTACTAAAAGCCTATATTTCTATGAGCGTTTCCCGATTCACTCAATACTGAATCGGCACCGCTGCTGTATTGGCAAATAAGAAAGCGCTCTGTAGGACATATACGACAAAATTATAAAACACATAAGTCGGTGCTTAGTAATTTTCAAAATGTAGTAATTTTTATGTTTTACTTTGCACCGACTTCAAGATGTTTTAGATAATATATATTAATAATAATAGCTTTAGAAATAAGTTATTTTATACATTTTAGTTTTTGAAGTCGGTTTTTTTAAACGAAGTTTTTGTATTTTATTTGTTACTTTTTAGGGTCTAGCTATGTATGAGTGGACATACGAATGGTGTCGCGCTTCTTAAAAAAATATAGGTCCCAAGAAACGGGAACATTTTTTTTTCGTAAAATGAAAACTACTAGGCTAATCTATGTAAAATTTTTAAAGGACCAATTGGAATCTATTCCGCGTTGAACAAAAAAAGAATCACGTAAATCGGATCATAAATCACGGAGTAATCGGTGAAGATTCATAAAAAAAGATTCCGACGAGTTGAGAACCTCCTTCTTTTTTCGAAGTCGGTTAAAAAAGAAAAGGAAAGTAAAAATGAAATATCTAACAATCTACAGGTAATCAGGGGAAGCAGTCTTTAAAAAATCAAATAAAAGCATACTCGTATATTAATTTATTTGGTACTGTGCTCATGCATTACGTGCAAAATACTGGCAGACATTCAGGCGTTTCTAATACTTAGTATCCATAGGCAGACACTAGCTATAAATTGGTGATTGTATTCAGGACCTGTTATGTTTATAGTCGACCAGCGGTCTGGTTCAATAACACTTATAAACAACGATGTCACAATTGATTATTCACTGTCATTCACTCATTCAGCAACTGTTTATTATTAGAGTCATAAGATAAGCATGACACAACGTTAAATACGGTAAACTCTAGTGTAGTTAAGCTATTAAAAATGATCTTATGTAGTGGTTCTTTAATAAAATTAAACAATTATTTTATCATTTACTAATTTATTCAGGCATTGTTATTTTTAATTAAAATGCTCCTTAATTGCTCCGTTTATTAGTCCATTGAAATTTTACATGAGCTTTGCATTTCTTAGAGGACGCAATTTTATTTTTGGGACATGTGTGGGGAGATATTGCGAAAAAAGTGTTTTCACCACTTTTTCCAAGATGGCGGCCGGGGGATAAGGGTGGCGACCCCACAAACTTGAGGTTAAACTTCTATTGACCCCCCACACATGTCCCAAAAATAAAATTGCGTCCTCTAAAAAATGCAATATTCGGTCCTTAAATTGTAAGACTTCAATGGATTATATGATATTATTATCGATCGGATTTCTTAGAATCGGTTCGACACACCTGTCTAATGAGTGCCATAAAACAAGTACAATAACAATATAATGTTTTTCTTAATTACAATTTTTAAACACAAAGTAAACAAAATAATTCTAAATGCGGGAAAGGTAATAAACCGGGTTTATGACAGGCAGGTATGCATTTACTTTTTGTCGGCATGTAACAATATTTAAATTCTAAACAAAAATGTAGGTGAAGAATAGTTTATTGAACGTCCGGTACGCTGATGCATTGGCTTGATGGTTAGTTCCGTTGTGTTGATTGGATATCACTGGTACTGATACATCTGCCAAAACTGCTTTAAATATTTAATTGAAAATAAACTTTTTAAGGATTTCATCCCTTACTAGATAAGAAAAGAATTTTAGTGCCTAATAAAACGTATAAATCTTTTGGTCGAATTGTTCTCTCTTTGAATTATGGTGCTCTGTGGCTAATAGCAGAAATTTTTGTGGATTAAGGGTATTTTTAGATACTATTTTAACTCTGTGATTAGAATTCCTAGTATTCCTTTTATATTCAAAACTGTGTACATATGTAGAGTAGAATATATATAACTTTCTAAAATATTCTCCAACAGAACTAACTTAGCTTAGATAATAATAATAATTTATACTTTAAAATTAATTTTTTTAAGTTTGATCGTGAAGGAATAAAGAGACCAGATATTGATGATGATTCAGTATGATTGTTTATATGCGCCCAGCAGTCTGAGTCAGTATTCGATAGTGTAGTGAGTGATGTCATTCCGGGCGAAATTAGAAATCGAGCTTCAGCACGCGTCGTTTGAGCCACTGGCCCATATTGTCACGAACGCAACATTAATTCAAGCGTTTTATTACTACATTTGTGTACAGGGACGCGTTTGTTGAGTATTGGGGGATGATAAATGTGTTAATTTCCTGTTTTAGCAGTTCATATTTTTAAATTTTCGACAGAATAAAATTTTAGTATCAGTCTACAAATATGCTACTGCTGGGCTCAAACCTTTCCATTGTTAGATGCAATGGAAGGATTTTTATACCTGTCATGTCCCCCAATTGTCCTAGATGAATTGGTGGGTAGAGTTCACATACCTCAAGGTAAAACTGTCATGATCCCACTCCACTCCACAATTATCTCAAAAATACTATGGTTAGAATTATCTTTGGCCCACCTGTGGGAATTTCGTAAATATAAAATAATTATAAAATATTTTCATTATTTTTTCTTGGATTATTGAAGAAGAATATTGCTTCGACAATGATATAACAATTGAGTAAGATTGGAAATCGACCTAATACAATGCAAAACTGTTTATAAAGTACGAAACAGGTTGAATTATGAGGTGGGAAAAATTCGATAAATTCAGGATGATAGATCTTTAAAAAATCGGAATGAACATTGAACAGTATGTGGGTGTGTGTATGTGAGTTATTTTATGATGAAAGTATTTTTGTTAAAGTTTGCGCTCTGGACTTATTTTATACTTATAATTAGGAGTTAGTAACCTATTAAGTAGGTATACCAACCAGACGAGTGTATTTCTTTTGAAAATAGGTCTCAGAGTGCAATCAGGAATCTTAATTGCCGATTACTCACTTAGTGATCGATTTTACGAGCGTTGAATTTTAAGAGGGACGTAACCTATTGCATTGCTTCATAGAAATAGCGTTAAGACTGGTCAATTGAACGGGTAAACTGAAAACTACTAAAAGCATATTTTAAGCCAGGGAATTTAATCTGACTTAAACTAATAAGAGTGGTGGAACAATTATTCAAATTCTATTACCGTGTAACATCTCGGAAATTGTGATAAGGGCTTCTAACAATGGTCGAAACGTCAGACAAATATTAACAATTGTACTTAATAAATTTCAAAATGTAATTTTAAGTACCCGAAAAGGGTGAAAAGACAATCAAATAATAATTCTAAGTTCACTCAAGGGTTCAAACAGCATCTACATAACTACATTGGTGCTTATAGTGTAGTAAGCTTTGGAGCTCAGTAGACCGAAGACTTGTTCAAGGCTGCTAATGGGGCTTAGATGAAAATATGGCACAAGTTTAAGTAAGCTTATATACATCAGTATTTTACTAACGAAATGTATATTATTATATGTTTTTTTTTCAATATGGTTTTACACAATTGGTTTATCCAAGTTTTTGTAGTGATAACTTCTTATGAGAACGCAACGCGTACTGCGTTCGTAACGCGTTACGGCGCCAGTCTGTCTCGCTTCCATCTCTCTCACACATAAGGCAGCGGTAGGCAGGCTAAGTTATCACTTCTGTCGGGTGTCCTGAGACGCATACCGTCTTTTTTATTTCTGCTGGAGTACAGCAGACAGGCTGATGGCTCAATTGCTATGGAAAGTGGTTACAGTCGCCTATGAGTATTTACAACACTATAGGTGCTACTAATATGCTGCTGGACTCGTAAATGGGACTGTAACTTGGCCACTACTACCGAAACACAACTCCAGGTTATTATGGAAGCATGATCTGGGGGGGATAACACCCTACCGCCTGGCTTTGGGTTCTTTGTCAACTAATACAATAGGCCGCTTTGCTGCAGAAATTAGTACTCTTTTTTCGCTCTGGCACGGATAAAAACAGTTTCTGTTTATTACAGTTATTTAAGATAATTTTCAAAACGCAGTTTTTGAATAAATACCAAACTAGGGAGTTTTTGTAGCAGCTCAGAACGACACATGTCATTAAATGTAACGTTTGCTCATGCTCATTGTGAACGATTTATGTTATGAATTGAAGAAGTATAATTCATTACGATCTTCTTTAACTTATAATAGACAAATCTTCAGTTATTAAATTTATCTGCTTATTTATAAATTAAATATGAATTAAACTCCTTTACAAGTGTGAGATAAGTTACGTGAAACGATCGATGATTTATATAATTTTAATATATAATGACTTTGACAAGAAATATACTAACTTAAATAAAACTAATTATAAATAAATATTAACTAAAATTAAACTAAAATATAACTAGACTTAAAAAAAAATACGATCTATAAGTAAAAAATAGACTCCAGGTCGCTGTCGGCGGGGAGGGTGCCCAAAATGCTGGCCGCATTTCCACGTTGGATGGCAACGCTTTACAAGTTGTGTTCAGAGATTTGTTGTTGAGTGCGATATAAGTTCGACTATTGAGAAGCACAAAGGTATCACTTCCACATTGGTTAGGTCACAAGTACTTGAGAGAGATTTAGTTGAAATCCGTTCAATCGCTTGGCGGAAAGCGGAATTTGAAATTAAATTCAATCCAAACGTATAAATTAGAATAGCTGCGCGTTAGTATTTCAGTGGGAGGGTACAATGGTTGACCTGTTTTGTAGACTGATAAGAAGCTTTAACTTGAATCTGTGAGTTGTTTGATTGTGTCTATCTTACACTCACAGAATATAAGCAAAACTATAGAAACGGTATTAATACGGCTAAGAATGTAAACATACTGCTCTCACTTATAATCTGGAAAGAGTACTGGATATTTGTCATTTATAAGGCTGTTACTAATTCGGAGCAAAACAATGATATATCACTTTTTTTACTGAAGTAAAGAACTTTAAATGGTACGATTATGTGCTTTTTCGAGTATATCTATCTATCTTATAAATGGGACTTGTCATCTCTGACGTGTGGTCTCCTTAGTTAAGTCCTCTGGAAATAAATCATTGCTAATGCGTATTAATCGAAAAGCTTCTTTTCGGAAAATCGATCCCTATATACAGTTATACTTCCTAATTTAACCGCGTACTTATAACTGATTCTTTCATTCGGAGAAAAATATTAATAGGTGTTTCCAGGAACGATGTACACCTTACTACAAATGGCTAAATATGGGCATTATATGTGAAGTTATTAGCATATATATTCCCATGTAAAGTGATATTTTTTAGAATTATTTTGAAAATCATATTACATTATTAAAGCTCGTGTTATCACAACAGCATTCCGATCGTTGCATATGTATTTATAAATGATATTACTCATAAAACTGAGCTCAGATTTGTTTATTGAAAAGCTTTAACTTGCGGTCTGAGAACGATAATAAATTTTAAATCCTTAGAATAGACTCTTTCTCATGTACAATGCTCATACCGTGGTAGCGTATTGGTTAGAGCACGCGTTCCAGACTCAGAGGCCTTGAGGTCGAACCTTTCTGGAAAGTAAGCAGTACTTAGGCGGTTTTGAGACCTAATGTGCATATTATTACACTTATCATGTGCTGACGGTAAAGGAAAACATCGCGATGAAAGCTGCACATCGAGATAACCGATGTGTCTCTGCCAAGCCGCCTTGTACCAGCGTAGCGGGTTACTGTCCGTTTCCCTATAATGGAAGGTCTGAGTCCAGCTGTGGGAGGTTTATGGACTGTAATTATTTTTATTTTATGCACTTGGACTACCATCAATAGTCGAACTATTAAACAATATACATTATTAGAAATTATGGAATATGCATCCACTTGCAGTGAGACAGTCCCAATCAATATCCTCCTTTAATAGGTACACTTGTTAAGCATTATGACCTCAATATATTATGTTCTTACGTATCTTTATGCTATTTATTGAATTATTGTATAATATGTATTACTTTTAATAGACGTAATATATGTGTATTTAAATCTACTAGAGGTCGCCTGTGGTCGAAATTCGACCAAAATAATTAATGACTATACTTCTATAATCACAGATTTCGCCAAGGCTACACTGTTAATTTGACTTGAATAATAAACAAAAGAACGTGTGTGTGTCAAATACATAGTAGTGTGTGTAATGTTTTTTGTATTGATTTAATGTATTTTTTATGCATAATTAGAAAAAAAATAGCATTCGTCGCCTCTTCGAAATTTCATACTCCTCCGTCTACGCAATTTTCGTAAAAAGGGGTACAAAGTTGCTTCACGTATTAATATATAGATATGTATATTTACATAATATGTAACATTTTTAAAATATTCTGTAACAAAATCCTCCCTCGCTTTTGTGTCATAATTCCCTCTCCATCCCAATGTTGTCTGGAAGAGATCGCTGTCAGCGATAAGACTGCCATTTGTGCCTAATTCTTAGCTGTTTATGTGTATATTTCATTAATTTTGTTTTATAATTATCTATATTCTATTCTATTATATTTTAAAGAGGAAGGGGATAAAGACTTGAGAATGAGGGATGAGACAAGGGGATTGGGATAGAAGGGATATAATATGGGATTAAAATAGAGGGATGGGATAGGTATAAGATAAATGGGATAAGAAGAAGGAGAAGTGAGCAATCGGAACTATTCTTCATCATAAGAAACACGATTAGGTCAAGACTAACCGTTTCATGTTAATATTATGTGAGAGCGTGGATCCGGACTGTAGTAAAGGTGCAGAGTTTTACTGTACAGTACATACTGTACATACAGAAGATTAATTTAGTACAAGGTGTACCAAACAATGTGCCCAGACCGAATGACTTCTTTCACTCGTTTTTTAAATATATTCATTGACCGCAATAATGAGATCATCAGTTGATATGTGACTACTGAACGAAATTTTATGAGTTGATCGTTAAGCCCAGCCACAAATTAATACCGTCAGATAGAAATACACGTAAACGACACATAAACATGACACTTCTTTATGACGATACAGTAATAAATTCTTTCTTAGAATATATACTGAGAATATTCTAGAAATATTGTGAACTTCTAATTTATTCAATAAGTATAGTGTAGATGTAATTAAGTGTAGATAATTTTTATCTACAATAATAATACAAATGCGAAAATATGGGTGGATGTTTGTTACAAGAACGACTGAACGGATGTCGATAAAATATGGCACAGTGATTCATCATGAATAGCATATAGGCTCATTTTAAATATCATATCAAAATATACGGTTCTAAAAGTAAAACATTAACGTGAGCGAAGCCGCAGGCAAAAGCTACCATTTTATAAGGCTGATTTCCAGTTCGATTTAAGCCTGTCATTTAAGATCAGAGAGAATAAAGTTGACACGTGACTGGATATGCTAGTCGGTGTAACACGTCTCAAAGTTTCATTTCAATTCGATACTTGTTATGTACGTAATACGAATCTGTGAAAACGGCCGTACTAGGGCTCCTGTACTTCGGCATAATACGACAGGTTTATTATCAACAACATATCATGATTATATTTTAACCTATGGTTTTTTATAACTGGAATATAGCAGACAGGCAGACTGCGCACCTGAAGGAAAGCTGTGGCCTTCGTCTTTGGACGCTTGCAATAACAGCGATGTCACCAATAATCTGCCGATCTTGGAGAAATTTTATGACACCCTTTTTAAAAAACCCCTGTACACTATGGTAGAATTAGGACTGGGAGCTCATTAAAAATCTCGACGGTGCTCAGGAGATACGTTCTAGAGAACCGTTGCGTACAAGACCGAAGTAGCTCAAAAAATGGGGATGAACGCCCAGCCGATGGCGAGTGGTGCGATGGTAGAAATAAGACAAAGGCACCATACTGAATAGTTCCAATTCAATAATGAAAAAAATATACATACATACATATTATCACGCCTGTTTTCTATGGGATAGGCAACGACGATGGATCTCCACTTGCGAAGATCCTGACAAAAACTTTCTCTTCATCTACTTTCATTAATCTTTTCATACATGTTACGTTTAGTACATGTGATTTTTACCCGACCTTTCAGTTTATTTAGCGGGTTAAATAGCCTAACTCTTGGTATAAACATACAGGTCAAGTGTGCCTTCAGGGTCAAATCTTGAATTATAGGAAATAGTGAAAAACACTCTAAGGAGCCTCGAAGACCATTTCGACGAAAACTAAAGTGGTATCATTAGATTTTTGAAAAATCAATTATTCTTAAATCCTTAAACATATTAATAAGATTGAAAAGGAATATAGTGTTTGTGTTTAGACCTAATAATTTAGTTGTATTTACTTTTCCCGTCATAAGCTTCACAGTTTGACCTTGGACAAAATTTAAAGACAAATATATCAAAACAACCCACAGCCAGGTGATAGGGCATTTGCCCGACTGGATGGCTACCGCCCTTGGTCTAAAGTATGTCGCCATAACCACCTTGATTTGTGTTCCGGCATTAGTGACCAGGTTCCAGTCTTCCTTCAAAGAGCAGTAGTGCATTTGTAGCACCTTTGGTGTTGCAAATATCCGTAGGCGATGGTAACTGCTTTCCATCAAGTGGGCCGGTCTGCCTGTCTGCTGAACTCTATAAAAAAAACATTCCTCTGACCTCCTGCAATAAAAAAAAATCACCATTGACGGTCAGAAACAAATCTAAATCTCTATACGAAAATTTTATAACTATTTAAGTTTTCAGAACAATGATAAATTATCATACTATTCGAAATTAAAATAATACTGCACTACTGTGATACTATTCGCAGAATTATGCGCAATCGTAAAGGATCAAAGAAAATAACAAAGAGTGTTTCGTAAACATGGATTTGTTGCTTAAAATATTGTTTATAAAATAAAATGTGTTTGTGGAACATTTGCTTCTCGGGCACCCTACGACACGCACAATTTCATTAATTTTTAAGAAGTAAACAGAGACCTACTTTTCTTATTGACTTGTCCCATTTATATTCACTTTCATAAATGAAAGAAAGATGCGCAAGACGAGAGAGGTGTGTAGATTGGCATGTGTTTGTGTACATAGTTTACGAAGTTATAAATCAAATGGAATAACCAGACCAAGACTTTAAAGGTAAAAAAAAAACCCATTATAATTAAAGTATGTAAAACAATGACTGTATGCAATTTTTTTAATACAAAAGATTGCCAGTTCGGTATTTCTATAAAATATACGTAATCAGTGAATTAATAAATATCAGTCGGTTCTGGCACTCGCCGACCCGCTGCAGCGCCATGGTTATCAGTATAACCAGTGCAGATTTTAAGAATAAGGAAATTCGATAGTAGTTTTTAGTAAAACCTTTCTTCAATGGTAAGGGTTAATAAATATTCTAAAAGTATTTTTGAAATAATTCTTAATTTTACTCCAAATCTAAACGCACTACTAATTGATTTCTAATACTTTTTTATTATTTTAGCATGAAAGAAGACTAAGAACGTCAGTCCCAGTTCTTATAATTATGTGCTGGCTTAAGCTGGTGTGCATAGACATTTGATCGATGATTAAAATAAAACAATCGCTGTTTAGCCATATATTTTTGGCGATTATTTTATTATAACCGTCGTTTAAATGTCTATGCACACCAGCCTTAATTATTTGTTTTTCCAAGTTCGTTAGATGTCACTATCAACGATTCATAGTGTATCTGTGACGTTATTAATTTTTCCTTCTGATACGTTACTTAAATATGAAATTGAAAAAAACAAGAGAAGGTCAAATAGGATTTATGACAATTCCCAAGTTGCTTTTGTTGAGCGATTATCATTTCTAGTATTCTGTTTGCATGTTTTACTACATGTCTCTTTTAATTTTTTTATTGCAGGAGTTCAGCAGACAGGCAGACGGCCACATGATGGAAAGCGGTTACCATCGTCAATGGACATTTACAACACCAAAGGTGCTACAAATGCGCTGCTGCTCTCTTAAGGGAGATTAGATCCTGGTCACTAATGCCGGAACACAACTCAAGGTCGTTATGGCGACATACTATAGACCAGGGGTGGTAGCCATTCAGTCGGGCAAATGCCCTACCACCTGGCTGTGGGTTGTTTTGTCGCCACTTACGACAGGCCGCCCGGCCGCAGGAAATTGTATTCTTTCTCCGTTACTGCACGGACAAAAATCACGGATTTTAATCATGTCACATGCCTTAGCAAAATTATTGTTGCATTGATTTGAGGTGCAATTAGCACGTCGTTTACGAAGGCCTCATGCTCACTCGAGGCTACGAAACGTCAGGCGTGAGCTCGCATTTATCTTCCAAACTATTCCTGAAGCAAATCCAAAGATGTTAAACAATATTGTTTTAAAAGTTCCCTCAAATATCTTCTGAAGTTCAAATAAAAGGAGAAGATTATTTGAATTAATTATTATTCTCATATTCGAATATAGATTTTAATGTAGATTTAATTTTAATATCTCAGGGCTTAAAGCGCGGGCTGCCTTTGGAGAATCGCTTAGTGAAAATGACATGTATCTAGTGTACTGATATACTGATAGTCGTAAGACTTAGCATAAAGTTTCATTTTAATTATGAAATTATGAAAGTAACATAATAATAAGGAATTTAAATGCACGCTCTTTTTTATTTAAAATTATTTTTAACTTGACTTGTTCTCGACATAGGCTTTCTCGAAATATACCTATCCTGCCATATGTTAGGCTTCTAGAGTCCATAATGACTCTACTATCTTTTATTTTTCATTGACTAATAATTCCTAGATGGCTTACCGATCCTTGGGTATTCTCCCTGCAGGAACATAGGAAGAATACCATTTCCTGCGGCCGGGCGGCCTGTCCTAAGAGGCGACAAAACGACCCACAACCAGATGGTAGAGGATTTGTCCGTCTTTATGGCTGCCACCACCGATCTAGAGTATGCCGCCATAACCTTAAGTTGTGTTCCGGCATCAGTAGCCAGGTTTCAGTCTTACTTTAGAGAGTAGTAGTGCATTTGTAGCTTTGGTGTTGTAAATAGGCGACGGCAACCGCTTTCCATCAGATGGGTTTTCTGTCTATCTGCTGAACTCTAGAAACAAATATTCTAGCACTTTTTAGTCTATTTGGACTCTAAAGGACAATCGACTTAGGCTACATACTTCCTGTTCAATAACGAACATTAATTCATAATTTATACCTACGTAGGCAATATATTTTATACTCTTACATAAAACTATACAAGTATACTTAAATGCATAATAAGCATACGTAAAAGCCATTTCAATTGCTCGATTTTATTAAAATGGTAGAAATGATGTCGTGAATTCCACTTTACTACCACAATTCCGAGGCCCATAAAGAAAATACTTCCCACGTGGCTTGTAACGTGAGCATACCTTGAAAGCGGAAAAGTTTGGGAATGTCATTAAGACAGTTCAATGTTTATTCGAGTTCGGTTCTCTGAGGTGCAGTTGCTTGAGCTTAGGTACCTATAATGAACGGTTTTTTTTCTAGTAATCAAAGTCATAATGCATAAAATAATTTTGTTTTATTGGAAAGTTGGCAATCAGACAAACTCTCTACCCGATGGAGAGTGGTTACTCGACATCGCACGATTGACAATAGATATTAGGCTAAGGATCAATTTCCAAAATCTTTTTCATACACGAATACTTGTTACTGGTTGGACAGTCCTGTTAGATGCTCGGAGCGTGTAGGTGTGTTAAATAGGACTCGATTACATATGAGTTTGTACGAGTATCGTGCGTTTTTGTAATATACCACTTCAAATGAGCGAAGTATTTTGTAGCTTTGCTGCATATTTGACGTGATGAGCCCCATTCCCTCTTTAGTCCCGTTCCTCATAATTTGTATTTATTTGTTATAATAAAAACTTCTAATTCGTAAATGTTCGTTAAGAATCGGATATTATCAGACTCGGTCGCCCCTTTTCAGCTTGTAAAAGCTGGCAGGCGTACGGCGACATGTCATATTGTACCTCCTTATGAGAGTACCCGGAAAGATGTTATCGGATTGCTGTTGCATAAACCACGTTCCTGCCTTTTTCTTACATTTCATAGATTGATTAGCAGCGCAACAAAAATTTTGATTTCTTACAATTTCACATTTTAAGGGCTTTAGTACATTTTGTTTTGTACAGGACAAATGTAATTTCTCATATGTGTCCTACTCAACACTAGCTTATAGCGTGTTGGATTATAAAACCGAAAATATAGTCACAATGCCTTCACAATGTCTGCCTTTTATCTAGGCGAGCTAGACATTTTTAATATCGTACCATGAAATTACCAATCAACCGTGCATGCAATGTAAGTTTGTTACTAAAAATTGCCAGTTTACACGACGACATAAAATATTTCGCTAGGCTAGCATCGCTCGTTCAATTTTATGATCATGACGATGCCGTATTTGGCTATGTACTACCGCGTTAGCTTCGAGAGCACCCTTCGGGGATTAGTGGTGGATATGCCAGATTTTTATTGTCCAGCGCATTATTTTACGATCGTATCATTCGACGAACAGGGTATATATGACTCCACAAAATAGAAGATAATTATGGAAGAATCAATACACTTTCTCCGTAACGATACTATTATTAAAACGAATAAATAAAAATCGTTTTTCTTCCTTGATTACTCCTAATAATAAATATTTATCGTAACTTAACTTTTTTCAAGTTTCTAATTTTTTTAATATCGAGTAGGCCTGTATGAAGGAAGATTATGAACAAGAACCACAAATAATAAAATGGTCAATAATGGAGAAGGCCAACAGCATTACATACAGGTATTATGGGACTAGATAAATTTATAAAATTAGGTAGGTACAAAAATGAGACAGTAAAAAAGAATTTGAACAGTTTAGTACCAAGATGTACTTACTATCTGAAATATAGGGTCTCATGAGATGAGTGATTTAGAAGGTTGGCACTGAAAATCATTGCGGTTTCGGACATGTTTCGGCATAGCAAAATATAGAGTGCCAGCCTCATTTCTGCCTTACTAATTTTTCACATTTTTGCAAAAATTGTATCCCAAGGCGCTAAACATGCATAAAGCTTAATTTTTTCCTGTTTCTCAGATAAACTAAAAATTAATATAACATGGACATGTTGTTTAGATTTTTTAAATATGTTTACCGCGTTTTTCTGAATCCGCCATTTTGCAAGTACTGTGTTAATATAAGGAGGAGAAATTTTTGAAATTGTAGCATAATTTTTTTGTATATGTTTTCTAATCTGTTTGTCTTGCATGTATTGCATTTGGAAAAGGAACTCTATGCGTGAGTCAGAGACTCACACACGACTACTTGTTTTAAAGACTGAACAGATTAAATAAATTATTAATTGCTGCCGTCACTCATTATAAGTTCTAGAGTACTTACATTGTTGTTTTTAGCTTTTATTTTCGTCTCATAAATCCAAATTGTGTCGAGTAAGCAAACAATAATATTGGACGCCACGCTTCTTCAAACATTGGCTTAATTAACTGTACAGTGTAAACATTTGAACAAATATTTGTATATGGATATTAATTAAAGAACTATTTGTTATGTTCTTATACCATTAATAAAATCAGATATTAAGTTATCTAATATCAGCCCATTAATATCCTACAGCTGGGCTCGGTTACTTTCAATGATATGAACGGCATATCTGTTACACTTGTTCAAGGTATATTACCCAGTTTCACACATGTTTAAACTCGGTCTGAAGGTTATCTATTAATAGTGTTCTTCGCCATCAAAAAAATGCATGCACATTACACCATAAAACTATTTACCAAGGTATGCTCTAAAAGCCAATCGAATGCAGGTGCCTGACGAAATTTAGAATCCCTCCCACACCTTTGCACACTTTGTTTCACTTCTACTGTGTGTGAGTTGCGCGCACACACACACACACACATTTTTTCTCTCTTATTTCTATCGCTATGATATGAGAGAGAAAAAGAACGTTGATTTTCGTTTTTTGCTTGTCAGCCAAAACTGGTGGACGTAGGCCTCCCCCAAGTTGATTCAGGATTTATAAATCTAAAACTAAAAAAAACTAGTTCTTAAAGGGGCATCAGTTGTAAATATAAAAAAAATATGTATTAAACAAAAGTAGTAACAAATATTTTAACTAACTATTAAATAAAAAGATTTAAAAAAAATATCCCATCTTCCGAATTAGCTGGAATGTTTATATTAACAGGCCCGTTTATGATAAGAGTTTATTATACGGAAAATTTGTACTTATTAAATTCTTTAACTGGAATCCGAAAGTTAATATGAATAATATGTAATATGAAAATAAAGCACACACTTATTAGATTTAAAGCAAAAATTTCCAACAATATTTTTGTTAACCTCTAAAATATATTGTATTCTAATCGATGTGCTTTTTGTAAATTTCTACAATTTTATGAATTTATTATCTTAGGAGTAACATCATATCCAGATGGTCGTCATTATTAGATACATTTTTGGTGCTTGGTTTGAATTTTTACATCCTAAAGACAAAATGTTATTGATACATATTTCAAAATTTTACCCTAGACAAAGATGTTGGGGCTAATTCTCCAATCTGGAGACCCTGTTCTGTAGTACAGCCCTATAAATTTTAAAATTAGATTTTCGAACAATCAGTCATCACAAACAATCAGTTGACAAAGAAAACAAATATTTTTGTGGACAAACTCCCCAGTTTGGAGACCTTATACAAATAAAGTCGTATGCATATGGTAAATTTATTTCAAAATTTGAATTTTGAACAAGCGGTTGAGCGCGGATTGAAAAAATCGATTCATTACCGACGCTGTCATTAAAATAGTTATATAATTTATTTACCATAACTATCACACTATTGTTTATGAATCAATACAATTATTTGATATCATGTAATTAGATCATGTTATTGTGATATAATCCGAAACTTAGTCTCGGTGCGTCTTCCGCGCAGTAAACACCTACCGACGCTGAGCTCTAAACTTCTCGCAGTATCTGTGAAATTAAGTTGGAGATCGAACGAAATTTAAACTAACGCATTGAACCGATGTTTTATTTGTTATTATTAAAATATCAAGTGATTAATTGATTGCAGAATAACTAACTGTTAAAAATAATGCATTAATTTCCTTAAATTGTATTTTCAGTTTGTGCAACGAAATAATTAAGAGTGCTTATTAAATAAACAAAAAAAGGTTTTGTTTGAATATGGAAGTGCGTGGGGACTAATTAAATACATTAATATAATTTCAGCCAGTATTGTTTAACAAAGTTCCAAATTCAAAATATCTTTTCCGCTGAAGCCAGTAACTTTAAAGGAGTTGCGAAACGTAAGTGACTTTTTTATAATATTTTTCTTTGTAAGCAGCGAGAGTATTATATTACAAAATGTCATTGTACAGATACATATGTAATTATTTTACGAGGGCTTGTACCGCACTTATTCGATGACAAGTAATTAATAAAATAATTTGAATGGTATTATATAAAACAATATATTGTTTTCTTATATATACATATGTATATATTATCACGTCTGTTTTCCATATCAGTAGGCAGAGACGATGTATTTTAGACACACATAAATCTTTTGTTTCATCTGTTCTCTGTGTTATCATCGTATTCTCAAAGAAGTTAAATACGTTTATCACATATAGTACATACATAACTTCACGCCAGGTCCCTTGCGGGGTAGGCACGAACAACAGAGCGCCATTTAAGCTTATTCTTACACACCTCACTTGCTTCTTTGACATTCATAGTTCTTGTCATGCACGCATCACATATAGTTTTATTTTTAAATACAATATATGTACCTAGATTAATTTCGAATGTAGTCTTTAGTGCAGTTTGAGTTTTGGCCTGCCTGATTCACTAGAACACCGTGCTGTCAAGTGTTTTCTGGTAGAGTTAACTTTGTAAATGAAATTTCCGATATTTATTCTAGTCTAGGTATCACTTGGATCCACTCTTAAATTATTGACTGTATATATAAATATAATACAAATTGCTTAGCTTGCGAACGTACAGTGTTTAAATAAGTTGCGCTTTAGTCCTGGTTGATATACAATAAACAACTTTGGGGCCAATCCAAGAAATCCAATCAAGACTAAATAACAGGAAGTTCATTTACGAAATTTACCCAATCAAGAAGCAAACCCGAGACTTCTGCATTCTAAACCAAATCAGATTGATTTTTTAGGAGCATACTTATATTTAGCTGTCTCGGCAGACGTTGTCCTGCCCTCCAAAAAGAAAAATTAGAATCAGATTCCAGCGCCACCTACCGGGTCTTATTGTGAATTTAAATACCCCGGGACCCACTCAAACACACATAAAGTTTAATCAAAATCGTAAAAACCCGTTGTAGAGCCAAGTATTTTTTTTTTTGGATGGGTTACATTATTGATATTTTACTAGGCTTCCCAAATTTTTATGTAGTCTATATGAATCTAGGATGCTGTGGGATTCGAATGGTGAATTTTTTTTAAATTGGCTACCGGACCAATTAAAAATAAAATATCTCACAAACACATAAATACAAATCTCCCCTCTTTATAATAATAGTATAGATTCAATGAAACACATGAAAACATACTGATAAATGTCAATAATGTACTGGACGAGCAAATGCTTTGACCATTAGAGTACAGTGGTCGTGAAAATTAATAACTTGCGTGATCTTGTTACATGAAATCCTATTATAACAGTGAATTTAAATCTTCAATCTGAATTTCATATTTAATTTGCAATATCGACCACACAGACCACCCATTGTACACATTTAGAATATTTTTATACTATACGTTTTTCTGTGTTTTCTGTAATGGTGTACAACATAGATGATACACTATATATAGAGTGTATAAGAAAGTGTTATCTATCTACGAGTATCTATCGGCGCACACGTAGAATTCTATCTTCATGTTTTAATTTTGAAGCGCTTGCAACTTGGATAGCATTTGCATCTAGCGTATAGGGATCTACCATATGTAATTTTTTTTTTCATGACTTTAACAGACAGGCGGAGGACCCACCTGATGGAAAGCGGTTTATATCGCCTATGAACATTTCTAACAATAAAGGTTCTACCAATGTGCTGCCGCTTTGTAAAGGGAGATCACGTTCCATGACCACTAATGCCCAAACACAACTCAAAGTTGTTATGGTGGCATACTCTTGATCAGAGGAGGTAGCCATCCAGATAGGCTAATACCCTACCACCTGGCTGTGGGTTATTTTGTCACCTCATACGATAGGCCGCTCCGCCACATGAAATTGTATTCTTTCTCCGTTACTGCATGGAGCACTCCTTTTATTTATTACTTTTTTAACCTAGTAGAGTTCTTTTTTACGTGATGCAAAGTTTAGAAGCGCATTGACTTTTAATCAAAGCTCTTCTCAGGTCTCTAAACTACTTCAGGTAAAAAAATCACGATGAAATGGGTTTATATTCAGTACTGTGAAGATAAAAATTAACTCATTTTCACATACATACGTATGTCCATGCGTATAGAAATTAAATAATTTGAACAAAGACAATAATCTAGCAGAAAATAGTAGCTCAGTGGTTGAAGTTGTAACGTATCTCGTTGCAATGACGTGGGTTTGTATCACAGTGAGATAGCATGCATCGCTTTGGTAATTTTCTATGGATATTATATTATATTAGTATTTTTTCTATTATCCCATGTTAGAGACAATATACTGACAGATTATTAATTATTCTCTAGCTTTTATTATTATAAATATCAACATATTATAATTCAAAATATTTTTTTAAGTATCACTTTCAAGTTTTCACTGTTTTAATCTAAAAAATATTATTGTCAGTTTTATTTCGGTCCAAATTGGTCCTATGTTTAATCATCACTCTTATTGGCTCTCTATTCTTTGGTGTACAATATAAAATTCATATCTCATTCTCTCGCAGGCTTAATACTATAGATTTATGTGTCTATCTCTTTTTAGTGTCACTTTTTCGTTTCATCGAGTTTCAAATCACAACGATTCTAAAGAAGCTTTACTTCAATAAAATTTAATTAAAAATAAATCTTGTACTGTACGCTGCTTCCTTATAAGGTCTACATGGTACCTTAGAAGGAAACGGAGTACAGTCTAAGTATTAGACTGAACAATATACTCGTACATAACGTAATACTGTAGTATAGATATTGAATGGTACACCTATACCCAGCCATGTCACTTGTCGACGTTTAATTACATTTGCTTGTCAATTATAGAGCAAAGGAGATTATCCAATCACGTCGTGTTACAGTAAATTTATCGTGTTCTATATTTCTGTTAGTGGTTTGGATTTACCCGACTTATATCATAGTTATGTGATGTTTATATCATGGTTATATCATAATGATAAGCTCCTAGTAAAATGTAATTCTGAAAAGTTTCTAAATCCTACGATGCCGTTCTTTCCTCCCTTTTTGACGAATTTAAAACATATCTTTAGGCCAAATCCATGAAATTTGGAAAATAACCTTATTAATAAATACTTGAAACTTTTGACTGACTTGATTTTTAAAATGGTCTCCTTTTTGTCTAAATACTGAAATAGGGTAGAGAACTTGAAAGAATTCGGGATGACAAATATCAAAGAAACTATTATAACGGTTTATTTATAGTTAAATTTTCGTTTAAAAAAAAGTCTAGCAATGTCAGCCAGTTACCGCCCAAGAAATGCTGGGTTGATGTTGTGAAGTATGACATGCATACTAATGGTCTCAAAACCGGGAAATGCTGAAGAACGTGTGAAGTGGAGTAGAAAAAGTAGGAAAGCGGTCCCTAAGCGTTGGAGCGTACGCACCGAACGCAACCTTACCGAAAATTTTAAATATCGACCCACATATATACTAATAAAGATTACACAAATGGCTGTTGGATAAATGTTTTTACTTCGTAAACAAATTTTTAGGGTAATTTTTTGGCAAATTACATTTGATTGACATTTTGATTTATTTGTAATGTTATTTCATTTATAAAACATATCCCATAGTACTAATACATATTACATAACATTATACAAATATTACATTACATAGATTAAAATTAATACACACAATTCAAAAAGTTACACACACATACATATTCACATTCGCTCTTATTTACATACTTTGTTATACTTTGACTATACTATTATGAATAGCGCAGCAGTGCCTAACGTAGGTATAGTCTACTCTATCAGCATCAATGTTATATTTATTACTTTTGTAAAATTGTGTATTTCTTTTAAATAATCTTAAGTAAAATTTGCACGCCTCATAGGCAAAACATGTGAGTCTTGTATTCTTTGTCCACCTCAAAATGTATGTACCATGCTTTAAGCAAATAAATGAATTTGAATTTGAACCGGGATTTAACACTCGGATGATGATTTCATTCATTTTCGATTAAAAACTGTTTAAGGTCCCTTAGGCAAATACAAACCATGGACATTTATTGCCACCATAAAACACTTCCAGCAATTGGCCGATTTTGCAAGATATGTAGTGGAACATAAGGGTTATTGTGTAATAAAATATTTCATACGGGCTTAGACAAGAACCGTGTGAAGGCATTATACTAAAAATAAAGAAAACATTCTACACGTAATTCACTTCCATAACCGTTCCCATAAAAACAACTTAAATCAACAATTGCAAAAAGTAACTAAAACTCGCTGCAATAATTAGGGTTATACAAACATTTCGCACGTTCGATGCAGTATGGCATTGATTGATGGGCTTTGGCAAGAATTCGAGAACTCGAGCCTTTTCGAGACTCATGAGTTTGAAACTTGAGACTTGGCCAAAACTTGTATGTAATGTGTATATGATGAATGGTTGGGCCAACCGCGGTCGAACTGTTAACTCTCAACTAAGCTTTTTGCTTGTCAGATTTTGAAAAGTTTTGACGGTGGGTTGTTAGTGCTTTAAGGGTGCTAAAATTGAATGTACAACTATTGCTTATTCAGTAAGCTTTTAAAAGGGTTGAATTGTAATTCCAAATTTGTGTTTTGGTATATAATAAATCATTGAGACAACATTTTGTAGCTACGTTATCTTAATTTTACAAAACGGTTGGTAAAAATATAAATATTGTCTTGTAAATGCAAAAAATGCAAAAAGGCGCCAACTACCTTACAAATTTCTTTGTAGGTACTTAGTTAAGAGTTAAGGAATTTGCAAACTTTCTTAATTTTTGCTTATCTTTTTGATTTTGAATTACAGTGAGTTTGTAGGCTTACAATAAATATACAAACACCTAAACAGTCACTTTTACATATGGTTCTATATTGCTATAGTTTTGTTTATTTAATTTTAAGTATTCCATAGAAAAATAAATTAACATTTGCTGGCATTTTTTCTAAATATGAGCTGATGTCCAATGGTGCGATTAACAAGCCTTTTATTTAACATACACAGTAATTAATGAAAATTTTCTCACATAACTTTCATCCTGATATGGATAATACTTTATTACACACTAAAATGAAAAAACATATAACTATAGTAGTAATAGCATAATATTTAAAATCTCTTTTAGGTTAGATTCTAATTTGTTTTGCTAATTAAAAAAACATACAAAAGTATTTCATAAAGTAGACTTCAGTCATCTACAAACACTCCAAAAGAACAAAGTAACGACGTGATTTATCTAAGTTGTTACGCAATAAAGGTCTCGAAATAGCCTCGAGTACCTTTTGTGCAACGCCCTTTATAAATATTTACGTACACTTTTCAACAATACAGGGAAGTGCGAATAGGGTACGGTAGTACATTAATGTTAAAATTATAAAGACCAGATTAATCTCATATAATGTGAAACAGGGTTTATACAGTGTATAATGTAAACACGTTTTTATGGCCTACCGAAGTAAAATTAACTTAAATACGTCCTGTTGTGTAGGCGGATTTTCTAAAATAATATTCTGTTATAAATCATGTTATACTCTAGTAACTATAGCCGCTATTTCGTTCATGTAGAAAATAAGTCAGACTTTTTAGATTACGTTTTCAAATAGACAATATGGAAACAATGTTTTAATTAATTCTATAATTATTAAGATACTAGTAAAGCCGACAGTCGTTTAAAACCCAATTTCATTGTTACAATTATGAATCTAAATCAACCAGGAACCTTTTCAAACATAAAACAAAATTTGATCAAAATCGGTCAAGACGTTTTTGAGTCTAAGCCAGACTAACGAACAGAAATTGTTTTTTATACACAGATAAAATTTTCAAGTGGCCCCTAGGACCAAACGCTACTATACAAAATAGTGAAAAACACTCAAAAAGTCTTGAAGCCGATTTTTAAGAAAACTAAAGTAGTATCTTAGATTTTTGAAAAATCAATACCTATGTTAGGAATATTGTATGGCCTAGAAAATATTGTAAATATGGTCTGTTTTTGTAATTATATATATGATGTGTAATAAAATGTTTTACCTCTCTCTCTCTCATTTTGGCTACTATCGTAAAAATAAACACACCAGTGTGTACCAAATCATAGTGTAGCTTGTAAGGACCAATTTCTGTGAAGGGCAAACCAAGGGAATGATTTAGAACAAATTTACATAAATAAAAATTATTATTTGTAAGTTACTACTCTATGCGTTACTAACCTATTGATAAGATTGTGATGAGACTGTGGTAAGGTATCCTGATCCTCCATGATGAAGGGTGTCCCGCGGGATTTCTATCCCAAAATATTGGTCTACATCTACATTATAAAATTCTTAACATGTCGTGTCAGTAAAATTAAACTTACTTAAAAAAAAACGACTGGAAAATAGTTTATAAATAATGGAGACGATGCATTTTTTGTTTAGATTTTTTTATCTGTTTGTCGTTTTATTTGTTTGTTCGAGATTCACGTAAAAACTATTGGGCCATTTACATTAGAATTTGGTATATGTACATTTTACTCTAATTACCAAAAGACGGCTAGCGCTGTGGGTAAGAAGTGAGAGAGGAGGAGCCTGTCTACCGCTTCCGTATACTCGAGAGAAAGAGAATCCAGACAGAGGACGCCGTAACGCGTTACGTAACGAAGAGTACGAACCTTCCCTTAAGAAGTTATCACTCCAATAATAATAAAATGCTTATTTATATTCTCACGTAATGTATACATATAATAAAATTGTAGAGGTCGAATTTCTGTACAATAAAAAAAAATGCTAAAAACCGAACTAATTTAGATTTTTTAGAATTTTTTGTTTCTCTGTTTGTACCGGCTAATCTCCGAAACTACTGGACCGATTTACATCATATTTTGTATGGTTATACCTTATATCCCTGGTCAACATATAGGATACTTTTAATCCCGAAAAATTAAAGAGTTCCCGTGGGATAGTTAAAAAGCTTTAATTACTTAAACAGATTATAACAGACTAAAAGTAATTTCTCTCCAACGTAACATTATAGAAGCGGATATTTTAACAGGGTGTGGTGTCGGTGAGAGAGTTTTATCTATCATATTAATATATAAAGCTGATAAGTTTGTTTCTTTGTTTGTTTCTAATCTAATCTCAGGAACTACTGGTCTGATTTGATTTTTTTTCTGTATTAGATAGCCCATTTATCGAGGAAGGTTATATAGGCTATATATCATCATGCTAAGAGCAATAGGAGCGGAGCACCAATGAATGAATGTATGTTTAAGTGGGTTCCCAGATGGTTTAGATTGGAACTAGAACCGGTAGGTAGCGCTGAGAAGGGGTTCTAGAATCCTCCTAATCACCGGGAGCGATTCTGGTGATTTTGTTTTAGTGTGTTTGAGTGCGTTCCCCGATGGTTTAGATTCGCAATTAGAACCGGTAGGTGGCGCTGAGATCGGGTTCTAGAATCCTCCTAAACACCTGGACCGATTATGGTGATTTTGTTTTTGTGTCATGAAATAAAGTCTTTTAGGAATTCAGAAAATATGGCGGTACGAAGTTTGCCGGGTCAGCTAGTACTAAATATTAATGTTTTGCAGTGCCGAATACACAATGGTTCGGTAAATTAACCGTTAATAGCTGGACCATTTCCCTCGGCATTATTCAAGTGCACAGGTGTCGTTTATCGGATAATACTCTGTTAATCTTAAAAATATTATCGCCTTAGTTTGCTGTGGGCAGACAACAGATGGCACCGCATATTATTAAAGCGTTAAGCTTAAGTTTAGCCAGATCTTTATTGTTAGAACGTTTTTACTGTTTTAATAAAATAAAATAAGACACACATTGTGTATCGCAAGCAAGTTACGCTTGGGTAATATACAACGGACTACACCGGGCCTATCTCAGACATCCAGATCATAGTAAATAATGGAAAATATGTTTACGAAATCTACCACGTCAAGAACGGAACCCAGAGCTTCTGCGTTGTAGTCAGACATATCGGCACCCAAAGATGTTTAATTAATTGATGTTGCGAAAGTCGATATGCTAGTGAATGGTCTTACAAAGGACATAGAGGAGATAAAAATTGAACCTTGGAGTCCTGGAAGGATGTTTAAGACATCCTCGGAATTTGATGCTAGTGTAGTTTTTTACTGCATGAGTTCAGCAAACAGGCAGACGGAACACCTTATGGAAAGTGGTTACCGTCGCCTATGGACATTTGTAACGTCAAAGGTGCTAACAATGTGCTGCCGCTCTCTACAGGAAGACTGGTAACTTAACACTAATACTGGTACACAACTCAAATTTGTGATAGCGGCATACTGTCGATACATACATACCCAACCAACTGTCTGTGGGTTGTTTTGTTGCCTCTTATAACAGGCTGCAGGAAATTGTATTGTTTTATCCGTTCCTGCACGGATGAATGTACTGGTAAGATTTTTCAGATTATACTTTTAATTTTAAATTTTGAGGTTTAAAATAAAAAATTGTATGACTAGCAGTTGACACATAGTAAAGGTAGTAAGTAGTATGATAAACGTCGACTTACTTCGTTAAGGAATCAAAAAATAATAATTCAAAGAATCAAAATGAATGTTACATACACGAACAGTAGAACACTCGGATATGAAGATTACATAACGTATTCCATTATTGGCAAAATGGTTACAGAATCTTAAACAATAAAAACACTATTATTTTTAACATCCGACTAAGGCTTTAGGTAGATATTCTAATGGTATCATATATGGTTTCTGAATCAAACAAGTATGAGACAATTCATATAACATTCAGAAATATCACCGCCTCCGTATACAGTTGCTTGACCACCCGTGAAATGACTTCATTGTCAAAGTAAAGGCGAGCGCACATTGAACCGCGTCGCGACGCAACCTTCTTGCCAGCAATCGCACCGTCCATCTACTCTTACCTCCTAATTCATAATTATACTGTATGCATATATACGTATACGAGATTTATAGTCTTGTTGAAAAAGACTTAAAATGTTTTTCATAATCGCATAATGACTGTGAATATGAAGTATATGTATTTTAACGAGTCTATGAACCTCGTTTAAGTAATATGAATAATAGAGTTAGGAGTTGGAGTTTAAATTCTTTATAATCTCGTATACATGTACCCCACGTAAATGATGCATACGGCAGTCTGTAATTCATACCTACATATATAAAAGAAAGTCGTGTTAGTTGCACTATTTATAACTCAAGAACAGCTGTACCGATTTTGATGTAAATTGGTGGGGAGGTAGCTTAAAACCAGGAGACGGATAAAGGATACTTTTTATCCCGATGGAATCGATAGGTGGCGTTGAGATCGGATTCTAGAATCCTCCGTATCACCTAGACCGATTTTGTTGATTTTGTTTTTGTGTTTGAGTGGGTCCCCGGATGGTTAAGATTCACAATTAAAACCGGCAGGTGGCATTGGGATCGGGTCCTCGAGTTTTATTTTTTCAGAGCAGGTTAGCGTCTGCCGGGGTCGCTAGTATTAAATAAGATAATCTCTGAACGATATATCGGTATACTTTGCCCTACATGAACGACTCTTGATAATTATTGAAGTAATCTGTTCTTTAACATTTTCAGTGACACATTTCAAGAAACTGATATGTATACGAATTCGTACTGAGTTGACGTTTTCTTCTAAATTATAATACAATAGTAATAATGACCTCTACTATTTACGAGGTTATCAATATTCTTGGTATTAAGGTCAATAAGTAACTAAAACTCAATAAGAAAAACATGGTTATTCAATAATAACAAGTTTTCTAAAACATCGAATAATCATTTATAAACATAGATCTTCATAAATCAATCTTTCTTATGACCAATATTACATTTTTATTGGCTCATCGGCCTGCTGATTTAAGTTGCGTGAAGCTAGAAATTCTGCCGCGGAAGAAACACAGGAGAGAGTCTTGAGGCCGCTAGATGAGGGAGCGTAGTAATTCCGCGCTCTTCATTTTGCCACCGCAGAGTGCTTGATGCGCTCTGCAGTGACAATGAAGAGGCTGCTTTGGTCGCGAAGCAGGCATTTCCCATTTATCGCGGCCTTGGCTATAGGAGAATAAAAGGGAAACCGAGGGTTTAGTGGGTATTCCGAAAGTGGTAATTTAGCTACAACAGGGTAAGACCAGGCCGGACAACCTCCGCACGTCCTCAGTAAGTGGATTTCTCTTCGTCAAAAAAGGAAGCAATTCTAGTTTGAATATGCGTTCACCTTAAGTCGGAATGGATATCTACTAAAATCGGATTTGTATAAGTATTAGCTAATTCTTTACAAATGGCTAAGCGTGGGCGATATGCTTTATTTTTATCTATAAGATTTACGATTTAAAGAATTGAGATCATTTGTTGAGCCTACAGTTTTTGGGTTCCGTTCGTCTGGCGTCAATACGGAATACTTATTTATATTTGCTTTGTTTGGCTCCCTTTGTCACTATTTAGGACATAAATATTTTAGTATTTATTTTTATTATTTCTTTTTTGTTTTGTTTTTTTTTGGTATAGGTAGGTATATTTATTTATATTCTTTCTTACCTTGCAAACAACTATTTTCTTTACTATTTTTAAACGTTATTCATTTACTACTCTTACAGTCAATTTATATTATAGCATTTTACTATTTTTACTACTTAACATAAAACTAATTGTTATTTTTTGTCATATAAACTAATTCTAATTAAGATGTACTTAATATTCGTGTGTAGCATTATCATCGGTTCTTGTTTACTTTAATAATTACGGTTACATTAATGATAATTTAAAGTATATACAAAAGGACTAAATGTCCAAGGAGTTTGGATAGCAACAACATACCTTCAATAAAAGTTGATAACTAACTCGAGATAGAGCCTTAAGTGAGGCTCTATGTTGAAACGGTATTTTTGTGTATTTAGAAAATAACTAGTCAAACGGGAGTCATTCAACGTATATTCTTTGTGTTGTACAACTACTGATTAATATATATATTTTTTTATTGGAGGAATTCAGCAGACAGGCAAACGGCCCACTTGATGGAAAACGGTTACCATCGCCTATGAAAATTTGCAACACCAAAGCTGCTAATGCCGGAACACAACTCAAGGTTGTTATAGCGACTTACTTCAAACCAGGGGTAGTGGCCATCCAGTCAGGAAAATGCCCTACCACCTGGCTGCGGGTTGTTTTGTCGCCTCTTACGCCCGCCGCAGGAAATTGTATTCTTTCTCCGTTCTTGCACGGATAGATATTTCTTATTTGATATGATCTCCTTTTTTTGCTGGAATACAGCAAGCAAGCTGATAGCCCACTTGATGGAAAGCGATTACCTTCGCCTATGGGACATTTGCAAACAACGAAATTTAATGACACTTTAAAAAAACCCCATGTGGTAGGTCCGTATGGAGATATCCATATAAGCAAAATTTTCTAGCAAAAAAACAATAGATTCCAAGACATAAAAACACGGTATTGGCGAACACTATTCAGTAACTGAGATGTCAAATGACTATCGGTAAGACTGATTAGAAAAACAAGGAAAAATTGTTGAAACATTGGTCATAAAGTCAACTGGGGCAGTGAACTTGCGTTTGCGCATCGCAGTGCAATCAACACTTTAATTGACGCAATGAGGCGATCCGTCAGATAAACAAATTAGCGATAGGCTTATAATGTTACTATATTCAGAAGTCCAGTTTCAGGTGAATGATTTCGGGTACGGAAGGTTTTTGGTTCAATAACCTAAACTCTGAGTCATAGATTTATTAGTCAGGAAGGCATTAAACATTAAAAACCCGTAAGAATGTTTTTTTGGGTTTCATAGCCATTTCACAGCCAGTTCCAGGTATTTTTTGGTACTGGATCTAACGGGTCTAAGATATAATACGTCTTAAGGTGCCCACTTTAACTAAGTATGCTTTTTTAAACGGTGATTCTCCTTCATCCGGTCATGAAGAACGGATGCAGGGAACGGATCGGATCGGACTGTGAAAAAAGCATACTGGGCGCGCATAGTAGGTCGGCAACCTGTTCATTGTCATAAGTATCGGTAAAAAGATAGAGTGGAAGCTGAACTGGTCGAATTTCAAGCCCACAACGGGTAAGACATTGTGCAGAGCAGAGGAAAATGGCGTGCTCTCGTTTCGAAGGTCGAGATTAACTTTGGGTTGCTTTGCCAACAAAGTTAGTTATATCATAAGATGTATTCTGTATGCCATTACACAATGGTATGGCATGGTGGTCTATTGGTAATCAGTTTTGAGTTCAGTAATTAAATTTCAGTAATGAGGAAATATTATTAACCGATCAAGAAACATCATTATAATAATAAGCCCTAATTAACGACAAAATAAACGACCATTTATTATGAAAATTGTAAAATGTGTGGTGTGTCTACTTTTAAACTAAGAAGTGGAAAATAAATAAAAAGTTGAATGTGTTAGAGCAGTGGTTCCCAAACTTATTTTGTATACCGGCCAGTTTGAGAATAAATAATTTTTTAGCGCCGCCATGTTTTCACCTACTTAAAAAAACACTATAACGTCAAATTAAATTAATTGATTATTGAGAGCTACATTAGTGGAGATTAAACATTCATTCTAAACGAGAGTTTTACTATAGCCCGCAAGAGTTAACTTGAGACCTAAGCGCAGTAGGTAGTACACAAAGGCGCTGAGGTCTCAAGTTAACTCTTATGGGCTACACCTGCCAATGCCCATTTTTTATTCTGGGTCACTTATCACCCCCTTTTAGGCTTGCAGCGCCCACAAGGGGGCGTTATCGCCCACTTTGGGAACCACTGTGTTAGATTTTAACGGAAATTGGTTTGAACAATGTCCGTCAAGTATTTTTTTAAAATTTGGAGTATTTTCGATTAAAGACTTATTAGTCCTCCATAAACACTTCAATAAGCGTCATCCGACACACACTAAGTCCTTTACTTCTTGTTTTATCATTTAAAAATCTCTTAAACTGATAACCATAGTTCATTTTTACAATTTTTCACCAGTGAATGAAAAATTTAAACAAAAATGTTATGAATGAGCACATGCACTACATAGTGAGGAGAGATAAAAGTAGCGTGACAAAAATAATGTTAAACTGGAAGATTGACGGGTACGAATATATAGGTAGACCAAAAAAGAGATGAATAGATTCTATGAAGGATGATTTGTGTTGTTACAGAGGATGTATGTCAGAAAAGAGGAGTATGAAAGGAAAAAAACATTGTGTCGACCCCAAACGATTGGGAGAAAACGAATCAAAAGATAGTAACTTTATTGCGTTACTTAATAGCATTTATGTTCTTTGAAAAACCGTGTTTAGTTTGTCTCACTGTATAGGTTGTGGAATGTTTGCAGCAACAGCAATGCGCGAGCGCAAGTTCACTGGCCCACTTGTCTCTATGATCAATCTTGTAAACAAACAAGCGGCTAAATAGAGTTATTAACATGTTTTTATAGACCACCCGAATGTTTGATGTAAACGCCTCTAGCTAACATATCATAATTGATGACTATGCCTTTTTATTTTGATTAGCGGAGTTCATTTTCATGGTTCTAGTGTTTATGAGACACCGAATCTTCTAGTTAAAATACAAACAATGTATTTATTATTTATTGTTGAGATCTAGCGAGTCTGCCTACCCCTAATAAGAAACAGTCGTACCTACCTATGTATGTGTATAAAATTAGTAAAAAGAATAGCTGTCGCTTTCAGCTTAGCTTGCAATTAAAAATGATGCAATTGCAATTTATAACATACTAGCTGTCCCGACAGACGTCGTCCTGCCCGGTAAAAAATAGGGGTTGATCGTAGAGGGTTGAAAATTTAGGGTTGTATGTATCTTTTAATGCTGTATCATAAAAAAATAGAAATTAAACATTTTGTCTAAAAAATAAATAAAAAAATTTAGGGGTGGACTACCCCTAACATTTAGTGGGATGAAAAATAGATGTTGGCCGATTCTCATAGATACCGGATAAGCACAAAAAATTTCATCAAAATCGGTCAAGCCGTTTCGGAGGAGTATGGCAACGAAAACTGTGACACGAGAATTTTATATATTAGATATGTTATAAATTCTTTGAAATATCGAACTTAATTTTTACTTAGACACATACCCGTAAAGCCAGCTAGGGAAGCAAAGGTAGAATTAAGCATGAGAGAAACACATTAATATTGTCGTTGTCATATCACTGCTGTTGCCATTGCGATGTAAATATTTGTTAGTGAATTTCGACGGTCGTGCCAGAGTTGGAGCGCCATATTCTCGAGTATATTGGTCTACCTCTCGAGAACAGTAGTACTTTTTCTGGATGAAAGATACTCTATGACCTATTCTATACAACATGCATGCTCAATTACGTGATGATTAGTTGAGTAGTTAATGAATTCAAACGTCATAAACAAATAAACATTCATATTTATAATAATAGTAAGAACTAAATTAATGGTTTCGTGGAGAAACGGAGAAAGCTTACAATTTCTTTTAGGCCGGGCGTTGTAAGAGGCGACAAAACTACTCACAGCCAGGTTATAAGACTCTTGCCCGTCTGTATGCTGATGGTAATCGTTTTCCATCAAGCCATCTGGCTCTCCGCTGAACTCGTGCAGTAAAAAAAAGTGTGCGTATGTTAGAACTCTTTGAAGGTTAATGTGACCTTCAAAAAACGTTCTTGAATTTAGTTGACATAAAAAAATGAATTTGAACTCGACCATAAAATTGTTTAGTTTGTCATGAAATAACCTAGATATGAGAATCGCTGACAGGTGATCTAAACGCATTTATATGACATATCAGCTATGTGTAAGACAAAATAAATATTTGCTCATACATATTTAAGCAAAGATGAAGTCACTATTCTGAAAAATGTTAATAATACCGCATGTTCAAAACGAACCGCGGATATGAGTCACTTATTTTGCATATAATGCATATGTCACCCATAAATTTACAATTTTAGAAGATTTCTTGTATTCATGGACTTATCAAAGTTGGTTTTTGTTTAGGGAAGTCTGGTGTTCTCCGTCTCCACATTAACCGGCAAGGATTTAGCTTACAGCAAAAAAAGAGTCTTGCGCGTATGTCATAAGGTTGAAATCGTTCTCACCGACTCAACGAATCGATGCTTGTGTTTACTTAATCTTTTTTTTTTTTTTTTTTTTTTTTTTTTAGCCAGGGGAAATCCGATTGAGGACTAAGCCGCGACAGGCACAGAAGCCTGGGGGATGCTCGCGACCCGGTGAGACAGTGTGGGATTCGCCAGATCGGGGGTGGCACTAGCGTGCCCGGTCAGAACCGGTGCCACGCTATTGCCACTCCCCACTTAGGGATACCCACTAAAACCCCTGGGTGATCCGTCCTGTGCCTTATGCCAGGGCTACGGGAATAGGCTACCCGGCTCCGCATTCCCTGGCAGGCGTGGGCCCCGCTCACTGGGCCTCTTCCAATGCCGGGGGAGCTACTCCCCCGGTGACGTCTCGGTCTTTTCCGGGCGTGGGGCGGTCTGTAACGCGCCCCACGGGAAGAGAGACGAGCGCGCACGGAACACTCGCGCTCTCATCTCGACGGCATGTGCGGGTGAGTGAGAACCTCTATACCCCTAGAGGCCCCACCCGCGCCGCCCGCTTACGGTGGCCGAAGGTCTAGGTCAGACCTCCGGCGTCGGCGCGTCCTCCTTTGTCGGGAGCGGAGCAAGGAAGTGCGCTCACGCTCCCGTTCCGCCTCCTCCTTCGCAAACATGACGTGCTCGCAGAAGGAGGAGACGGCGTCCCATCCGGTGCGGCTCCCGACCATGGTGCAAACCACGGCCGGGAGCGAGAGGTCCAGTCCGGTAAAGGCGACGAGCTCTCGGCGCTGCTCCGTCCATGCAGGACATTCCTGCAGGGTATGCAGCGCCGTATCCTCGTCGCCTGTGTCGCAATGAAGGCACCCTGAAGTTGCCTCGCGGCCGAGACGACACAGGTACCTCCCGAAGCAGCCGTGCCCCGAGAGGACCTGCGTCAGCCTGAACGTCAGGGTGCCGTGTCGTCGTCCAATCCATTCTTGCAGGACGGGCCTCACCGCCTCGATGGTGGCGGGGCCCGCGCTGGGGCGTCTGAGGCGATCTTCCCATACTCCCACGGCGACCTGGCGGAGCTCCGACTTGCACGCCTCGATTTCGCGAAGCGCGGGTCTGGAGTCCCTGGCCAGGGCTTCTTTGCGCCATACATACAATGACGCCAGCACCCTGGCCTCCAGGTCCCATGGGAGGGATCCGGCGAGTAGAGAGGCCGCTTCGAAGGACACCGTACGGTATCCTCTTATCGCCCTGACGGCCATCATACGCTGAGCTTGTCGCAACAGCGGAGCGTTGCGGGCCGTCAGGCGGTCTGCCCACACTGGGGCCCCGTAAAGGGCCATCGACCGTACGATGCCTTCGAAGAGTTTTCGGCACGTGGCGTTCGGCCCCCCGACGTTGGGGAGCAAGCGCGACAGCGCACCCGCTGCCCCCTTGAGTCTGGGGAGCAGCTGCCGAAAATGTGCCGAAAAATCCCACCGGCTGTCGAGGACCAATCCCAGGTATTTCATGGTCCCCCCAATGCCGATGCGGATGCCTCCTACTATTATAGCGGTGTCTGGAGGTGGACGATTTCGAGGACCGTGAAAGAACACGGCCTCGGTCTTCTGAAGCGCCACCTCCAGTCCAAGACGCCGGATCCTGCCTACAACTAAGGACACCCCAGCCGTGCCTAGAAGACACGCCTGCCTGTGGGTCCTCCCTCGTGCTGCGATCAATGTGTCATCTGCGTAGCATATGATGCTGACGCCGGGGAGGACCCTGCTGCGTAAAGTCCAGTCATATGCGATGTTCCACAGGAGGGGACCGAGAACCGACCCCTGTGGAACACCGCACACCATGGCTCGCCGATTCCATCCCTCGTGGACCGGGTAAATGACGGCTCTTTCATTTAAGTAGTCCCCGACTATTCGGCGGAGGTAGGGAGGCACCCCAAAATACCGGAGTGCCTCCATGATGCATGACCAGGGCAAGGAATTAAAGGCATTGGCGATGTCAAGAGACACCGCCAATAAGACCTCGCCCCGGGAAACTGCTTCCTCCGCCAGGCTTCTCAAGCGCATGACTGCGTCGATTGTAGAGCGCCCCGTGCGGAAGCCGAACTGGTTGTCCGCCAAGTCCGGCCCCGTCGTCGATAAGTGTTTACTGAATCTGTACCAACTGGTGTTAAGGGATTTCCTAATACGAAATATAATATTTTTGACCAACTACAAAACTATGTGCGTATTGTAAATAAAAGTCACGCATAAAAATAACTCAGAAAAAGCACCAAGATTCGAACTTTATTTGAATGAGTAAAGCTCTTTCAATGTGACTCATTACGATAATGAATTACATTGAGAGTGCCGATGGGTAAAACGCATCTGTCTACTTTCGACAAGTTCGGAGGATATACGTTACATGTCTTTAAAATATGGATGTCTTGCCCGGTAATGGGATGTTCCAAGGGCGATAATTTTGCACAAAATAAAAATAAATGTTTTATAATTATTAACAGAAAAGTTGTAGTCAACAGTGTAAGATAAAAACAGACCAAATAAACATTTCAAGTATTATTCAACTGCATTACCATCCCGTTACGTGTATATTTTGTTCTTTACTAATATGCTTATTTTTTTCATTCCAGATATTGAATCTCAAGACAAAAATGGCTATCTGGAGGATACTATTCTTAATATGCATCATAACTTTGTTTGTTGAAGCAAAATGGTATCATCATCAAAAACGCGAAACAAAGACCAACATCTGCGAACCTGTGTACAATAGTACTAATGTTGTACAATGTTATTGTGTAAAGGATAATAAAGATCCCGAAATAGTAAGAAGCGCTGATTGTTATCTAACCAAAGAAGGCATCTATCCCGACGACAGCAGCTGGGATACGTTTAATACCCTCAAGAATGCGAACAAACTCGTACTGACAAATACAAGAGGAATCACTTTGAGATACATCCCAACAAACGCATTTAAACAAATGGATTCCTTGTTAAAATTGGACATAAAATACGCCAATATTGAAAAAGTTGAAGAGTTCGCTTTTGCTAATCTGAGTTTCGTCGAAGAAATTTCACTAAGAGACGATCAAATTAAAGTATTAGGGAAAAATGCTTTCGCTCATCATAGGGATCTTGTTACTTTGAATTTGGACACAAATAATATTGGAGAGATTAACCGAGATGTGTTCGTCGACTTACCAAGTTTAGAAAAACTTTATTTGACGAGTAACAAAATTACAACTATACACGATAGAGCATTTATTAATCTGATTAACTTAAAGGAATTAGAAATAGACAGAAATGCCTTATTCAGTTTGAACAGTGAAACATTTTCGGGCTTAAATAAATTACAAAAGTTGGACTTGAGTATGAACAGTTTGGAGGTAATAGGAGATAATACGTTCCTCCCTTTAAAAAGTCTTAAATCCTTAAATCTGGAAGGTAACAATATCCAAATGCTCGATGAGAAGGCATTCAATGGGCTATCTGAGCTTCAGTCACTTTCACTAGCAAGGAATAAATTGGTAGATATTGATAATGTGAAAATATTCGAAGGAATGACAGATTTGATTATGTTGAGTCTGAGGGGAAATCAAATACGTGACTTGAAGACTGAAGTTATGGCACCGATTATATCTAATTTCTATAGGAATACCAGTACGAGTTTGGATCTTGAAGGTGGGTTTTAGTAAAATTTTTATTGATTAATAGCAGTGTTAAGTTGTCCATTGACTAGTTTTCTCCTTGGCCTGTTTTTTTCGTTCACTCATCGCCATTCATCAATCAGATTTCTTGATGAAATCGCAAAATCAAACTGAAACTTAGTTATTTCAAATTTTTAATATGTTTATTACTATGTATTATAAACGTTACGTATACGTTGTACCTGCGTAATAATTCCAAGGAACACCTCTTACCATCTCCAATAGTATCGTGCGTGATCCATGGCGTCGTCATAATGAACGACATGCAGTTTCGGAGTCATCTGGAAGGCAAGAGTAATCTTAAATCTAAAAAGCCTGGTGTGCTAAAATGGTCGAAGCAGTATTTCACCCCGCGGCAAAGACTTGTGCTTTATGAAGGCGCAGATTAGGTCGCTTATGGTGTATCTGTGGACACCCCTTTTAGCACCCCTTTTAGCAGACTGACCTCCTCGACTCTATCCAACGGATCGCCGTTTGTATAGTCGATAGAGGATTCATACTAACGGACGGCTTAGAAACGCCTAGCCTTCGGAGAGACTTTGCGTCTCTCTATCTACGTATTTTACCGTCTGTAAACGAGAGAGTTACAGTCCGAGGATCTATTTGATTTGGTGCCAATGTCTACAACCATACCGCTCGCCGTCGAAGGGATGTTCTCCCTCATTTTCTTGATTTCTTACGCTCAACTACTCTACTACTCTTCTGTAGAATGTTTGTTCTGCGTTCTACAATGATTTGAAGGGAACTTCTCACCCAGGTTTTCTCTACGCTATGATGACATGAGGTCGTTTAAGAAGGGCGTTATAAAATTCCTTAGAGGCCGGTAACGCGTTGGCGATGCCTCTGGTATTGCAAACGTCCATAGGTGACGTTAAATACCTTCCATCAAGTATGCCGTTTAGTTTATTGCCTGCCAAAGCGAATTAAAAAAAAATACTCAAATATCAATCGACACTTTAACAGATTTTTCATTATATATAAGTTGCAAAAGTGTAAAAAATATTACAAGATATAAAAACTGGACATGAACAAGGACTATAAATAGATATTTTCCTGCGACATAATTCGTTTAATGGTACAAGGAAACTTGACCAGAAAGATTATAATAATCGTAGCAAGCCCAACTTATTGCTCATTAAATTATCATCAATATAAAAAAATCTGTACCATATTTCACGAAATCTTTTTTTAGATAAAAGTATCCAATTATTTCATATCTGATATCTAAAATATCTAAATCCGTAAATCGACAGTAAAAAGTTTATTTACCTGTAAATCTAAAATCAATATCGATTATTATAATTATTATTTATAGCAATAATCAAAAATTTTTATAAATAGACGGCCATACATCTATAATGATTCATTATTGTGAACCAAAATACAGACAAGGAAAAAGCCAAAATATATATCGTAAAATGAGCGGCCTTAAAAGGCGATTTTTTCCAGGAGGTGTAATAAAAAAAAATAGACCTCTAATACTGACGGTGGTTTTATTTACTTTTCAGACAACAACTTCACCTGTAGCTGCCGATTGGAGTGGTCCATCGCCATGATGCACAAGGTTGTTAACAACCATCTGAAGTTGGCTTTGGAAAACTTGAAATGTCTACCAGACAGCAATTTAAGGGAAGCCTGGATGAAAACTGTTGATGCCGAAAATAACTCTGGAAAAGTCTTTGATGGTGAAGAAAACGAAGTACAAAACAGTGATTATGAATATTATGATGAATCACAGCTCAACGGGACGCTTTTTTACGCTGATGTTAGAGAGCTGCTGAACTGCACAGGTGATAAGAAACATGTTCAAACTGATACTAAAGCTAACGAAATCAAAACCAGTACAACTACATCAGAAGTCAACAAAGTAACTACCACAACAACTGTACTGACTACAGGTGCTAAACCTGTTTCAATTTCTACAACTGAGTACAGACCTTCGAAAATTACGAACCAAGGTTTATTGGATTTGTCTATGATAGACACGACTACTGCTAAAGTAACTGAAAAAGTAGTTACTACTACAAAGCTTGTGACGGTATCTGCAAAACCTGATGACGCTTTTGATCACATGGCTTCGGATGAAGCAAAGCCTGATAAGATCAAAGCACATAGAAGTATTCAAGACGAAGTAAAACCAAATGAACTAAAAGGTAGTGGACATAGAAATGCTTGTGCTACTGCTGTGATGTTACTCTTACTTTGCGTTATATTAGGTTTCTAAATTAAATTCTAATAGTATTTATTGTAAGCATTCTCTCACAGTCATTAAAATAAATAAATAGGTGTAAGTTAAATGTTGTTTTCTTTATGACTAGTATTATATTTAAGTAATCAAAAGGAGTATTAAAATGCCTTCGGCAAGCATGTATGAATAAGTAGGTATTTAAGAGAACTCTATTTAAAATTTAGTACAGAAGTGAATTAGTCGGGCAATTTGTTTGTTTCCTTTTCGCGCCTGTAGTAAAACATTACCCTTACTTTTTATAAAATTAAATATGGCAGGGAGTTTGCTAAGTTCTTTATTTATTCCCATAATTAAAATGAACAAGTTGGCGATAGGTTAAGTAAAACTATCAATATTCATTGATACTTCACATCTTGTCTTTCGTGACCACGCCTACTTTATTATTCCGACGTTTTTATCTACTAAAAAGTGGCCGAAACGTCGGAATAATAAAAATCAAATAAATTACCCCGCTTAAAACCATTAAAACGTAGTAGTTTTATTACGTATACTAGTCGCGAAAACTTAAGAAAATATTATAAGTAGGTACTTACTATTTTTAATGAATTTAAAAAGTCTACACCTGCCAGATACGTAAAATTACGAAGAACCGATACTAGTGTCATCTTTTGAGCAAGCTTAACCTTTCCGTCATGGCAACAACTTTAGTACTAGTAAAGTAGTTATTTGCTACTGTTCCACCCATGTCTTGCACAAATTAAGTTTCTTGGGCTTTCCTTGCGAAAATGTAGAGCGCTCTGTGTGTATTTGTATATAGTACTCATGATAACTAGTTATTATTTCAATCGACTTATTATTGCTCACAACAATTTTGTTAAACTCAATGAATAAGTTTTTAAAGGATTCTAATGTTCATGTTTTAATAAAATTAATATAATTTCGATCAGTCAATAATAATAATCTCTAATTATAATATCTCTATTTCACTATTCTATAAATGATATTACTTAAGTTCCGGTTTCTCTACAACTACGCCGAGGGTCACACACTGGGGAGTAGCTCTGTTTCACCTACATAAAACTTAATTAGGTTTTTATATACACCTTGGCAAATTATCTGACTGGCAGTGAAAACCGCTTAAAAATCTGTTATACATTTGAAGACGTGGATATGTCGCATATTTGGTTTTTTGCTTTTTTTTGCGTAGATGAAGGTTATAAGTCGATACTAAATGACTACAGACCCAAGACCATAGATATAAGGCATATTTAAAAAAATAAAAAGTTGAAAAGGGTGTTAAGTTCAGTTCAGTTTAAAACAAAAGTAAAACTTTTATCTCGATTTACTCAGAATTGGAATTATGCGACTTATCATCTTCATCCACTCATGTCTTCATTTATGAGTTAACGGATATGCAACAAGCAGACAGACACGGATAGCGACTTTTGTTTTATACAATGTAAAGATATATAAAACTGGTATTGCCATCTATGAGAGCATGTGTACACCGCTAAACATGTATTTACTTATTCAATTTCCTACATTTTCAATAGATGGCACTGTATACCAGTTTGTATACAGATCAAAATATTTGAAGAACCATCGGTCAGTACCAAACTAATTCTGAAAGGTTCTAAATCCGTACACGTTACACGATTAGATGGCGCTGCAAGTCATTGTTCTTTCAGTATTTGACGTCTTATTATTTTCTTAACATCAAATTATTCAGATTAGAACAGAATCTCACCACTTACTCCATTTTCGTATTTGGATTGATGCCAATTCATTACTAATATTACTTAGATGGTTTAATTTCAGTTTGTTTGTTTCACTAGAACCAACCTAATTAAATTTTCAGAGTTTCAACATACTGTATTCAACTTAGCATAAGACGAATTATTAGTATAAACAAAAAGTCTCAAAATGTATTTTTATTTAATTAAATGTAGGAGAGAGTGACTGTTTAACTTGTGTGTTATACAACAAATAATATATATTGTAAAATATATACCACATCTATACTATCTATTATACTAATATTATAAACCTGAAGTGTGTTTGTTTGTTTAAACGCGCTAATCTCAGGAGCCGCTGGACCGATTTGAAAAATTCTTTCAGTGTTGGATAGTACATTTATCGAGGAACGCTATGGTTATATTACATTTTTTTCAAATTAGGGATCCTTACTAAAATTCAAATAATGTAACCCAAGGTGTAAAAAAAGACCCTAAAAAATCCTTACACGGCGTGCGCTGCGAAAACTATCATTATAGAACTACCTACATTATTGTACTACCTACAACTTTGCAGATTATATAATTATCTACAAAAAATATTGGGTAACCATATGTCTAACTATTGTAGTAATCTCACAATAAGTCTATTCTTTTATGTTGTTAAATAATTAAAATGCCGTCGCTTCAAAAGCTCTTTATTTTGTACCTTGGTATTAATCCTTATCAAAATAAATTATCCATATTCAAGACGAGTTCAATACCTTTCTAGTACTTTTTGAATTATTCAATTCGAACGTTTCATTCAAAAGATATCGCGATATTAAAAATGTAAGTATTAGTGTTGTAGCCAAATAAGTATTAAGTATTGTGCACGCATGTATGATGTGGTGGGCGGTCATGAGGGGCGATACCAGAAGACGGACATAGGATACTTTTGATCCCGAAAAATTAAAGAGTTCCCGTGGGATAGTTAAAAAACCGCACCATGCAGTCCAAGTCGCGAGCAGAAGCTAGTGTACGTATAAAAGAACATCTGCCGACACATGAGCTGAAATTCATTTAATAGGTACCTTTTAAGTTTTATTTAATTTGCAAATTTATACTAACAGGTAAATAGAAATGTGTTTTATTTTGAATTAAATACGGTTGAATTTTATGTGTTTATCTCTTTTTGGTGTCGCTTTTTCGTTTCATCGAGTTTCAAATCATAACGATTCTAAAAAAAATTCACTTCAAAAAGTCTTTAAATAACGTCTTGATTTTTCAAGATCTCAGTAACGAAGCTTGAAATACTTATACAACGTATACCTTTAACTATAGTGCATATTATACAGTGCTGGCTAGTTCTTATATTTTACCGACCGTTCATTTTTCCTATTTTTATTGCCGGTAAGCTGAGCGGAAGCTGATTTTTGCACTCCAGCGACCAATATGCTTAAGAAGGCCCTGACAATATGTGACGTACAGATGGGCAATCATAAAAAGATTTCCTTTAAATAGGTACAAGTTATAATAATGATATTGTTACGAGCTACAGCACTCGAATTAAAATAAATGCCGTTGGAATTATTATAGAGTTTATTAGAACTGTACAAACACGTGTAAAAAAAATACAAATAAAACTGGATGCAACCAGTACACACTGCACGATTCCATGCAGTTCAACATGCGCAAAATCCGTCACTATATCGCTAATCGAGAGTACTACAAACGTCTTACACGTCTCGTAGTCGTCGCTTGACTGTCCCACCCCTGCGTTCGGGCATTGTTTTATACTAAACTGTATAATACCGACAAAGGAGCCCCCGTTCACGCACATCTGGCAAGCTTCAACTCAATGTAATAAAAACAATGATTAACTTGTTCGACACTAATTATAGCCATAAAATAAGTACGGTTACAATAGATGTTTTTTTAAGTTTAAACTGAAAGTAAATAAAAAAAAACGTTTTACAACATGCAGGTGTGCGGTCTTTGTCGGTATGTAACATTATGAAAATCTTGTGTTACACCTATATGACTACATGATTTTTGAGATTAAAGAAATGGGCACTGAAAATCAGTGCCGTGTCAGACTATGTTACGGCACAGCAAAATACTGAGTGCCAAACTGATTTCGCAAATTTCGGGACACATTTTCATAATTATTCTTATTTCACATGTATTTATAATGAACTATTGTTAAGTGTCGCATTTTTAGAAATTTTTTTTCTTTCTTTCTATAAATATTTGTACTATATTATTGTCATCTAGCTATGTATAGTTCGAGAGCATTTTAATCTCATATTATTTACTAGATGATAGTAAGTAAATCGCATTACAGTTCTTTCAATGTTCAATAGAATACAGGCCAAAATGTATTAAATTAAAACTTGATATTAAAAGAAAAGTCAAAAGAGAGAGAATTAGCTTGTCTGCAAGAGATTGAGGGTAGAATATAAAAATAAGTTAGCTAATTAGAAGTTAATTTTCACCAGACTTTTTGTAGGTAATAAAATTATCTTAGCAAAGCGCACGCTTCGTTCAATTAGGCCCGAACCGCTCTTAAACACGCCGGGCATATTAAAAACGAATTTAAATTAATACTTCCTCCTTTAATACTGTTACTACAAATATATTTAGATTGTAGGTATACTATAACACATAGTTAAGGTCATATTCATATTGAGTTAGAGTAAGTTTGAAGACTACTTTATGGTTCTTAAGCCTTAAAACTTGAACTTTTTATGAATAAGGCCGTTAATCTACTACATTTTTCTACTATTTGTTACTCACTATATAGTGTTACTGAGATAAAAAGGGAGAAAGAAGGCAAGTTATTTGGTATTTTAATATTAATTGTTATTAAATTGTTGTTTTCTGCTTCAAAAATTATACTAATTTGCGCGGCTAAACATAATAAAAAACAACATTTTTAAGACTTACTAATTAAAATATTGCTTAGTCTATGAACGATCCATCCAGAAACTATCTGATAGCTTAGTGTAACTTTTACTCAAAGAGTAAAGTTGAATTAGTATACTCCAACTTAACTTCGTATTTATTATACTGAAATTGGTTAATATATAATACTAAGTAAACTTGTCTAGCTTTAATCTAAGTTTATTAATAAGACAGTTACCATTTTATTAACCGACTATATTTACTTTGACGATCATTTGGTACATCACACATACGAGCTTTGCGATGAAATTACTTTATTGTATTAATATGCGGTTAACAATTATTATTCCCATCCAGCGATCGAATCCAGTGCTGGAATGCTACTGGTAAGACTAACATAATGATTCTTAAGTGAATTTTAAATATAGTAAAAGATTAAACTCTTCTGACGTCAGTGAGCAAAAAGTTCCAAAGTAAGACAGCCTGCATAGCGAAAGAGAATGTACTTAATTCTTAGATCGGTTTTCTTCTACATGTGAGATTAATATAACATAATTATTTATTTCCTCTTTAAGTACACAGCGAAACTTAAAACTAGTAACAACATTAACTAAGAGGCTGTTGCCTGAATTAGATTTAAAAGAAACCTGTAGTACAGGTCACCGGGATCAACCTTGGCCTTTATATTTGGCTATTTAATAGAAAAAAAATATATGTACAATTATTATAAGTCATTGTCACAAATGAAAATGTGCCTGTCCGGCAACGTCGACACAATTTCCTAGAATTAGCTTGTAATTGTAATCTGCAACACCTGGCTAATGATGCTCCTGAGCGAGTACAATAAGACAATAGGCTGTTCTCCACAATAACTAGAAACGTATGGCATAAGTGAACTAAACAAGGCGATCATAATAGGATTACAATTAGATCAAATGCGGACAGGTAATGACATGTGCTTTTACAGATCTGACGTGGAGTTTGTCTTTGTAGGCGCATAAATCCCTATTAATATTATAAATGCGAAAGTAACTCTGTCTGTCTGTCTGTCTGTTCCGTTTTCACGTAAAAACTACTGGACCGATTTGGTTGAAAAACTCAGTATATATATATTTTCGATACCGAGGATGAACATAGGATACTTTTTATCCCGAAAAATGGGATAGTTTCCGGGATAAAATGATATTTGTCTGTTTGTTTGTTATGCTTTTACGGAAAAACTACTGGACCGATTTGGCTGAAATTCGGCACGTATGTAAATTAAATACTGAGGATGGACAAGGGACAATTTTCATTTTGGCCTTATTGGTAATTTTGGCCTTTTTGGTAATTTTGGCCTTTTTGGTCATATTGGTCTATTTGATCATTTTGGCCTTTTTGATCATTTTGGCTTATTTGGTCATTTTGGCCTTTTTGGTCATTTTAGCCTATTTGGTCATTTTGGCCTTTTTTGGTCATTTTGGCCTCTTTGGTCATTTTGACGATTTTGATTATTTTGGCGTTTTTGGTCGTTTTTGCCTATTCCGTCATTTAAGCCATGTCGGTCACTGTGGTCTTTTGGTCATTTAGACCATTGTGGCCTTCTTGGTCAAGTTTTGTAATTTATTTTGTTGACAGATAGACGGGGGATGGTATATATAATTAGCGATATAAAATGAAGTAAATCTTCCGTGGGCAAATACATAAAAATGTAATATAATATAACCTGTAGCACTTGCTCTTTAAACAAGAGACACGCACTAGAGGTTAACCCGCGGCGCAGCCGCGGGGTAAACTCTAGTTGTAACAATATTTTAAACTTTTAGTATTTTCATATTTATTATTTTCTTCCATTGGCCCATGTTTTTTTCTGGGTTAGATGGAAATTGAAAACGATCCAATAACATTACGGATTCGACTGAATCTCATAAAATAAGCGGACTGCTCAAATGGTGGCACTAAATAAAATATTTTGGCGCGAAACGGATATACATTTAGGATTTATTTATTTTATTAATATAGGGTCGTTTGAAACGAGCGGACCCTTCGGTTAGAGCTAAGATTTCTCGATATTCGGCTGCAGTAAAATCTTATGATCCCTTTTACTTAATGCTGAATGTTTAATAAAATTCGGTATATAACTGTTCTAACTTATAGAGTAGATGATCGTTATGGTGATTTTATCGAATCCTTTTGCTTCATATTCCTTAATAAGGTTATCGGTTCCTTGAGAGACCAGTTACCATGGAAGAAGAATTCTTGGATTAATACCATTTAAATTATTAATACTTCATATTTTGTCTATCGAAGAATGAATACGATCTGTATGTAGCAAACATAAATTCTGTAATGTTTTACGTGATTATTAGCAACAGGTTATTTTTTTTCCTTACGACTGGTTTAAAGACAGAAATTCCGTACATTTAATATTAATTTTCTACTAATGGTAAGCTATCTAAAAAGATAATACAGTAAGATTAAGGATGATGGGAAGCTATTTCTTTAACACGTTGGCATTGTAAACTTTTCTTTCTCAAACTGGTAACAACGCCTTCTTACGGGCGTTACAGTTTTCCAAGTGACCTTAGTAAAGGACCCACAAAAACTTGGGGGCTTAAAGCTTAAGGGGGCGATGATTGATTCGTGATTTAAAAAATAACTAAAAACCATCAAGAATTTTTTTATTATATGAAATAAAAATAAAAGGGTTTCAAAAGATTTTATTGTTCTTATTAGAACACAATCAGAGAAATAAAATAGTTTTATTTCTTATTTCGATTAGAAATATAATTAAAAATAATAATTAACGGATTGTGTGTAGAATCACGTGGTGATTGGTGCTGTGACACATGACGTATGTCAGAATAGAGGAATATGGAAGCAAGGTCTCCTTTAAAATGTAAATTTGAATTCAGATATTTAAAAGACTAATCTCTAGCACGTACCAATTAACGTAAATGAAATGTTGGTTGTCATATTTAGGATATTGCTACAAGTTGGGCTATCTGCACACCTACTGTTACATACCGATAAATAAAGGCTGCGCACCTGGTTTATTGCCCCTCCCCGCATTCTTAGTTCTTTTATGGTCGTCGTAATTAAAATTTGCAATTAAACAATAGCCTATTGTTATTGTTTTCAATTTTGTTGGCCGTTCGCAGTAATAATCAGCCAGGTGTACAAATTACTATTTGTCGGAAATTCACTGGTGTTTCCGAGTGTCGAGCGATGCACTGACACGCGGTCGATTTTTTTCTACTGTATAGTTAGTATAAAGCAATGCCCGAACGGAGGGGTGGGGCAATTATTCGACGACCACGATACGATTAAGACGTGTAGTGCTTTCTATTAGAACATAGTGACTTTGCGCGTGTTAAATTGCACCGAATCGTGCAGTGTGAACTGGTTGCATCCAGTTTCATTTTGTGCTCGTTTTGTACGTGTTTGTACAGTTCTAATAAACACTATAGTAATTCCAACGGCATTTATTTAAATTCGAGTCCTGTAGCTCATAACAATATGGTAAAGTTAAAATTTTTGGGGGGTGCTAAAAATACTTGTTGTCTCAATGTTGTCGGTAAAAACAATCAGTTTGAGAACTATGAACACATACCTCAAACCCATAAGTGTAGTCTCTATCTACTCCTCGGGGTTTCGATGGTTGATGACATGTTGATACAAACATCTAAAATGATTCCATCTATATGCAAATTTCGAAATAAATATCGCTAGTACGTTTCTTTACAAAGTTTATCAAGTTTTGTGATAGACTTTGCAACACTGTACGTAATTCCAGACTCTATGGCTTTAAAAATAAAGTCGTTGTTCAAACAAAGTGTGTAGGAAGGTTCAATTTCTGACAAATGAGGTTCATTTGCCCACTGACTCTTTGCGAACAATATTCTTGTAGTATAGTCTAAACCAAATCAGGCCAGATATATTTACAAGCTTTCGACCTAAACAAGACCCTGAATTGCTTAAAGTTAGTGTTTGCTCAGACAACATAAACTAAAACTTTAACTTAATTGCGAAGATAACCAAAGCCGCAGGCAGATAGGCCCACTAGAGCCGCTGTGATACCATAGAAGTAGATTAAGGTCCTGCGGCCATACAAATCCATTACCGGGTTGCATCATGTTGGTGGAAGCCAGGGTAAATAGCTTTCACTTGAAGCACCAACCGACCTTATTATAGGATGAGAAGGCAAGAAGAACCTTATGTAAATTAAATGGCTTTTATTGTTTCTTTAAATCGAAAACCGACAACCTCTGTGGTCGAGTGGGCTGAGCCTTTGCCGGCCTACATCACTGCAACGCAGAGGCTCCGGGTCCGATTCCTGGTATAGTGAATTTAGGAAATGAATTTTCGCAGTTTTTTACTATGGTCTGGGTATTTGGGATCGGCTCCAGATTAGTTCGTGGTCTGTCGATTAAAAAAGCAATATTGGCACAATAAATACTTAATAAGCCCGTTAATAATACACTAATAAAGGGCAGGAAAGAAAAGGTATTAAGACGTTGGTATTACCATATTAATATAAGATATAAAATAAATATCTCAGTGTAGATACAGTATACTAAATATATCTATAATGAAGAGATGTTAATGAAGAGAGATCAGCTAATTAGATAAAAAAATATACTGTTGTGTTTTTACCTAACTTAGAAATAAATAAATAGTATAAAATAAAATCAGAAGAAAATGCGGATAACAGGTAGTATATATATTTATGAATAAATACTAAATAATACAAATATAAATGTTAAAATGCAATACGTGCTCATCTTAAAGTGAAAAATATGAGTAACAAGATATTTGTTTTGTAGAGTAACAAGAGTTTTGTGGACGGAGCCGATAACCGAGTCCTGCACGCTCACGTTAGAGATCTCAAACTGAATTATACGACTTCCAAAAGAAGGAGGTACCTACCTGTAGAGTATTATATTTAATAAACGTAGCACGCTTACGGTGGTGGGGAGTGCGAGAAGGGAGTCGCTAGTAACTGACTTCATCGCACCGCACTCGCCAGTGTCTTAACAGTCAGTACAATTATTTTTTCTTAGAGATTTTTTCCGTTCTATTAGTAGGTACGTATTGCAGTAGATGTCACTGTTCTGAAATTGAACACCAAATGAAAGAAAATAATATGTCTCGTTATACGCAGTTGTTTTAATACTTGTTTAAGAAATTTTGATATATTTTTATGTTTTTGCAAGCCATGTTAGCTAATAAATATATTTTAAGGTGTGTAAATTATATTCCTCACCTTTTTCAAATTATAAAGCTCTTTTTAACTTTAATTACTAGATTTTTGTTGAATTGTCGATTTACCAAAAACTTATTTCAAAGATGTCAATTATGTCAAAATCAAAAAGACATTCCGATCGATATGAGTTACACTCGTGAATGTATGTACTTTGTTTGTGTTTTGATTATTTTTCGATAACTTTGTTTGATTCCTGGACTCCGAAGACTTCGCTTATCACGTTTACTAGTGTTATGTGATTACGTTGGACTTACGCATGTACCCTGAACACCGATTTGCCTAACGATTTGTTCTCTGAGGACTTGGATTATGGCTTCTTCTGAAAGAGGTTGTTGTGTGCCCAGATGCGGTAAAACTTGTAAGTAAATCATCGTAACGGCACCAGATTAGATGTGGATAAAAATGATGTTATGAAAATGTATGCCTTTGAATATTTTAATAAAAGGAAACATAATAAATCACGCTACCGCTAAATTATTGTTTTATTTACTAACAAATAAACATTTTTTGGAAAGGCTTTTGGGAATTGTAGGAGTTAAATTATTAACTCCCGCAATTTCCAAAAGTCTAATATAAAAATCAAAATCATACTAGACGCCCTGGACGGTTTTTGCCGTTGTATTGCGTCGTATACCGATAGAGTGCGTTAGTATATATATTGTGACTGTTGACTCTATACCAATATATATAAAGTACTCATATATAAAGTACTCTGTGGCACTCGCTGTCCAACCGCCGAGCTAAGGAGTGCGTTACAAACCGTGTAGTTGGTGTTTTATTTGTGTACATACAAACTGAACCCTACACTACCTAAATCGGCTGTATGTTTTTTTATATATTAAAAAATACCAACAACCTTATTTAGCGATGGTGAAACTAACCATGAGAGTATCACATGAATATTCTGTAGTTATTGTCTCTTCTTAGTGAAAGGTACTCCATGTTCTGTTCTATACCACTGCCAAAATTTCATGTCTATCTTTTGCGTGATTAAGGTGTGAAAATGTAACAAACGAATTCATATTCGCCTTTATAATATTTGACCGGTTCAACGTCCAGCGTTTTGCTGACGCTGCGGCTTATTTTGATATTATATTACTACTATAATTAACGCTCACCAATACTTTGTGATAGCGTTGCTATCAAGTTGCTATTGAGTCGCTACTAAGCCGCTACGAGTTACTATTAGTCAAAACAAACGACTACTATCAGTAACATGTACCTAGGGATCAGCGTCCAAGTTGCATTAGTACGAGAATAAATCCCTGTGAGCAACAAGGTGTATTCTTTTCACTCTATTATTAGAAACCACTTGCACTCCACTAAGTACTGCTAGCATATACCACCAAAAGCAAGTGTACAATATTATATTTAATTCAATTCGAGTAATAAAAATAACATTCGAATTGAATTAAAATAATTATTATTTATATTAAAGGCTTCTGGGAGCTAAATTAGACAAACAATTCAAATCAATGATACATTTTTCACGCCTTTTATTCGGCAAACTTATTTATCACATCATGTATAGCTGAAGATGATTTCAGTTTTCCTACATTTTCTGCCTCTAGAGACAACAATGACAAGTCTGATACTCATAACACTTCTTTTGACCTCGCAGTTATTCTCAAAAATGTTGTTAATCTGTAAAAGATTGCGTAAAATCTTTCACTGTAGTCTGAAAAAAGTGGCTGATCAAAGAGTGGTTGTCGTTATTATCTATATGGAAAATCTTAGTGATCTGTTTGTTATTTTTCTTTTGACATCATTTGCTTATATAGTATCAAAAATTGTCATTTTCCTTAATTAGAATATTTATGTTATTATTTTTTTATTTTAAATTCAGTTTGTACATCACTATGTGGTAGAATGTACTGTGCATCTACAATTGTATAACACCTGTATAATTTTATTTTTATTGCATGACTTCAACAGACAAGCAGACGGCCCACTTTATGGAAAGCGGTTACCATCGCCTATGGACAGCTGCTGCTCTCTTAAGGGAGACTAAAACCTGGTCACTAATACTGGAATACAACACAAGGTTGTTATGGCGGCATACTCTAGGCCAGGGGTGGTCGCCATCCAGTCGGGCTAATGCCCTACTACCTGGCTGTGGGTAGTTTTATCGCCTCTTATGACAGGCATCCCGGCCGCAGGAAATTGTATTCTTTTTCCGTTCCTACACGGATACATACTTGCCAATAAAGATTTTGATTGATTGAAATTTTGCTTACACATTATCTGGGTCCCTGTAGCATGGGAGCCCCGTATCATTGAAACAGCTGATACGGCGATAGCTACGCCCCTAAATATTAGTTAGGATGAGGATTCTAATATATTGAAAAATAACTTATATATCGGAGATGCCTCTGAGGGTACTTTGTCTTGGCCGATACAAGTAATATATTGCATAGTAAGCAAACAGGGCCCATGTGATTTGCAAGTCCGATCAGCTCCAGCTTTGAATATTTTGCGATTGGCGATTTGACTTTAAAATACGGCAACCGCCTTATCTGTTGCCGTTTGGCACAGGTTCGCCTGTTTTCCCATGTTTTGGTACAATTCTGTACACGTGTATTTGCACAAGTATTCAACTGTTTTGTTTTATAACAGTGCGTATCGATTTTATTAAATTACTAGCTCACTTGTTTGTTTGTTTGTTTAAACTTGTATACATATTTTATATACCTTACAAGCTAATTAGTGTGGGGACACTGCTTACTCAGCGATTTACATGCGACGCGCTCCGAGTGGCAGTTATCTTCCATCATCCATACCCGCGACGCGTTATTCATTTGTAATTGCACTTAATTATGAGTTAATTAATAATATTTGGTTTGAACATGCATTTATTTATAACAACCCCACCCATACATAACACATATACATAGTGGTGACCCCGAATGATTTGAACACGCAACCTTCTGATATATAGTTATATTAGCGACCCGCCCCGGCTTCGCACGGGTGCAATATAAAAACATAGCGGCCCGCTCCGACTTTGCACGGGCATCACTACATAGAAACCTCTAAAATTGCAATGTTGCCTTAGTATTATACATATAAACCTTCCTCTTGAATCACTCTATCTATTGGAAAAAACCACATCAAAATTCGTTGGGTAGTTTTAAAGATTTAAGCGCACATAGGGATATAGGGACAGAAAAGGCGACTTTGTTTTATACTATGTAGTGATGATGATGTGCATAAGATTTTTTTTTGTTTACTTATTTTATTGCAGGATTTTAGAAGACAGGCAGACGACCTACTTAATTGAAAGTGGTTACCGTTGCCTGTGGACATTTGCAACATCAAAGGTGCTCCAAATGCGCTGCTGCTCTTTTAAGGGAGACTGGAACTGCTCACTAATGCCGGAACACAACAAGGTTGTAATGGAGACATGCTTTAGACCAGGGGTTGTAGTCATTTGTGGGTTGTTTTGTCGCTTCTTACGACAGGCCACCCGGCCGCAGGAAATTGAATTCTTTCTCCGATCCTAGATGGATGATATTCAATACACACACACAGTTTCTTAGCCATTTAGACAAAAATGGAAAACATTATAATGTTTTATGACGAAAAAACAGCTTCGTTACTGAGCAACTTAAGCGGAAACTGCAACAGCATCTTGAAGAGAACAGCTGATAAAGACTGTCCACTGATTAGGACCAAATCAGTGTTAGTCATTGTTTACTAACATATATATAACGAAAAAAATACTAAAATATTAGTTGCATTTTTTCTTGTTGTGTGTTTATCTATGTTTGTATTGGACTGTGTTTTGCCTTTTAATAAATAAATTACAATTATTATATAATACAATCCATTCGTCATTTTTTAAGACGAAAATTGTATTTTATTTACAGCTATGTGTATTTGAATGAATATCGAAACATCTAAAACCATGCCACGCGAAGTAACTTCGAACACAACTGTGGTGTTGGCCCCACTTATTTCCCAATTGCCAATCGTGTCTTGGGTTTATAGCGTCTTGCAACCCCCCATGTTGCCACCGCTCGCCCTGCGCATGAGTACAGTACGTTGCCAAACGCCAAGCTACCGCGACGCACACAAAGTAGTATTGCACCAGCATAAATACACATATTAGCTATCGAAGATTTCTGCGTCAAGTAGTTAATTACTAGGACATTCGCCTGAACCATAAATAAACTTAAGTGGTCAGTGTATTTGCGCCCCTTGCGCCCCGGGGTTCGTGTTGAAGGCCTTTGCCACCTTTATCGCCACGTGAGAAAGCAACAGCAGACCTGAACCAGCGCTGTCTTGGGCTGGTGGCTGACTGCGAGGTGAATGCAAAGTTCTTTACTCTCCGGGCACCAGTGCTTAATTAGGGAATAAGGGATGGCCATTGGGATACATTGAGCATATAACCCCACCCGCGGAGATTGCCAGATAGCGTCTCTACGTGGTTTACACACGATGAAAAATAATGCAATATTAATTTAGAAAATAAATATTGTGCAATACAAATATTAAGTGTTTTCTGCATTATAGATGTGGATTTAAAACACGGACAATGTAGAGAGGTATAAAAGAAATGTGATGCTTTCATTTTTTATTTTATACTGAACTACAAGAGTGAGCGTAGAGATAACATAAAAAGTTCGTCGCGATCGCAGAAACTTTCATTGATTTTATTTATTCACAACTTTGAACGCGCTTCGCTTGAACTTTTTCTCATTGGTTTATATCAGTAGTCGTAAAATACGGTAGTAAAACATCTTCCCGTTCCACAAGTTATTGCAATTCGAAATTGTTACACTGTATTACTTACTGCCTACTGCTACGTCATATTTAAATTTTGCCCAAGTTTAAGCACTCATATAATTTCACTTATATCATAGCGTTTTGAACGACGTAGCAAGTTCGAATCCTAACAAAATAGAAAAAAATCATAATTTTCATATTGGATGCAATAATGAGGTGACGTTTAATTATGTATGCAAAAATAACATATTTTACAAAAACAACCCCTTCCTTGGTCTGCTGTTTGACATTCCTTCACAAAAATTGATTCTTACAAGCTACACTATGATTTAGTATTGTTACGAGTGCGGAACTTGAATTAAAATACCGTTGGAATTACTATAGAATTTATTAGAACTATACAAACACGTATAACACAGGTACAAACATAACTGGACACAACTAGTACAAACTGCACGATTCAGTAACACGTGCAAAGTCCGTTACTATATAGCTTATCGAATGTACAAGTCCTGCTCGTATCGTAATCCTCGCCTGACTGCTTCACCCCTCGGTTCGGGCATTGTTTTATACTAATCTATACAATCCAACAATCGACCGCGTGGACTGAATTTTCTAAGAAAACGTAATCTGCACACCTGCGGCCATAAAATAATACAGTAACAATAGGATGTTATTCTTAATTACAAATTTTAAACACAAAGTAAACAAAAGAAGTCAAAATGCGGTAAAGGTAACAAACTGCAGGTGTGCATTCGCTTTGTCGGCATAAAACAGTACAAAAAAACAGGCTGTATTTATTTTTTCTAAATCAGACAATACGATATCTAACAATGGTAAATTATTTCTCTTGGAGTGTTTTTCGCTAACTAGTATAGTTTAGGACTTGGCTCTAAAGACATTATAATATATCGTGTATGGGAAGGGCACTTATAACAGGAGATTCAGGATCTAAGGCTTCGGAATCCTAGACTGCCAAAGACGTCCCCGCGTCGTAGAGACAATAATTGTCCCTGCAAGAAAATTGCACGGACGAACGATCGCTGTGCTAATTTACCTTTGACAGGTAAATAGCCCCGCGGGCAAACCCATCTCGAGAGTAAATATAATCAAAGGCAAACACTTCCATTCAAAAACCTCATTATGTCTCTTAACAAACCGTAAAGCGTCTTTAAGCAAGCAACAATAAATAGAAGTTAATGATATCGTAAAAGCAATTTATATTCCTTGTGAGCATTTCATTTTTCCAAATGTCGACATTAGGATAGGTGTTCTGAACATTTTTATATCTTTTGTTACGACAGTCATGAAGAGATAATATAATGCATTATTCTATTAAAATTATTGTATTTAAATAATAAAAGCGTATTGGCCAGCTGTGGGTTGGAATACAGGTTACGTTAATTGGAAATGCATGAAATTGAAAATATATGACAGTATTCAATTATACTGAATTATTGAAATTTATGCGTATATGGATGATTTATATTTTATCTAATATCTATATATATATATATATATATAAAAGAAACTCGTGTTAGTTACACTATTTATAACTCAAGAACGGCTGTACCGATTTGGCTGAAAATTGGTGGGGAGGTAGCTTAGAACCAGGAGACGGACATAGGATACTTTTAACTCCATTGGAACCAGTAGGTGGCGCTGAGATCGAGTTCTAGAATCCTCATAATCACCTGGAGCTATTTTGGTGATTTTGTTTTTGTGTTTTAATGGGTCCCCGGATGGTTTGAATTCACAATTGGCACCGGTTGGTGGCGCTGAGCCCGATCTCAGATCTAGATTTTATTTTTTTAGAGCAGTACAGGGCCGCTACTATATACATAAATAATTCTCAATATTATTCTAAATTTGAAAGTTACATCTTGTGGTAGTGGCCACAATATGTCGTCGTCATGGCAAGTACGAAGTATCGCTCGCACTGTAATTCAAATTATAGTTGAGCCGTTCTAAGAAGCCCCATTTCAAGTTTTATTTCAATACTGACGAACTAACTTTGTAACAGTATCAAAATAATTTATATCAAAATTAAATGAAAACACCACAATTATAGCTTATTTCATTAGAAACTTAATACATAAACACACAACGTTATGTTTGTGATCTGGACATTTATGTATAATCGAATAGTTTAAAAGTTACTCATATTTTCTAAATTTTAAAGGTGAAAAGACAATAAAAATCGAATTATATAATTTTAAAATAATGCATCAATTTTTTTCTTTACTTCGTACTATAATAATGTTTTACTTCGTACATATATTTCAACTTATAACTGTAGCATCATCGATATTTCACGGAACTTTGCCAGGCTACCACCCCTGGTCCAGAGTATGTCGCCATAACAACCTTGTGTTGTGTTCCTGCATTAGTGACCAGGTTCCAGTCTCCCTTAAGAGAACAGCAGCGCATTTATAGCATCCATGATATTGCAAATGTCCATAGGCGATGGTAACCGCTTTCCATCAAGTGGGTCATCTGTCTGCTGAACTCATGCAATAAAAAAACTACTAAAAATATTTTAAAGTTTGATAGATGCAAAACGTGGCTTTATAGAAAGGCCGAACTATAAGGTAGCCAGTGTAATTTCAATAGATTGTTGACATAACGGCTAAAACATATTACCACATGTTACCCATCCCTGACGAGTAATGTATTACTGTAGTAATATTTCTTTATTACCAACACGATAAGGTTCATAATGGTAAAAGGAAAAAAGCAGTTATTTCTTGAGTGAGATAAAAATCTGTGTTGAATGCCTCGGAGTAATTCTCGCGTCGTAATAGCCTCGGCTTCCGTATCAGTAGGCATTTTCTTGGATTTTGAACATTTTTATAACAAATAAAGTGGAACGTTCCATACGTTGCCGAAAAGAGATTGAGGCTGGGAAATTGTTTATGTCGCCGACTTAGTAATTGCGTATATTTTAGTATTTTATATCACTCAATTAATATTTATTTGCAAAAACATAGGCACATAAATAGGTATTACATCTAATATATAAAATTCTCGTGTCACAGTTTTCGTTGCCATACTCCTCCGAAACGACTGGACCGATTCTCATGAAATTTTGTGTGCACATTGGGTAGGTCTGAGAATAGGCCAACATCTATTTTTCATCCCCCTAAATGTTAGGGGTAGTCCACCCCTAATTTTTTTTTTTACCGGGCAGGACGTCGTCGGCCGGGACAGCTAGTAATAATATAAAGCTTTCAGTATGTTCTGTCATTCACATAACGTGCAAATGCTTAGCGCAATACGCACCAAAGCTGCCCACCAACACAATTAGACGGCCTATTAGACCAGGGTAGATCCTTTTTTAAACAAAAAAAAATATGTAATAGGATGAAACCCATTGGAAAAGGAAGGGAATACAAAAAATGAAAGGAAAACAATTTACGGGCGATCTGAGGACGAAAAGTGGATGGGGTGAGTTTTAAAGGTAAAGAACGGTTTATCTCGTTTTTTGGCAAAACTAAATTATAAAAGGTAATAAAAAGATCTACAAATTTTGTATTTACTTTTTTGCACATAACTTCTAAAATTGTGTAAAAAAAAATCAAATAAGCAAGTTTTGGTTTTTTATTAGTTTACAAAATCATTTTTTTTATCACGAGATCAGGTGAAAACTTTCCTTTTTATGTACCCAAACACACAATATTTTTTTGATTTAATATAGTTATTTTTTCACTTTATTTGGACTTAACAGCGAAAAACGACCCTACTTTTCAATCGAAAGTTCTCGCGCCAGACAAAATATTAGCAGTTTTAAAAAAACTCCGTGGGCTTTTTGTTCGTTAAAATCTCTACTTTCTGATGTTGTAAAAATATACATAACTATGCTAAATGTTCTCAGAAAATGCAAAGACAACAGATAGTAAGGCCCAAACCCTCCTAGCTCTTTCCCCACTTCTCTATGAAATACCTTTTGATGGGCTAAAATTTTCAGTAGGTCACTCAGGTATATAAGTTATCTTAATATAGTAATAAATGGGCTGTCTAAGTATAAATTTTTGACGGAGAAGTTTTTGAAACAGCCCACTTTGAAAACCTAACTCTAACATAAACAATTCTAAAAGTGCATTTTTGAAACCTGCTTTTTGGAATTAATTTGGAATATTTAGCTCCTGTTCAAAACTCATCTGTATATATAAAAGAAAGTCGTGTTACTTACACTATTTATAACTCAAGAATGGCTATACCGATTTGGCTGAAAATTGGTAGGGAGGTAACTTAGAACCAGGAGATGGACATTTTATTACATTACTTTTTATTCCGTTGGAACCGGTAGGTGGTGCTTAAATCGGGTTCTAGAATCCTCCTAATCACCTGGAGTGATTTTGTTTTAGTGTGTTAGAGTGGGTCCCCGGATGGTTTATATCCACAATTGGAACCAGTAGGTGTCGCTGAGATCGGGTCCTAGATTATTATTTCTTCAGAGCAGCACAACGTCTGCCGGGGCTGATAGTTGTATATATAAATTTGACAACCATAACTGATTTATTATCATTAATTGCCTCGATTAATGAAATTTTGACGTCGTATTTATATTTGAACCAAATCAACCAAATATTGAATTTAAAGTTTTTTAAATTAATTTCATCCATATATTAACTTAGTGCTTTTTGAGAAAGATGTACAGACTGATGGAAATGACGACTGTATAAGGGTTTTAGCGTTAATCGCTTATTGGAAATCGATGTTAACCCTAAGAGTTTAGCTCCTGAAATTTTAAAGTCAAATCTCTCAAGGCACGGTTACAAGTCTGCTTTGCCTTGCAAATCCTTGATAGGACAAAGGATTATTTCTTAATTAATCTGTTGTATAAGTAGGTGTCTCCTTAGGGTGAAACTCTTTGAATAATGGCCACGGAACCCTGAAAACGTATTAAATTATAATAAATTGTATTGTAAATCTTACCTTTTTACAGAACTGATAATATCTCCCGATGTGCCTGCGCAGTAGAACAATTTCAGTAGCGCGCGACAATGTATGATTGTCATTGTGTAAGTAGAAGACCTAAGAATTTAGATATAGCAAGAAACACTGCGATTTCCTCTTGCAAATACAGTTCTATATATTAACGTGTAGGGTATATATATATACAGCATCTTGATTTCATATAGTAGGAGGGTTGGAGGGGGAGGATAGGGATTAATAATATAAAGATTGTGAAAGGGTTAAGTGTTCCTTCCTGCCTCCCCATCCACCACTTCCACCTCTCCAAATAATTATAAACAAAGTGCCGTATATCTATACCGCACCCTAAATTGCCTTAACTGTTGTAATGTGAGCAATAATTCATAATTATTTTTTAGCGCGTATACTATAATAATATTCTTCTATATATTATATATAGGTATAGACATAAGGAACACACTGCACATGCACTCTCTCACAACACCAGCATGTAACAGATACACTCTACATTAGTATAAGTTTAGTATTAAAATTTAAAAAAAAAATAAGTTATTCTTCAGGTACACAATACAACATAAAAACCATAAAATTAATGGCACACACAATAACAAAATTAACAATAAGCGTGTATGAACTCAAAAAACTCTAACAGTAATCAAGTTGTAAAAAGGACACGGAACTCGAATCCGTAGAAATGTTAATAAAAAAAATAATATTCTTCTTCAATTCTATAATGTAAGTTTGATTCGACCGGGCTCCTACTCTGTCAGTTTAACAACTGTACCACTGTAGAGAAAATAACAGCGCTTTTCAGAGCTTTCGCATCTGCAGCGACAATAACCCGGGGTCATTGGCTATTCAGATCGTTTTAATAATATGAACTTGCATAAAGACGTCTGTGTAAACTTATAAAAGTAATTTATTTTCTTAGATTTGGCTTTGGACAGTTTATTAATTTTACCAGTTTAATAGAATTACAAGTTCGTCACAAACTCTATTTTTCTCTAATAAGCTAAGTTGACTGCCAGAACAATATTATTTTAAAAACGTTGATTTTGTACTAAAGTCGCAAGTTATGTAGATTTATAAACTAAGTTTAACGAATCCATTACCGTATTTATATCTGTTTGAACAGTAATTAAAATTATTATAATCATGATATTTTAAAATTAAGTACTTAATAATATAATTAATTAGAAACACCTTGTTCAAACATCGTTTTACAATAAACTAGTGGTCGCTCGTGGTCGAAATTCGACCATAATAATTAATGTCAAAGACTATACTACTTCTATAATCACAGATTTCGCCAAGGCTACACTGTTAATTTGACTTGAACAATAAACAAAACATATATATTATATGCGTGTGTGTTTCAAATACATGGTGCTGTGTGTAATGTTTTTTAATTGATTTAATGTATTTTTGTGCATAATTTAAAAATAAATATTACCTTTCGTCCCTTCTTTGGTAAAAAGGGGTACAAAGTTTTTGCTTCGTGTATTAATAAGGTTATAAATTGTGTTACCTACGCAATTAATAAAAAAAAAACTAATAACAGTTAACATTTTCAAATAGACAATAAAACATTATTTCAATACAAGCTTAAACAACTTTCACCTGTAACTTTGTCCTTGACTTCTTTCATCAAATAAAAAGTAGTAATTATCCTATTCAAACCTCAAATAAACTTTACGTAGTCTATTTCATAGTATTACATAACATTGTGCACAAATTACGTACAACATATTTATTATATATTTAAAAAAGATAAACATCATTAAACACTTTTTTGAATGGTAATAAGTTAGCGGATTGTTATACATTTAAATAATTAGAACAACTTCGGCCTTACTTATAATCGTTTGTCAAATTTTAAGAAACTGCTCATCAAATGATTAACGTAAATCTTACCCATAAACTTCTCTTAAGGATAAGAGGTAGTGGTAAAGTAACTCAAAAATAACTGTCAAAAATAACCAACATCGAGAGGTAGTTTTAAGTGACTGCTAAGAGGCAAGATGGCAAGTTTTATTTGAAACAGCCATTGATCAGGGGGCTTTAAAGTCTCTTATTTAAGAGATGTCTAATCCTTTCTTAACAAGATTATTATAAGTAAGGCCCCTTGTGTGTAACATAAATAATATAAAGATGAAAATTTGGCGGATAAAAAACAAAATAATGTGTAGGTTCTAAATTTAAAATATTTATTTGTGGCTATAAATACTATAAATAATGACAAACACATTAAAACCTTCGTGGGAGATCCCAACATACATAAACAAAATTAAAAAACATAATACTATGCTGATATTACTCAGTTCACTTATGTCTTTTAATTTGGATGAAATAACCTAAGTAGTCCATGATAGACTTAACTTTAAGGTATGTATTAAATGTGTAACTTTAAGAAAATTCTTCATTAAAAGTTAGTTTAATTAAACACTTTAACTTTGAACTTGAAATTCTGTCCGATAGAATTTTTAGTGCCATTTTTTCTTCTATGGTATATATGTATTAAAAAAATAAAATTACTTACATAGTCATGTTATATTAATAAACAAAAACACCGCCATGTGTATAGATATATTAGTCGAGGTACAAGGGGATTACTCAGGAGGGCTCGTTGTTTTTTGTTAGCTTCTGTAATGTACCCTAACGAGATTAAGGGAGAATCACAGCAGCCTATTACGGTGGAGTAACATACATTATACATATACATATAATCATCGTATTAATAAAAACCTTAGAAGAACACCGTCTGTAAATATAAGGTACTTATATATCATTTTACGTATTCTAGAAAATTGTCATCTATCGGTGTTTTATTCAGAGAGTGTGCTGAGGAACTATTCTAAACAATGCGTTTGTGTCTAATACCGCAGAATTCACGATCGGCTAGACCAGTTCAAATTTACTTATAATAACAACTCATATACGTCCCACTGCTGGACTCGGGCCTCCCATTTGTGGAAAAACGGGCTATATAGCCGCCATGTTTGTTTAAGGCGGATCGGCAGGTTTGACATATTGGTTATGACCAAACCTATGTCTTCCTTCGCTGTTAGCATGTGCTAATTGTATATACACAACAGAGCAAACAAACTGCCTAAGCAGTGAATGTCCATGCCAGATTCGAACCCACGTCATTCAAATGAGACGTGGATTCTTAGCTAACATTGTTTTTTTTAGTATGATATTGCATTCTAACATTAGACAACTCTTAAACTGTGTAATTTTATGCTATGTCATTAATGACGATTTAAATTAATTATTATTAATAAAAAACGAAAAAAAACAACCCGCCAATCCGGCGGGTTTGAAACATTGGTTATGTCGACGTGCAGGTTTCATCACAATGTTTTCCTTCACTGTTAGCATGCGTTAAAAATAACTACATTGGGTTGGAAAACTGCCTAAGTGATCCCTTTCGGCCAAGATTAAAATCTGAACCCGTTCAGTTGGAGACACGAGTGCGCTAACCACTAAGTTTCACACAACAATGTTCTCGTCATTCATATGCAACTGCGAACCCAATTGTAATAATTAAATCACAGTCACAGACGCACACATCTAACTGTAATAATCAGATTGTCCACGAGCATAACTTGAAATTTGTTGTGAAGTACTTAATAAGCCGCCGTACCAATTGAATTTGTAAGTCTAAGTACATCACGATCGAAAATTATGCAAATACTCACACAACTTCAATATGAAAAGCTTTCGTCATTTCTATATTCTAGTACATGGCTTTTTAATTTAATTTTTTAGTCTGTGTAGCATGAATCGTATAATAATAAAGTTTATTCAGTTTTTTTATGTCGTTTCATGTTCAAAATAAAATTCTGAATAAAGGAAGACAATTAGGCTTAAATTAAAGCAAACGAAACCGCAGAAAGACTACTACTGAAATAAATTGCTATCGCATTACCCAATCTATTAAAACCGGTTAAACCGGTTAGGAGCTCGAAAAGTAGTAGTTAGTGTCCACGAGGCCCATTCAATAGATCCGGGTAAGTGGACCGTTTCTTCGCCAATATCCGAAGTAAACCGGAAAAAACCGGATTAAAAAAGGTTACGTTAATGGTTGGCGCAGTGAAAAGTGATGCAATTACCCGATATTGATTCGGCCCCTTTGTTCTTTGATGCATTGATTGGGTCTTGGCCTTCGTACTAGCGTTAGATAAACCGGATATTGGCTTTATTGGATCTATTTGATCCGGGTAAAAGATTTATATTAATAAATTCAGCTAACATGTAGCAATACATACCTAAAAGTATTTCCGTAAATGTAAGTAAAACACAATAAATATCGTGTTACGTAGCAGTTATTCAAAATTATCACATGAGAACAATTATATTTCACTTTATTCATCTCACGTTCCTATTACTTTATCAAAGCATATAAAACACGGTTGTTAGCAGACTAACAGTTAAAGCTTATGTATAAAAATTATATATAGAGTAAATGATACTATTGTTGGCGTCAACGAATAGCACCCTATATATTCTTATTTATTATTCAAAACATTAAAGACTGATAATATTTTTTAAATTATAATTTTACCTCATATATAATTCATATTTTTTAAGTATTTATGTCATATAAAACAATATATAAAAAACATAAAATATAAAAATGAAACTATTCTAAAAGAATGGATTACTGCCGATGGGGAGCGTTCCCAAAATGCTGGCCGCGTTTCCAAGTCGTATGGCAACGCTAAAACGTTGCCGAAAATACAGGCTATCCTTTTTAGCTATACAATAATAATACTATTATTATAAAAAATAAATAATATTACAATTTGCCAATGCACTCAAATAAAACTAAATTACAAAGTAAACTGTCTTAGAAATCAAACTACACTCTAAAAAAAGTTTAAAATAAAACACTATTAGTAAAAAATGTTTTAATGCGACTTGTGTAAAAATTATATGTTATACTTGACTTGATTCTCGTGACTGGAACTGGAACTGCATCGAAATCAGCCCAGTAGTTTGTACATGAAACAAACAGATAAGACATCTAAAAATATGCATAGTATTTATTCTCCATTGTTTATATAGTCTATTCCAGTTGTTTTTTTTAATAACTTCAATGTAAATGATGGCATGTTTAAAATTGTATAGTATTATAGATTTTGTAAAAATAAAAAGACAAGGTTGTATTCCCAAATTCTTTCTGAAATGTTTGCGATTAATCGCTCGTTTGCTGTAACTGTAGCCCTTCTGTAACCTATATTTTCAAGCATTATGGTATATATTCTTTATGGTGCAGATCTGATAAGAGTACTTTTGGGTCATAAACGAATATGAGTTACCGGTTAAATATCTACCTTTTATCTTCGCTATAATATTAAGAGGTGAAAAGCTATTTGTTTCAAGCGAAATTTTATGACGCTTTTGACATAATTGGGTTTCTTGATTCTGTTGTTAACAAAGTTGTTGATGGTATATATGACTAGCCCATGAGTCCCAAACTCAAAAGGCGCGGGTTCGATCCTGGCTGGAACGCATGCATTACTCAACATTTTTCTGATCTAATGTGCATATTCTTACAATTACCACGTGCTAAAAACGGCGAAGGAAAACATTGCGATGCAACCTGCACATCGAGATAACCGGGTAACCCAACCACCTGCCAAAGTTAGGGACCAGAGTATGCTAACGACTAAGCTAGCAGGACTCTTTGATTTTAATTTCATTTTAATCGGCAGCCAAATAAAAAAAACAGTCTGCATGTAGCTTAGTGTTATTTTACATAGTGAATATGTATAAGACATCATCTACGATAAGAAGTACACATCAGAAATTTTATCCCGGAAAATACACGCGGACGAAATCACGTGGAAAGTTACATATAGTTAGTTACATTAAGGGAAGTGCGCTAATGAAATTATGCGGTTTCGACGGATTAAGCCAATAAATGTTAGTTGCCGGGATAAATATTAACGCCATAACTATTATCTGTAATATTAGAAAGAAAGAAAAAATATTAATTAGGACAAGATACAAAAGTCTTACATGATAATATATATTGCAATTCATTGTGATGTCCTAAAAAGGCTCTTGCTCAGCAAAATGCTAGTTTCCCAACCAGCGCTGATCTTCCGCAAGTACCTCTAAGTGATGCCACGGCTCAGCTCCACAATGCAAATTACAACAATAAACGTTCATCATAAAATTATACAAAATAATAACTAGTGCATGAACATTGTTATAATTACAAATAAAATAAAAGAAAACAAACATACAAAAAAAAAAAACAACGGACAGAAGGGACGAACAACACAGAAATGATAAATTCTTAGTGGTTTGTTATAACGTACTAATCGTCATACGAGAATTATAATACTATAAAATAATTGCATTGTATTTAAGGTCTCTCTGGCGAAGGCTTTCTTTCTTTCTATAATATTATAAAATTCTTAATATACTGTGCGTGTAAATAGAAGCTATTTAAAAAAAACAACTAGAATACTCTATATAAACGATGGAGAACACGATGCAAGTTTTTTTTAGATTTCTTGCTTGATTTTCTGTTTGTTCGGGCTTCACGTAAAAATTGCTGGCGCGATCTCGATGCTGCTTTCGCTGATCGTCAGCAAATTCTTAAACTTAAAATTTACATTATTTTTTATCTTGGGAATCTCGCGTCAATTTTTCTGTGAATGATTTAACAAAAAAATCAATGTCTTTGTTTTTTTATTAATGTATTTAATTATAAATAAAATTTAAAATCAAGTTCTAATATGCTTATTTCGCTGATCGATATCAAAGTTGATGTAACAAAATGTGTGGTACTTTTTATCCCGGGAAGCCTGCGTAAACAGGTCAAGTTAATAGATTGCGTTTATTAATGTGAAAAAATTCAAGGGGCTAATTTGGACCAGGAGATTTTGAAAATGCATGTCTTGGAATGCGCCCCACTCGTGGCGAGATGGGGAATGTTACCACCCCCCAATTTGTGTTTTAATGCTGTTTAACTTTCTTACGAAATTAATCTTGAGTGTTTTAAAAATCGCAAATTAGAGCTCCTGATATAGTCAGGGATGACTTTAAATTTCAAACTCGTGTAATTGGTATGCCGTGAAAATGATTCCACTTTCCAATATACATATATATTTTTAACTTTATGCAATCACGTTATTAAAAGTACATAATATTTGGTATATGTATAAAAAAAATACATTCTCATAATGTTTATACGCTCACATACAGATCACATTTTCCATGTTAAAGTATTACTCCTGTTATAGAAAGTATATACCTATATAATTTCTAGTCGATTCATTCTCAAGTCAGTAAAGGAGGACAGACATTCAAAATCACTTTGTTCTGTATATATAATACATATATAACTATATAGGTATATACACAGTTCGCTGAACTCGTACATGTGCTATATTGCCTTGGGAGCCGTCATCCGACTGCTTAATAATCAACCCTTACCTGTGCCATAATTCATAGGGTTCAACGAATGTGTCAGGGGTCTAATTAATTCGGGCTGCGATATCTCTGTCCGATATCTACATTGTGTGAAACATGGCTTTGATGGGTAAGGGCTAGGGTTGTCGCTAGAGATTACTATGTTTGATGTCAGAATAAAAATTGCGGATATAGGGCTCCTAAACCGTTTATTTAGTATAGGTTTGCGTTTAACCATGATCTCAATGTGGGGCGGAGATATAAGTAGCATGATTACCTGTAAGGTAAGGAAAAACAGACTCCGGCAAAAGAACCACTCTTTTGAGGAGCGTATATAGAGATGGTCGTGTGTTGTAACTCCACAACATCCGGTGTCGATAGACAGTGCGCCTGGTTGTCCGACGGTAGAAGGCAGATAGCAGGATCAGATTGAAAAGCTCCTACGAGTATGCAGAAAGTAAACTTTGTCCGATAGTAGATCCGACATCCAAAGTGTATCGGATAGAAACCGATAGACTAAATAACGCACATCAATTCGTCGTCTATCTTTGTGTTACATCTGTTTATTTCTCGAAATACTAAAGCTGGAGATTTTAAATTTAGCACACACGTAAAAGCATCATGTGTCTATCAAAACGTAATTTCCAATATAATTTGCGATTTTTTTAATATCTGAAAAGAAGTTCGCAAAAGAAGTTTGAAATTTAATAACAGACTAGAACCATTATCGGAAGAATTAAACCGCACCTACAATCTTATCTGGCATTTAAGTCGGATTACCGGACGCGAGAAAGCGATGGCGCAGACAGGCAGATTTTATGGAAAGCGGTTATCATCATCTATGGACATTTGCAGCACTAAAAGTGCTACAAATGCGCTGCTGCTCTCTTAAAGGAGACCAGAACCTGGTCACTAATGCCGGAACACAATACAAGGTTAGTGGCATATCCTAAACCAGGGCTGTTCGCCATCCAATCGATCCATCTGGCTGTGGGTTGTTTTGTCGCCTCTTATGAATGGCCGCCCAGCCGGTCTTTACGGATGTCTTTAGAAATAATGGTCCGAGGAATTACACGCGATATTATGATTTTGGCGAATAACTACGAACTAGGAACTGAAACTGGTTGCAATCTACTTTGTGGTATCAGGGTAGAGACGGAGTTGTCAGTGATTCAGAGAATAGAATTTACCTGAACAAATTGGGAAAATATGGGTTTAGATTTAAGACATTTATTTCTCGAAAGAATTTACAATTCACTTTGGTACCGCGATGTAAACCTCCTTTCGGCTTATTCATACTTTTCTTCGACATATTTAATTTAATTCTTCCTTGAAATGTTACGGCGCGTTCCCTTTTCGCACGCCACTTCAATCATTCATTGTCATAACATAAAATAAATTAAATCGTTTCGCAATTGTAAATAAATAAAATACCATAATTTAACATAAAATATACCGCGCCCACACTACATAAATGTAAATAACCCGCTCCGCACCGCAATTGTAATATGTAATAAAGATATAAAATACTACAAATAAAGACATATAAAATGAAATACTATAAATATAAAAGTACAATAAAGTGTGTGTGAATTGCATAGTGGAGAACAGGAGCCGCATTTCATTCCCATTAACCAGGTAAGTGCGTGCTCGTTCTCGAATTCCCATCAAAATTGTCCCACACTTCTTTTCCCGCAAAGTTGACAGAGTTCGCTTCCCGCTAAACCCAGCGCCGCCGCAATACACCTTACAGAGAAATAACTAGTTACATTTAATCCACATTTACCCCTATTAGCACATCTGGCCATTTATTATTTTAATATTTAAAATATATTGTTTTGGAGTAAATAAAATATCAGTCCGACAGCCCTTAGATACGCAAACATTTAACCCTTTATGACCGAACCTGATTATCCTCAAGTAATTATTTTAACCGAGATAAAAATGGGATTTAATTTAGCTTGAAAGCTAAAGGTATTAGTTGGCTTTCAATATAGAATTTTAATGAAATTCTGATCTCAGCAAAAAATATTGGTATCCCAAGAGTTTGGAATTTAATCTAGAGTATAGGTTCAACTTGTTTGACAAAAAATTACTTAGAAACGAACAATTTTGTTACCACAAATATAATTAAACCGGAGAATGGCAAACATCGTTATAAAAATTGAAAAAAAAAACCTAAAAGCTGTGGCAATCTCAACGATGATTAAAAAACTTAATTTAAGGTGCAGATAAACGGCGCGTAAACACGTTAGAATCAATGTGAATAACAGTTTAGCCTTAGATGGTGAACATATTATTCTTTTATTTATGCTACATGAGGTAGCTCCATTACAGTCTATTTCAAATGGGATGGCATGAAAAATATAGGGAAATAGAAAAATAAACATCGTGATTCTAAGTATAAGACTATTATTAAATAGTAACAGGATTAAATATATTTTTATATAATTAAAATCAATATTTATTTAAAATGAAAGCTTACGTTACCGTCACGAGTTGCATTTTATGAATGTGTCAGCCATACCATCCTATTTGAAATTGACTTTGATAGTGTCATTAACTACTATTACATTATATCCGATATAAAATTATCCGCGCAGAATCGGAGAAAGAGTACAATTTATTGCGACCGGGCCACTTATCCTTTGGGGTGACAACACACCCTACAGCCAGGTGGTATGGTATTTGCCCGTTTGGGTAGCTACCATCCCCGAATGCCGTCGTGACAACCTTGAGTTGTGTTCCGGCATTAATAGCCAGATATCAGTCCCCCTTAGAGATCTGCAGTGCATTTCTGTGGTAGACCGTCTGCTGAAACAGGGTTCGTATTTAGTTATTAGTTCATGCGACAATTAACCGTTTTTAAACTACAATAGCTATATAGCAGTTATTCAAACGATTTTCAAAAATCTTTATGTTATCTAAAATTGTTGATCAAAATGACGAAAAGTACCATATTCTCATGCCGCGCATACAGTGAAACAGATCTTTAATGTTTATGAGGGTATAAAAATGATGGTGTTTAAATGTTGAGTTTCTCTGGCCCTTGCATTGTTCTTTTATTTGTTTAGGTATATGCGACATAGCAATAAAACCTTTTTAAAGCGACAGTAAAATGGGGGTCGCAAAATATAGGGTAGTCCATATCACACTCCTCGAATCCAGGCTTAATTTTAACCGGTTTAAAAAATAAGACATTGTATTTCTTTTAGCGGGGAAGGAAATTTTACAGTGAGTTTTTCAGACTTTTCGCTAATTTTATTGGCATTTTTGAAAAATGATGATTTGGCTGTCGTTACAGTAAGTAATCAAATAAACTAAAACACTTTTTATCATCTCAAAAAACATCGGGAGATTCAGTTCGAGCATACCAGGTTATAACGTCATGTATTTTTACAAGCAAAATAAGTTAACACCGGTCGGCAACAAAATCTCTCTTTAAATAAAAATCCGATAAATATAAAGAATTTGATATGCTTTGAGTTTATTGCTATAACTTCTTTTTCAATTTTTGCTCCAAAACCAATATTTTTTGTGCAAAACATTTTTCTTCTTATCAAGCTCCAAATATCATCATGTCAGTTATTTCTTTACCAAAAATCTTTAAGCAATATCTTATGAATGTGATGAAAGATTCAAGCAAAATATATTACATATAGAGAAAAGACACAACGGAAAATGGTTAGAATTACTTGCAGATTTTTGTTACTTGATTTGCTACGAAATTACAATTTAATACATGGAAATGGAGAAAACTACAAACTGCATTGACTTTGTCAATAATTTGGCATAACCGATGTGCCAACACTGCCGAGTCGTTTTGGACAAGCGTGGCGGGTATACTATCAGTTTCCCAATAGTGGGACGTCAGAGCAAAGCAATGGAACGCTTACGGGCTGTTATTATTATATACCATGTGTCCAAATTATGGAATGAGATTTCCTCCCGCGGTTTTCCCAGAGCACTACAATATGGGGTTATTCAATAAAGGCGTGACCAGGTAGGTACCTAAAGTCTCAACCAGGTACCTAGGCAACGCATCGGCTCCCTTAATGTTGCAGATGTCCATGGGCGACGGTAGCCACCTACCACCAGGTGGTTCGTTTGCCAGTTTGCCTACTAGTAAATATAAACTAAATATCATCAACGTATTTTAAATGTGATTTTTCATTTATCATTTAAGAGCATGCTCTTATCGGTGGAGCCTCTTCCAGTCTTCTCTATTATGGGCCAATTGTTTTACTTCTGTGTAAGACACGACACCCATTTTTTCTTTTATTTGGTCTATAAATGCTCGCCTTGGTCTTCCCTTCCCTCTCCTTGCTTCCACTTTGCCTTCAATTAACTTGCATAAGAAGGTGTCGTGTCTTAGCAAATGGCCAAACATCTTCCCCCTTCTTTGTGATAAGGATAGTATTTTCTTAAGTTTTCGTTTCTACACGTAATAAAACTACGTCAACGGTTACGCGCGATATTTTCTCGATTGTTATTATTCCGACATTTCAGCCACTTTTCAGAAGCCGTGATCATCAAAATACCGCGCGGAAAACCGTTAAAATGTTATTCTTTTTAACGTAAGTTACTATGTATTCATATTAATCTTTCACCAGTGGTCGCGCAGTGGGTCAAAATTTCACCATAATTAATTTTAATTATAAGTTTGAACATTATTAATATTCTATTGTCAAAGACTATACTTCTATAATCACAGATTTCGCCAAGGCTACATTGTTAATGTTACTTAAACAATAAACAACAAGTTTGGCGGGACTCGAATTAAATTGCCGTTAGAATGGTTATAGAGTTTATTAGAACTATAAACTAAACACTTATAACACAGGTACAAATATAACCGAACACAACAAATCCAAACATAATACATAAGTACGTAATTCAATAAAGCGCGCTAAGTCCGTAACTATAGATTCCCGAATGTACACTTGTTACGCCGGTAGTCGTCGCTCGACTGGTCCCCTTTCTCCATCAGGCCGTCGTTTTATACTTCACAAATGCAAAAGAATCCGCAACACCTGGCTAATGATGCTTATGAGCTAGTACAATAGGACATTAGGCTATTTTCCACAATAATTAGAAACGTATGCCAATAAATAAGTGAAAAAAAGAAGACGATCATAAAAGAGTTATAATTAGTTCAAATGCCGACAGGTAATAAAATGTGCTTCTACAGATCTGTACGTGGAATTAAACCTTCTTGGCGCCTAGGTTGTAACAATACAATGATATGTAGAAATGCATATCTTTTAAACATCTATTATCTCCGTTCCCTTAAAACAATTAAGGTATCCTAAAAAGGTCTACATACATAATGTTACTCATTTCACGTACTTAAAAGCTCCAAAGGGCTGGGCTCTACAAAGAAAATGTGTTTTCTCGTAAAAACGTAAGAGATCACGTCGTTTTGTTTCATCGTGCCTGTTTATTAGCGGTTAATGGGGCCAGTTTGCTTAGGTCTTTTTGACCTTATTTTACGTTTATTTAATCAGAGACTTTTGTATTATTTATAATTTAGTTTGTTTCTTATGAAAGATGTTTATTTACCCTTCGATGACCTCCTTACAGATAAAATATGTGGGCGGTTCACTGGAATATTACTGTCAACAGTGACATGTTGTCAATGTCACTCTTGACATGACTAACTTAAGTACATATCATTAATTTTAAACATTTTCAAAATTAATAGAAACCAGGTGGATCGTAACAAATTGTAACAAATAATAAAAACTATTTTCGCTAAGTATGCATATTAACAGTGAACATTTTCCGATGTTATTACACTACTCGTAAACGGCACGGCGGTGACGGAATCGAATCTAATAATCTCGCCTGGAGAGAGACCCGTAAAACGAATAGGTTCGTCCATAAACGTCGCTAGGTATTTTGATTTAAACTTTGTAAGGCGAAAGTCTTGAGATTTTTTTAATTTAAGTGCATTAACATCGATTCCTTCAGTGTATTTTTGGCATTCTTGAATTGCTATAAATAAGTTTTATTTCTAAGAGAAGACAAGTGGCTGTGTTCCGGTGTTAGTCGCTAGGTTCTAGTCTCTCTTTACAGAGTGGCAGGACATTGGTAGCATCTTTGGTGTTACAAATGTTCATATGCGACGATAACCGCTTCCCACAAGGTAGGCCGTCTGCCTGTCTGCTGAACTCATGCAATAAAAAAAATAATAGACTATATTGACTATATTGATATTGAACATAGTGGATGGATATTGAGTATATGGATAATGATATGAGTAGAAATATGAAGGAATAAGCTGGTGAAGCTTCTCAACCACAAAGAAATGATCTTCTAGAGAGATAGTGTGTCTGGCTGTGGATCAATCATAGTAGTTGGGAGGTGGTATAGTTATATTGTTGCGAATGGACACAAATTTTTTACAGGTGTTTTATTACCCCATTGAATTTAAGTCATCTTTTGTTCGTGTTAATCTGTTCGTGTGCCTCCCGGTAAAACGTCATAAATCTTTCTACCTTTCATTGCACATTTGTAGGGGCAATAAAGCTTTTAAGTTTCAACTATGATCGCGGCGTTACCGAGTGTACTTTCGCAACGAGTATCTTATAACAATGGACTATGCGCGATTTAGGTTGTTATGATCGAATCGAATGTGGAATGGAACAACCCATTCGAATTTGTTTATAATTGACACTTGCGTCTTCCGTGATCACAGCTCCTAAAAAGTGGCCGAAACGTCGGAATAATAATAATCAAATAAATTACGGCTTTAACCGTTAAAAAAGTCGCGAAAACTTAAGGAAATAATATAAATTTCTTTGTTTAAATATATATTTTTTTATCAAGAACAATACAGCAATGCATAACAAATAATATAGGTTATAATTTAAAAATACGAAAGAGAAATAGTGCATATATTATAAATATTAAATGGTAATTGTTTTCAGGAGGCGTAGGCATTAAACACGGCAAATATTGGCCGAGCGTGCAAAATGTTTACAAATTATTTCAATTAACTAAAGGGATAGTACATATAAATGTAATGTTATATTACGAATATAATTGAAAGCCTTTTTAACCTGCAGGTCAGCTTAAATCTTGTAAGTTTTTGATTGACTTTTGCGGACAGAGAGCACCTCTCTGACCCGCCCGCCGGAGCACACCTACTCTCTGCGCCCCGTATACCGGCGATGCCCAAAGCTGGCAGAATTAGCAACTAGGCGTCGGACGGGATGCGGGATATAGGAGCAAGGCAACAAATAATAATACGGCAACAAATGTTCACTCTTCTTCTTATGTCATTTTCAATTGTTCTTAATTCTTCATTCACAGTTAATTATTCTACTCTCTCGCATAATCTGTACTTTATTATATTTCGATTCATGTAAAAAAATTCAATAATAATAAATCTATTATGATCGAGTTTGATTTCCAAAACAAGAAGCAACTGCCACCAATACTGACTATGACTAATAATTTTCAATCGTCTACTATTACAATAAATACATAATTTTGGAAATGAAACTTCATAGCAAAGTAACACTTACCTAGTCTTTATGTTCCCGTCAAAACTATTTTCATTGTTCGTATGTATGTAATATAGAAGGGGTGCTCAAAATGCTAATGTGGACTTATTCGAGCGTCGTGGGGCCTTTTTGAATTGTGAAAAACGGTTATAGGATATACGACCAAAAGTCATGGCCGATTTTTTAAAATGCAAAAGTAACATTGAAATACTTAAGCGCGTCAGATTAAAATACAGACGGTTCAGCTTGATGTCTTTGTCGTGCTGACCCATAATCTGATAATTACGTCGAGGAATTTCATTAACCTGATGGTTTGAAAAAAATAATTAAAAATACCCCTACCCTGTATGAAGGGTTCATATATGGTGGAGGTAACAGGGTGTAAGTTTTCTGCCCTTATGTTATTCTGTCACGCCCGAGTAAATCCCAAAATCCTTGCTTGGCCTCCCCTACTAATATGCATGCAATGATGCAATACAGAGTTACTGATCTAGTGCAGCGACTTGTTTAAAAAAGCAAAGACTTAAAAAATGTCTGAGGTGTAACTGAAAGTAAATTTATTTTTACCTTGAATTCAATGACTTAAAAATATGTTTTAAAGTATTGTAAATTTATGCAATATTGGCTTCCTCTGTAATAGTAAATCCAAAGTAGGTTTTTTTATTTAGATCAATAATAATTTTCTATTTCGCCAATCGGCGGAGCAATACCATAAAATCGCGACAATGTAAGGAAACTGTCTTTTTTATTGAAAAAATATTTGCAATAAACCCCGGTAGGCAGTGACGTAATTAGACCCGAGGTGGGCCCATGATAAAAATTTAACAACTTGCTACTGTTACACTGTTTTTGTAATCGAGCAATCAACAATTTTAACAAAGATCTGTTAATCAAGTGTAAAATCGGCAATGTAACGTGTAAATAAAGTCATGTAAATACACTTTTGTATAGTCGATAATTCGTAATTTTTTTAGTTTTGAGGATACCAACTCCAGACAGTCTTCTCAAGCGCACGATGACATCTAAACTTGAGTGCCCTTGGGACATTCTAAGCTGTCTATAATTATCACCCGGTCTGATACATATAATTATTCGCCAAGTACCGAACAAGGCGGTCTACAATAAGGTTTTCAAAGAGTTTTTTCATCACGTCCATACACTCAGATAGTGAACTGGTAGGTGGATGTCAAGTCTGCCTGATGTGTTTCCTTTCGCAGTAATCATCTTCACCGTGTATCTCCTCCGGGGAGGCCAGCTTGGCTGAATGAGTTGATCAGTTGGCGCTCCAGGACCTAGAAAGATAGAACCCACGCACGTCATACCTATGCCACCAAGGGCGCTCCCGGTCTCATCGTTGTTAGATAAAACCATCAAAATAGGTTATTTTTGACATAAAAATGTAATTGATGTGTTTAAATTTAAGATATTTTTCAGCTCAGCTCCGATATTACGTAGGGCAAAAATTAAACTCATTACATGTACAACAAAAATATCACTATAAAATTATGTTAAAGTTATTAGTGGCCGCTGAAAACCACTATGACGCCACTAGTCCATACAAAGTTACCCAAACTCCTTTTGATATAATTATAAAGATGTTAAGTCGACAAACTCTCCACGGTTATCTTTTTTTTATACATAATTATACCCCCAAGTTACGCTTGTATCATGAGTAATATAGAACGGACTACTCTGGAGCAGATCTGTCACCCAGATCTTACCAAAAAACGGAAAATTCGTTTCCGAAATTTACCCAGCCAGGAATCAATTGCCGACCATAACAAATTACCTATATAGCATTTATTACTTTTAGCTGTCAACTTTCTGTAAAATAAATAAATAAATCAATTACAATTGAGACAAAAGGTGTGGAGGCGGACAAATGAAATTTCCTATAAAAGGTACTCTATTTTCCTAAAAGAATACGCACGAGAAAAGAATCTTCAGACAGATATAGCAAACACTTAGACCAAAAAAGTGATAAATGGATTGTGTGTTGACGTTAGAATTCTTTGACGTGCGTGATCGAAAAAAGGAAAATCATTTTATTTAGGACAAATAACATTGGATAGTGTAGGTATAATTGTTGTCAAATTTAAAACTAACATAACATAATCTTGTCCTGAAAGGGCCATCAGTCAGCATAATGCTGGTCTTTTAAAACCAGTGCTGGTCTTCCGCTGAGCTCTTAAGCCCTTGAAAACCTATGATGGATTAAATTAGTATCATCAATTATCTAGTTTCATAACCACCCACTGATGGGCACTGGCCTCCTCCATTTCAGAGGTAGGGCTAGTAAATGCATCACACTTTAGCAAGATGCGTTGAAAGGTTTAACACCTTGGTTGTCTCAGTACGAAGGTTTCGAAGATGTTTTTCTTTAAAAATATTCAACGTGTGGTAATCGTCATAATATGCACCTTAGGTAAGAAAGCTGCCACAATATTGTGCGATATCCCACTCAAGATTTGAACTTAGTTAATATAAATTATACTTAAATCTATTAGATACCAAGTTATTACTACTTCTTACGAGAAAATTGTTGGCAAGAAAAATGTATTTTGTGTTTATCTCTCTATATTAGACAAATAAAACTGTCTATAATGTCAAATTAACAGCTTTTTATTAAATGTATATGAAAGTATATACGGTACTTATATACAAAAAAACTTTTTTCATTGTTTTTAATCAGTTTATCTATCTGGATGGACCGGCTAATCTCTGAAGTCTTTCATTGGCTGATATCTGATGTTATAAGAAGTAACTTAGGCTACTTTTTACTTCTTTTTAGGGTTCCACGAAAAAAACCCACTAGGCTGAACTTGTGGAAATATCTAGTATTAAATAAGTTTTAACAATGCAAACAACAGAAGAAAATAAATAAATAGCAAAATATGAAAACCGAAACATAATACAAAAAATTAACCTTGACAAAAACTTTGTATAGACTGTTTAATAATGATGGGACCCAACAGTACTGGGAGGTCATAACCCTGTAAAATCCTAAGTCCGACACTGCGCAGGGATAGTGGCAATGCTCCCAAGTTTCAACGTTTAGTGCGAATAAACTTTATGGTGTTTCGTTTTCGGTTATTTGTCTGTGAGTAACAGATAAAACGAATTCTCGATATTCGCTGATTTAGTTTTTTCCTGTCGCCAAGAACGTTCCGTTTCAGTGAGAATAGTAAACAGTTTTCGATCAAGATTTTAGTGTGCGAAAAGTGTTATCGGTTTTAGTGTATTGTCTGTTTGTTCTTGGGCTTTAAATCAGCGTCAGTGAAACATTTTTCGCTAGATTCAAGTTTGCAGCTAACGGAGGAATAGTGCACGGTTAATTCTGCATTATAAATAGTCCGTTGGCAAAATTAGGTTCTTTTTTCACAAACTATTATTTTCTTATCCGTGTAGGAACGTAGAAAGAATACAATTTCCTGCGGCTGAGCAGCCTGTCGTGAGAGGCGACAAAACAACCGACAGTCAGGTGGTAGGGCATTTGCCCAACTGGATGGCCCACCTCTGGTCTAAAGAATGTCGCCACAATAACCTTGAGTTGTGTTCCGCCATTAGGAACCAGGTTCCAGTCTCCCTTAAGAGAGCAGTAGCGCATTTGTAGCAGCTTTGGTGTTGCAAATGTCCATAGGCGATGTTAACCGCTTTCCATTAAGAGGGCCGTTTGCCTGTCTGCTGAACTCCTGCAATATTTTTTTTATTAATCAGTAGTTATGCAACACAAAGAATATACGTTGAAGGACTCCCATTTGACTAGTTAATATAACTAACACACAAAATACCGTTTCAACATAGAGCCTCACTTAAGACTCGATCTCGAGGTAGTTATCAACCTTTATTGAAGGTATATCGTTATTATCCAAACTCCTTGGACATTTAGTCCTTTTGCATATACTTTTAATTATCATTACAGTAACTGTAATTATTTAAAGTAAGCAAGCCTTTGCTGACCTACCTTACTGTAACCCAGAGGCTCCGGGTTCGATTCCTGGTACAGTAAATTTCGGAAACATATTTTCTCCATTATTTACCGTGGTGTGGGTGGCTGGAATCGGCCCCAGCGGAGTCCGTTGTATATTACCCATAACACAAGCGTAACTTGCTTAATTTGGGGATATACAATGTGTGTGTTTGTCTGCCGATTATTACCTTTGGTGTTGCAAATGTCCATAGGCGATGGCAACCGCTTTCCATCAAGTGGGCTGTCAGCCTGCCTGCTGAACTCTTGCAATAAAAAAAAATTGAAGCCAGTCCAGCTAGCTTACAGTTTTAGCCAGCCAGCATATTAAGTAATATGGTATAGCATGTACAATTGAGTGGGATATCTTACGAAAAGGCATTTTTGCACGGCTTAGCAGCGGTCACACGTTAACTGATCTTTCAATCAATATGCCTGCCGTTCCTTAGTTTTGCGTTAGCCACTGGATTTTATTTTGGGAAATTCCTCAATTCGAAAAAATCTACTAGGCCAGAAGCATGTTACTTCTCCATCCAGATCGTTGGATACATTTTGACGCTTGGCATGATTTTATACAATCCAGAGACAATTTTTTTTTAGGATGATTGGCAAAGGCCTTTAAACGAAATTAAATGAGGGTAAATAGCAAAATTAGTGGTGCGATGTTTTAATTACTTTATTCTAGGCAACGATCTAACTGTAAATTTAGGAAATTAGTAAAGCAAAGTTGTGCGAGAAGGATTATACGACGAAAGATTTTATAAATAACAACACCGAGTGGGAATAATGCGATCGCTACCAAGCTCTCTCAGAAATTATACAAACATTACTTTTGGTAAACTTTGTATTCATTCAAAATAAATATTGCAAAAAAGAACCACGAATTATACATAATGTTACCAGTTGCAGAACTCGAATTAAAATGCCGTTGGAATTACTATAGAATATATTAGAACCATACAAACACGTATAACACAGCTACATATGTAACTGAACACAACCAGTCCAAACGTAATGCACGATTCAATAACACGTGCAAAGTCCGTCACTAAATAGATTACCGGATGTACACACGTCTTGCTTCGCTTGTGGCTATCGCTTGACTGCGTCATCTCTCAATTTGGGCATTGCTTTATACTGTACAAATGCAATATGTCTGCTCGGTCGCGTGGACCGAATTTCCTAGAATCACACCTGGCTAATGACTATAATAAAATATTACAATACACAATAGGCTGTTTTGCTGATCACATTTTTTAAACATAAAGTAAACAAAAGAAGTCTAAGTGCCGAAAAAGCAATAAAATGTGTTTCTGCAGGGCTGCAGGTGTGAATTTGTCTTTGTCGGCACCTAGGTCGCAACAATATAAAAAAAGAGTGAAATTTGACATCTTATTGTATGCCAAGCTCTTTTCTTCAATAAACTCTTTTCTTTTCTATTATAAAACTGTGAGAGTCATTTCTTCAAGAGAAGTTGTGAAACCCTATACAGTATTTAAGTCTTATGACTTCGCCAGGTGGTAGGGCATTTGCCCGACTGGATGGCTACCACCCCTGGTGTAAAGTATGTCGCCATAACAACCCTTAGTTGTGTTCCGGCATTAGTGACCAGGCTCCAGTCTCCTTCAAGAGAGCAGCAGCGCATTAGTAGTACCTTTGGTGTTACAAATGTCCATAGGCGATGGTAACCGCTATCCATCAAGTGGGCTGTCTGCCTGTCTGCTGAACTCCTGTAATAAAAAAAAAAAAAAAAAAAATGACTGTATGTCTGTAAGCCTTAATTTATTTTCTTTAAACGAAATTCGTAATATGTCAGTATTTACGTTGTATTGTCTAAAGATTTCGCTGGGAACAGCTAAGTCCATTCCAAGTGTTCAGTGTTCGGTAGGAATTCAAAACCAGACTACATGTCTGTTAAGCGTCGGCTTATCATATCGAGTAGGCACTGTTTGGAATTACAGATACTGGGAATAAATTGTATCGGTTTAAAAAGAATTGCATATTGGTTACCTTTGAAATATTACTAAAACACATATCCACACATCACACAACATTTAATGACTAAATTATGGGATCTGTATACGTCTAGTCATCGCAGCGGACAACGAACTACTGACTAGTGAAGCGCGGGAGCGCAAACATTAATAGTTGCTCTATCTCACTCGCATAACATGCGTCCCGCTCCTACACTATGCTATACATTGTACTAGCAACACGTCTTGTTAATATTTGTATTCAAAGTTACCGTTTTCAAAATAAATCCAATGTGTCTGGCAGCTCCCGTACCCCGTCGCCGGGGGGTAGTTGCATCTCGCGAATTGGACTGGGGTAAAGAGCGACAGCTCGAGGCCTCGGTTCTGTCACTCATAGGCAGACCTGATGACCTACTCAAATAAATCCGTTCACATCAGCATTCGACTGAGTATTCTCTGCCATCTGAAGAATTATTTGACCTCTACCTCTCGCTGCTACAAAATAAAGTCCCAATATGTTTGAACATAAAATGCACACAAACTCATATTCATAATAATAATATTGTGATACAGCAATGAGATAAGTTATATACGCAGCATTATACGACCAGGTTCTCTTGCTAAGGTCGTAAAGTGTACAATAATTACAGAAACTTTAAGATATTTCGAGAACTTCTCGGACTGAATTAAAATATTATATTTAGTTATGTAAATATCATAATTTAGAGTTGGACCGCTGACCTGGCTGATTCAAAGGCAGCTCCGAAGTTAATCGAGAAAGGTGTTAACGGGTAAATAAAGGCACTACTATAAGGCCTATTCTATACTATCTGCAACATTTTGTATTATTTTTTATTGCATTAATTCATCAGACAGGCAGACTACCTACTGGATGGAAAGCGTTTACCATCGCCTATGGACATTTGCAACACCAAAGGTGCTCCAAATGCGCTGCTGCTCTTTAAAGGGAGACTGGAACCTGGCCACTAATTCCGAAACACAAGAACACAACACAAAGTTGTTATGGCGGCATACTCTAGACCAGCGGTGGTCGTCATCCATTCGAGCAAATGCCCTACTACCTGGCTGTGGGTTGTTTTATCGCCTTACAACAGGCGGCGGTCGCCCGGCCACATTAATGTACTTCTTTGTGTCTATGGGTTCTTAGCAAAATATAAGCGTAAATGTATAATTTTTATAGGAATAAGTTTACATGCATCAATGCGGAAATACAGCTAAAACTTTAATCTTTACATACATACATACATAACTTCACGCCAGGTCCTTTGCGGGGTAGGCACGAACAACAGAGTGCCATACAGGCTTATTCTTACACACCTCACTTGCTTCTTTGACATTGAATTGATTGATTGATTAATTAATTGACATCTTTTAATTAATGAATAAATAAATAAATATATAATAATAAATAAACAAATAAATAAATAAATATATACACATATATATATATATAACATAGATCTTTAACACTTTAATCTTTAATAATTCAAAAGTAACATTTTGTGGGTTGGATCGATTTTGCGTAACTACGTCCACTTATACGTTTGTTAAAAATAACGTGAGACATTTATTTCATTAATGTTATGTGTATTATGTACAAACGGCAAAGTAACAACGGATGCTAGTGTAATGTTTTATCCGTGAAGGAACGGAGAGGAGAAAGATTACTTCTACAGCCGGGAGGCCTGTAGTAAGAGGCGACCAAATATCCCACAGCCAGTTGCTAGGGCATCTGTCCGTCTAGATACTCTAGATGGCTACCTCTCCCAATTTAGAGTAAGTATTCTACTGAAATTTTACTTATATGATAATTTTAACATGTTTTATGTAGTTGTTTACGCATCTTATGTTTATATACAGTATGTATGTATATTATTATTAATTTCATGTATTATCTATTAATACGTTTTATTTTTATCATTATTTAATTAACTATATTTCATATTCTTTGTATTGTAGTGTCCTTCATGGCTGCTGTTTCTAGACGGAAGAACAGTGCTGGTCTTAGTTGCTAGCATTACGCTGAGTCTGGGTCCAATTGTAGAACTTATATTGTTTCCTGTAATTTATTTTTCTCAGTTGTTATTGTTAAATTGTTTATTTTTCCTAAATAAAACAATTCTTTCTTTGTTTTTTCTTTCTTCTGTATATCGGCATAACAACTAGGTCCCTTTCGTGGCTGACAGCTGATACTGATCACTATCCATCAAGGGGACTGCCAGCTAGGTTGCTGTTCTCAAACAATGAATTAAAATATTTGAATATGTTAAATGAGTTTACAAAATATCGTAACAGATCTAGATCGGTCAAATAATATTTCGTCGATATTTTGGCCTCAGCCTTACGTTCTCAGGTTTATGGTATGCCGAAATAATATAAGTTACGGTAACACTAATAGAGCTGAGAGAGGTAAATTTAGTTTGTGAATTTATAATATGTTTTATGTTTGAATGTACATTTATAAAGTAAATTTGAATATTTTAGAAAATATCAAGTGTGAAAAATGTATTCATGCAGTAGTCAAAATTTTACCAAATGAACACTTGAATGTGGATTGCAAAGCCGCAATACGTTTTTGCGTTTTTTTTTAAATGCACCATTAAGTTTCTCAAGGACGCCAAACTGTCAATATAACATTTCTGGTGTTGTGAAAGTCTATATATACGACGATGAAAACTTTCCTGTCGGTAAGTCGTCTGCTTGTTAACCTGCTTCTGGGAACTAGAAACTCCTCCTGGTGTTTCTTTTTAATTCCAGCAGTTTGAGGACTAATAGTGTTCAGAATCCTTACATTTTATACTGATATGGGTAGTTTCATAAGTGCCTCTGGCTTTCGTTTTCACCGCTATTGTGTGGTGGTGAAACTAGTCCCAAACGCGCGAGATATGAATCCGGAGATTCCATGTGCTGGAATCTGCCATAACAAATTCAATGTGCTTGTCTTTTGGTGTAAGTATGTGCCATATTTCGAAAGCCAAGTGCCACTCGAGGACCTATTTGTGCCGTGTACTCTCAGGAGCTGTCCCATTGGAGGTGGATTCCGAGGTGCTTATTATCCACTGATTTTTGTGCAGGATTTGATTTGTATATTATCTTTACAGTCCATTATAAACAAATTATTTTTACCAGTTACCACGACGACTGTGTGGGATCCATGATCCAGCATTGCACAAATAGTGAAATAATATGAAACTGGAGGCAGCTGCCATAAACTCATTAACACAAACCACGAAGTTCCCCTGAATACCTGAGTAAAGGTAACTAAGTAACGAGTTATAACTCTAAAGAAAAATATACCGAGGGGAATTGAAGTGAGTGTTAACAAAACGAAAAAATACCATATAAACCGCTGATGCGTTTAAGATTATTTTATTATTAGTTAATGTAACTTCCTTTAAAGAAACAACCGACCATGACCCATAATACCTATACGAAAACAAAAACTTCATTTTTTATAAATAAGACGAGAATTGAATTGCAGATGAGGTTGAAAAGGCACCGAGCAGAATTGTAACAAGTTCCATATTTATAAAAGCGTGTACAATTCTTTTTTAAAAATAAATATCTACATTTTTCCCTGATAGCCCTTGAGCGTACCCAAGGGTAGTACGTGCCTATGAATAATTATTTGGCCCACTCCAATTAAAAAGTGCCGAGGTCTCAGGTATTTAACACTTGACAATATTATTGGTGAAAAGTTCTACGTGAAAAGATTCATTATGTAACAATTCTAGAAGATTCCTTCTGAGTTGTTAACAAATGAAACCAATGATTTATAACTTACTGATAGTTGCTTTCAGTTTAGTGGCTTGTTTTTGAGAAACTTACACAAGAAGTCTAACTATTCATTACAAATGAAGAGTTAGACTGATGTTTTTTCATTATATTTTTTTATTGATGAATATTTTATTTTATTCCTATTATCCTATTCCAGATGAAGACAATGCCAAAAATACAAAAATCATGAAAATTGTGTAACTAACACGATTTTGTTTTATATACATAGATTTTTATGCATCTCCATTTAAAAACCCCAAAACAGTTTCACTACGATGCTAAAACCAGTCCACTTTTTATGTACAAATAACAAATAGAAAATAGTTTGGGTGAGTTGTAAATGTACTGTGACGATTCCTAGTTACAACTGAGAGGAACAACATTGCACCCTGCACCCAATGAATGTGTAATGCCCCACATACAAAGTCGACGTTTCTGTTTACGTTGATTTTGCCCAATGAGTATCTGGTTACGGAATAAACAATCCTAAATAATATAAACTTATTTTACGAATTCCTCTAAAATAACCACTTCTCGCTAAACAATATATTTTGTATCACCGACCACATAAACTACAAGCACCCAGTGAACTACACCTAAATCGAAACCTCGAACGTTTGTTTCACACAAGAACTTTTAAAACAATAGCCTGAAGTGGGGCTGCCCGGTGTTCCTTTTGAGGATTAAAATTGCGGTAATAAATTAAACAAAAACAATCGAAATTAAAGGCCTATATGTTCTTTTATGAAAATGAATTACTTTATATTTATGTGTAAGTCGTAAGTCGTAAGTCGTGGTAGCGTAATGGTTAGCGCACGCGCCCCTAAATCGAAGGGCGCGGGTTCAATCCTGACCGGAACGCATGCACCTCTTAGTCAGTTTTCTGATCTAATGTGCATATTGTTACAATTACCACGTGCTAAAACCGGTGAAGGAAAACATCGTGATGCAACCTGCACATCGAGATAACCGATGTGTCAAACCTGCCAAGCCGCGTGGCGGGTATACTGTCCGTTCCCCCTTAATGGAGGCCCGAGCCCAGCAGTGGGACATTTATGGGCTGATATTATATATAATATAATATTTATGTTAGTACCTAGTTCAATTAATTTATGTTGTACGTCATGTTGTTTACAAGAAAAAAGGTTAATATTGTTACAACGCAGGTCCCGACAAAAACAAAATCCACTTGCATATCTGAAACAAAGCACATTTATTTTGCATTTGAACTAATTGAACATTCTTTTATGGTCGTCTTCTTTTGTTTACTTATTGGCATACGGCCTATTGTTGTATTGTAATCTTTTATGGAATTAATTAGCCAGGTGTGGAGGATTAATTCCACTTAGATACGGGGTCATTGCAGTTACGCAGGTTAAAAGATGATCTGATGGAGGGGGGAGGCATTCGAGCGAGAACCACTAGTGAAGCAAGACGCGTGTCTACTGCAATCGGGAATGTAATAAGTGACGGACTTTGCGCGTGTTATTCAATTACGACTTTCTGCATTACGTTTGGACTCGTTGTGTTCGGTTATATTTGTACCTGTATTATACGTGTTTATACATTTCTAATAAACTCTATAGTAGTTGTAACGGCATTTTAATTCGAATCTCGCGACTCGTAACAATATCTTAAACTGAGAACATGTCATATTAGACTATCACAAAACGGCTGGCCCGGATCAGCCCGCCCACGGTTAGGACGGCAGGCTGGCAGGCACCGACGGACAGACATAGACGGCGGCGTCTCAAACAACGCCAATCACGATCTCTCCACGTCCTTGCGAGGGACGCCAGGAGACATAGCACACAGGATAGACTAGGCGTGTTGCTGGGAAGTTTCTTTCGCCGTTTCTTCTTTCCCAGCCATAACACGTTGCGAAACGGCAGTAAGATAGCGTAGGCCGCCGCGAACCGCCGATCCCGGTTCCCCGGGATCCTTCTTCTCGGACTTTATATTACCCGTCGCCCGTTCCCAATTAGTTCATTGTGTCGCCCATTGGCGGGCATCATCAGATTCATCCCCCTCTCATGGCAACAGTCCAGCCGAGGTAAAACTCCCTAGGGAGCTCCCTCAAGCAAGTTGCCCCCGGGCTCGCCCCAAAAACCCCGGTAAAGTTGTGAGGTCTTCGGACCAACAACATAAGTCAAGTCAAATAAAAAAAAAGTCATATTAGACAAAAGTCATTTACAATAACACAATCAGGGCGTTCCATTAGTAGCTCACAACGCCCAAAATGCTCCGTTAGCCGTTCTACGAGGCGATCGCGATCGCTGTGGTCGTGGCGAAAACGTCACCAATGACGTCATTATTTTCGATTGCATGACGCTCAAGACGACCCATGTCAAGAAGTGCGTCGAGTAACCGTTCCACTTGGGGTTACGATTGTAACGCCAGTGGAAAGTATCCATTATAATACAGAAGAACTTTATTCCTATAATTAATTCAATAATTCATTTCCTCTCTAACACATATCATTTATATTATACACTAGAGTTTACCACGTGGCTGTTTTGCGTGTCAAACTCTAGGCAGTAGCTTTATTTTACTGCCACAAAAAATTGATTCGGTTTTTTAGATATTAATAAGAAAGAAACTAAGTCCATATAGTGTAAACAATTGCCCAGCAACACATAAGATGAGTCGCAGCCAACCTGATTTGAAAAGTAGTTAGTTTCCTATGACAACGTAGGTATTTCATTTTCTTAGTGAATTGAAAAACACGATTGCAGCGCCATCTATATAGTTAATCTATGTATTTTATGGAAACGAGATCATTTATCGGGATAAAAGCATCCCAAATGTTGATTCGGGTACAAATCAGTTCTGTGGCAATTTTTTTTTCATATAATTTCAGTACTTTTCTTAAAGAATGCGATCGCAGCGCCACATTCCATAATGCTATCTATCCCATAGAAACGACTCCATTTTTAGGGATAAAAAGTATCCTAAGTTACGTCCCGGGATATGAACTAGCTCTGTTTCGAATTTCATTTAAAACCATTTATTTTTTAAATGTGATTCTCCAACAGACAGACAAAAAACAGACAGATAGACAAAAGACAGACAAAAAGTATAAAAATTGCATTTTTGGAATTCTCCTGGTACGAAGTACCTTCCCTAATTTTTTCATATTTTTAAGCGTGTGTAAAGTACAAACTCGAACCAGTTACAGATTTTTTATAGTACAGATATATTACCGTATAGCCTATCTACCTATCATTTAAAAACTGTGCTCTTGTTTTGTGAACCTTCTTTGTATCTTCTCTCTTAAAGGCCAACTGTTCTACTTCTTTGTACGATACGATATTTGTTCCAAGAATTGTCTTTCTATTGGTTTGACTTTCGAATTCTTATCCTTGCTTCCACTTTGTCATCAGTGTTTTTTAGTAAAAAAAGACAACGACGATGTCAGTGGAAGACGTTGCGAGTTAATATATCAATGTAGTATTTATTATCAATTATCCCGATATCCGTGCGTTGCAACATGGCAACACAAGCCTGGAGCATTATTGGGCCTCCTCCGCTAATACCGCACCAACTTTGATACTGATGCGCTCTACTTTAAAGTTCTGCAATGCGAACACTATTTTCGGGTTTACAGTTTTTGTTGGAGTGCTTCAGATTCGTTCTGCAACCCAAATTTGATGCTCTCTAGTTATTTGCTGAGTAATTCTTAAAATATTTCGTTCATAGAGAGTTTTTGGGAAAACTTTTAGAATGCCGTAGCATCAACCGTTTGTTAATGTATATCAAACCATATATATAAACATTTTGAGAAATTTAATTTCAAGTGGTCACAGGAACGTTTTTTAGCGTTATACAAAGATAATGTTAATATTTGTTATTTATCGAGTTGAGAGCACAGCTAGTAATAATTGTAAACCCTGTATTGGTAAACTACATATGTTACAATTTTCATATAAAAGAGCGGACGCGAAAATATTATAGATTTCTTACTTTTAAAATGGGTAAGGTGAGAAATGAGTACATAAGAGAATCTTTGAAAGGAACTGACAAAGTAAGGACATGTAATGAGGAGTAATGAGAGTCATGTGACAATAATAATATTTAATTGTAAGACTGATGGGTACAAATGTAAAGTTAGACTTACAAAAAGCGTGAAGGATGACATAATAATTTGTGGTGTGAGTAATCTGAGGACGTATGTATATCAAAACATATTGTGTCGACCCCAAATAATTGGGTTAGTGTGAAAGAAATAGAGAGTTAAAAATTAATTTAATAATTGTTGAAACAACAATTATACGCTATTTGTCACTGTTAAGCTATGACGTCATAACTTGCTACTTTCGTACAAACACGAAGTTTCGGCGTTTTGAATTTATAAGATTATTTTAGTTGACTTCACTGTCGGGTAATTGAATATTGATATTATGAATATCATAGAATATGATATATCTTGAGGCGGCGCTGGGTTTGATGATAAGCGAACTGTGTGATTTGAGCATGAGCACGCACTTACCTGATTAATGGAAATGAAATGCAGCTGCTTCCATGATCAAATTGATCGTGTACTAGCAGAAGGTGATGTCAGGAGCCATAAGAACAGACGAGCGTGCATGACAAGAGCTATGAATGTCAAAGAAGCAAGTGAGGTGTACAAGAATAAGCCTAAATGGCGCTCTGTTGTTCGAACCTACTCTGCAAGGGACCTGGCGTGAAGTTATGTATGTATGTATGAAATGCAGCTGCTCCTCTGCTCTACAGTCCAGTTCACTTTATTTGTTTATCTTGTTAAATTTACTAATTGCGTTTTAATGTATTTCAAAATTATGGTATGGTATGGGCGATACCAATATATGACACATGAATATGACTTTTATAATTCCTACTACTTTAGTTTTAAGATGTATTACTAACAAATTTTATAACTTTGTTGCAATCGTGATAAAAGATTATGATTTGATAACTCAGAAATCTTACCTTGTTTATATGATTTATAAAATTCTAGCAACACAGCTTACAGTAGCTTGTAGCACGTAACAAAAAAATACATAAAACCTTTTACTTGTAATACCTGTTAACAGAAGTCTCAAAAATGAGACATCCCAAACAGATAAGGACGAGACTGGGTACATAATCCCTACAGACGGGATTTAAAGGGCCCAGTTTTAAGGCCACGTCTTAGTTATTGTCCCTTTACATAATCAAAGAAGTAACTTCTCGAAGGATTTTATTTTTGCCAGATTTTCTGTGACGAATATATATATATATATATATATATATATATATATATATATATATATATATATATATATATATATATATATATATATATATATATATATATATATATATATATATATATATATATATATAATAGGTGGACTCTAGTCAATTAAATCCGACCATAGATATTATCGAAAAAAATCAATTGTTACGCATTCAATCATACTTATAATTGATAATTGATTAATTACTGATTATTTATATGTGCTTATATATTTTTAACTAAACAGCATTCGGCTTGCATGTTTAGATCGATATTGGTTCTCCATTAAAAATATAATAAAATTCTAAATAAAAAATTGTTATATATCTTATTTTTTTGTGCATATAAAATAGTATGTTTATGATAGACTACAGTTTGTCCCGCGACCACGTCGTGTTTCAAACCCATGGCGGTACCTTTATTTTGCTTAGATAAAAACAATCTAATAAAGTATATTGATCTCGCTCACGAGGTTACTGCCATGTGGAACTTGGACTCTACAATCATAATACCGATAGTGGTGTCAGTGAATGGATTAATAGCCAAGAGCCTTGATCGCCACCTTGAAAGGGTCTCGCTTGGTATCTGGTTGAAGGGTCGGATGCAGAAGGCAGCTTTGTTGGACACGGCCCGTATTGTGAGGAGATTCCTGTGTCTGGAGCCTTAACCACCGGCAGTCTGGACCCTAGGCCCCACTGCCGGCGAAGATCAGTTTTTTATATTTTTTTAAATAAATAAATGTATATATATATTTTATAAGATATTTATATAAAAAAATGTAAAAGATTTGGAAATTAAATATATATGTGACATAACAATGTAAATAATTTGAAAATAAATAAATATGTGATAATAACAATGAAACTAAGTCCATATAATTTAGACAACTACATAGCAAAGCATACAGGTAAGTCAAAGCTAACCTGATTTGAAGTAATATAATGAATAACACTCCCTGGAAAATTTCCGCGGTATTTCCGAAACACAAAGCATCGCATGACTTAAAAACGGACTTAGACATTCGTTTTAGGGAAATCGTATCTAAATCAGCTAATATTTATGCAATCTAAGTAATTTGTACTATACCCGGGAAAATTCCCGCGGGCTTCCTAGACCCAAAGTATCTTAGTATATACAAAGAATGTAAGCTATCGTTTTAATCAAAACTGCGTCGGAATAAGCAAATTTTTATGCATCCGATCAAAATATACCACTTCCAGGAAAATTCACATTTTATTACATAAAATTTGCTATCGATCAGTGAAATATTACATTGAAATTAGATTTTTTAATCTAGCCTTTTTATATCATCCCCCGTAGAGTTTTCGTGGGATCCTGGGAGGATGAAAAGTAGCGCAGATTTTAAGTCTCAAAATTTGCTGTCTATATCAGCGTAAGCCAAATCGCCCCAGTAGTTTTTACGTAAATCCCAAACAAACAGATAAGAAATTTAAAAAAATGCACCGTGTTCTCCATCGTTTATATAGTCTATTAGAGTTGTTTTTTTTGTATAGCTTCAATGTATAGATACGACGTGTTGAGAATTTTATAATATTATAGATAACACATCTCGAAATAAATGTAAATTACTAAACCTGATGTGTGATAGTTTCTCAGCAATGTGTACCACAAAATGCATAGATTGTGAAATAGTGTTAGGGCACCCCCCGCGCACGTCCTGATTATTATAGATGCTACATTTATTACAGAATACCTAAAACCACATACATTCATACATACATAACACGCCTGTTTCCTATGAGAGTAGGCAGAGACTATGGATCTCCACTTGCGACGATCCTGACAAACAACTTCGCTTCACCTACTTTCATTAATCTCTTCATACATGCGCGTTTATTTGAAATGCTTTTTACCTGGTCTCTCTTTAACACTTCTGGATGAAGTACATAAAACCTTTTGTCTGACTATTCAGTCATCATTACAGTCAGTGAAAAAAGGTCGACAAAAGAATCTACGTATAAACCCAGGCAGAACGTAATAAAACAACAAAATATCTAGCAAAGGATCTGTGATGGAAAACGTATTCAGTGTTTGATTGACATTTGCTGATCCAACCCAACCTTTTAGGATGTCTTTGTGATTCTCATCTTCCTTTTGTCGAAGTACAGGCGAATTTAGCCAGGCCAATAATAATCCTTTCTAAGTACTCCGAATAAACTTGTAATATATTACATATTGTAGTAAACTTGGAAAACCTTTAAAACTGGTACAGGGAGAAGATTTTCCTTTACTAAAAATAATAATAAAAGGACTTAGTTCACAGTTATATCCTTTGAAGCAGTGTATAAAACTATTTTAAGGGATTGATATTAACGAAAATTGATTTGTATAATATCCGTTGAGCAATTTTTATTTTCTACAGCATGCTCTTTTTTGGTTTTGTAGTCAAATAATAAAAAAAACCAGGAATGTCATCACGTCTACGGCATTCTTTGTAGTTTATTGATTATATTGCATTTATCTTTGACCACGATCACGTGTAATGACCTATCTAAAACATGTCGCATGTGCATATAATATATAACTATACATATGAAGGTTTCTCTAACGGATAACACCAGTTCAGATATTTTGAAAGCAGGTAAATTTTTATCCATACTCTATTTACCGCCGGAATGTTTCTTTATCCGAATAATTATTTCCTTTTCCGGGATAGAAATAATGAAAATATTGAGACCGAACTAAAGTAATAAAGTACTTACTTTCGATTTGGTTTTAATTAAGCCAATTTAAATAATTCCCAAAAATTCCCACTGGATCTTAAGAATAAGGATTAAGGTTACAAGTCCGATAATTTAAGTGCATTTTGTACATGGTGCCGGAAGGGTTTACGTCTATTTTGCGAATGCAAAAGGTCGTCCGCATTGAGACAAAGATAGTTGAGTTTCAACTGCGATTGAGGTTTTCCTAGTGTAATTTCGGAACGAGTATATTATAGCAATGGACTTTGAGCGATCTGCCTCTATGTTTAAGCGGGCTTAAGCCTTTGCCTTTGTGAATTTCAGAAACGAATTTTCTCCCTTGTTTACTATATACATATACATAAGAAAAGAGAACAGGAATATATAACCAGACAACCTCCATACTCTATACCGACTCGGACATACATTGTTACAAGGGTTTAAGGCCAAAATTGCTAAAACTTACAATGTTACATAGTAAATTGTAATGTTGTCAAAATGAAAGGAGTCCGTCATGTGTGACGTAGGGTGGGCGATACCTGTTCCGCGCAGTAATGTGCTGTTTACGACATAAATATTCGTCAATTCAGTGTAGACGGGCGCCTGCTTTGTGTGAGCTTCGCTGGGACCTTTAAAGGGCTCAAAGGAAAGCCGGAGGCGGAATACAATTACTTACGAGTAAGTAGGTCAGTCAGGAAAGTTTAAGTCAGATAACGAATGTTGTTATACTGCGAAGTTTTGTTTTGAACACTATTTATTATATATACATCTATATCTTTAATATTACTAGCTGACCCGGCGAACTTCGTACCGCCATATTTTCTGAATTCCTAAATAAAAGACTTTGTTTCATGACACAAAAACAAAATCACCATAATCGGTCCAGGTGATTAGGAAGATTCTAGAACCCGATCTCATCGCCACCTAACGGTTCTAATGAAGAATCTAAACCATCCGGGAACCCACTCAAACACACAAAAACAAAATCACCAAAATCGCTGCCGGTGATAGGAGGATTTTAGAACCCGATCTCAGCGCCACCTACCCGTCCTAATTGCGAATCTAAACCACCCGGGAACCCACTCAAACACACAAAAACAAAATCACCAAAATCGCTCTCGGTGATTAGGAGGATTCTAGAACCCGATCTCAGCTCCTTTAAGGCTAAAAGTAGAATACTGAGCTTAGGTCATCGAAGTCAATAGGTAAGGTTTCTAGAAGGCCGGCTACGTTACCTCACTGGATTACCATAACAATCCGTCGGCCGAGATATGAATCAGTCCTCTGATCACCAAGGGTTAATGAGCCGTTTTGTAGAGTCTTATGGACTCAGTACCCCACGGTCCAAGCCTTTCAATATATAATATACTAGTACAATTAAAAAGAACAGACGAGCGTGCATGACAAGAGCTATGAATGTCAAAGAAGCAAGTGAGGTGTGTAAGAATAAGCCTGTATGGCGCTCTGTTGTTCGTGCCTACCCCGCAAGTGACCTGGCGTGAAGTTATGTATGTATGTACAATTAAAAAATATATCAAAAATGGTTCATAGTTACAGAGTTTTCATAAGTGAAGCCGCAGGAGTCTTTAGGCTTAAAATTAACGCTGTCGTTAACAAAGTGTACCACCACATGAAACCTTCGACAGTAGTCCGCCCCGCGACATTTCCCTCACAATGCCTTCCTTGCTTGAGGAAATATTTTATCTTTCTTCATAAAGGAAGCCCACAATGGAGTGATGTATTTAGGAAATAAATGTCAAACCATCACTCTGTGTTCAATATAAAATACATTCCAGCCATTTTGTTAATAGGCCGTTTGGAAATATTGCTCGTTGCCAGCCACGTTTCTTTAACTTATTGACAAAACTTGGGTTGGCTTCGGAGTTAATATAATAAATATATATGATAAGACGTGGTAGCGTAATTGCTAGCGCACGCGGTCCAAACACACTCATTTCGCCAAGGCTACACTGTTAATTTGACATTAACAATAAACAAAAGAGTATATGCGTGTGAAATACATGATAGTAATATATTTTTTATTGATATATGGACTTACTTATAATCGTTTGTCAAATTTTAAGAAACTGCTCAGCAACGGAATAGTGAAAATCTTACCTATAAACTCCTCTTAAGGATTCTAGGTAGTAAAGTAACGACAAAAGACATTAAATTGGTGGCGCTACCGTAGCTAAAGTGCTATTGTTTAAAGGAAATGCTAAAAGTTTTATAAAATCAAACTATATAAAATCACTAGGGTATTATTAAATTACTTACTTAAGAGATGGCTAATCCTTTCTCAACGAGATTATTATAAGTAAGGCCCTAAATGTACTTTTAATGCGTAATTTAAAAAAAATGCATTCTGCTCTCCTTCTCTACCATAAACAATAAGTATGCGATATTTTATACTCCTCCGTCCACGTAATTTTCGTAAAAACGGGTACAAAATTTTAGCTGTGATTTGCTTCGCGTATTAATATATAGATATTTCATATACATTGAACTAATTATTATACACTTGTTCTGTCGACCCCATTCTCAACTCTTATTACTACAATTAACAAATATTATAATATCATCACCAAAACCAACGTTGGCTTACAAAATCTTTAAAGGTGTGATAAACCACATTGATTCGCTCGCTTTGTGAATTAAAACAAAGCCACCCTCCGTTTCTGTTGGTTCCGTATCTAAATTGTACAATTAGAGATCCTTTGTGTTTAATTGTTTCTTTGTTTCAAACAAAGCGACGGTTACGAAATCATAAATAACTGCCAACATAATGAACTTTAGGTGTTTTACTAATTACTCGTTACAATTTTAAGGCTTGTAGCAATGCAATGCTTAAAAAGAAGAAAGAAGAGAAAGAAAGAAAAACATTATTTGCTTTGCTACATTATTACATTTCTTATCCATTTCATCCTTTTACATCGTTCTTGAGAATTTTTCGGTGTGTATATATACTACTGAATTTTCTTGCGATAGCGGAGAGTCCATACACTTATTGTGAACTAGCGGTTACTGACGACGTTACTCTACCCTGAAAAAATTAAAATATAAAACCCCATTCCAGCGCCACCTACTGGATCTAATTGTGAATGTAAACCATCGGACCTACATAAACACTAACACCTTTTTACACCTCTGGGTTACATGATTAAAGTTTTAGCAGGGATCCCTAATTTTTTCTACTAATAAATATAGCCTATATTGAGTGAAAGAATTTTTGAAATCAGTTTTGAGTTTATTCAGTGTACTATAATTAAAAGCGCGTTGTTTACGTCGTCAAAGTTTGTTTTCTGTCTGTCGCATAATTTAAAATATTAAGGATGTATCAACAGCAAAAGGGTTGTCCCTGAGACCAGGACACCATACGGCAATAGATGTGTCACGCCAGGAGGCCCCCCAACTCCCAGTCTCGATGCTTTATCACGAGGAGATAGGCAAAGGGGCGCCTGCGACTCCTCCTTCGCGGTCTGCGACAGGGTTTTGCCTGCTCATCCTTCTCCGTTATTCTTTCGGCGGCCTCGTCCTAGTACATAACGTTATCGCAGAAAGAAGGTTAGGTAGCTCGATTCATTGTGTAGTATTTCGATAGACTAGAGGGCCTAAAGGGGCCGCTGTCCCAGATTTATATTATAAATATGACAAATGTGAAAATAAAGTTGATTTTTTAATATTTTGAATAACTAAGCGATTATTTAAAAACGGGCACTTATTTCTCTCCAGAAACAGGTATGTCGTTTTGAATATTTTTATTATAGACTTATAGCGGCCTGCTTTGACGTTGAAATAAAAATAAAGAACAGAAAAGTTGACAAATAATAAAGTCGTTTCGGCGTGTTGTTAGGCGATTTAAACAAAACGATACGATATTCAATGAATATAATAAGATATTTGCCCCTAGACAAAGTATTTAGGTATTTGAGTCGATGTCTTGATTAATTGTTTTTTCACTGCACTTATAGATCATGTCGAGGTGGCAACTATAAGAATACTGGTTGTGAAAACAGAATCGAGTTGTTTCCATAATTTTCATTGTAATAATTATACCTTAGTTTTATAGAGTCGTTTGATAAAGACTTACGCAAATAATGTGTATTTTGTTCCGCTTATGGGATAAGAAACTCAAAGGGCGCGGGTTCGATAATAAAAATGATTTGATTTGATTCGAATTCTGGCCGACACGCGTGCATCATCATCACATCATGCATCATGCACTATATAATTTTTATCCTTGTAGGAACGTAGACAAAATATGTAATTCTGCTCCTCAGTAGACTGTCGTAAGAGACGGCAAAACTCACCACAGCCAGGCGCCAGAGTATTTGCCCGTCTTGATGACCACCACATACATACATTCATACATAATTTCACGCCAGGTCCCTTGCGGGGTAGGCACGAACAACAGAGCGCCATTTAGGTTTATTCTTACATACCTTACTTGCTTTTTCGACATTCATTGCTCTTGTCATGCACGCTCGTCTGTTCTTAAGGCTCCTGACATCACCTTCTGCTAGTACACGATCAATTTGATCATGGAAGGTGTGTCGTGGCCTTCCGCGACTTCTGCATCCATCCACTTTTGCATAGTATATCTGTTTAGTCATTCTATCATCAGAAATTCTTTCCACATGCTCGAACCACCGGAACATTCCTTTTCATACCTTCACCCCGACATGGCCACCACCCCTGTTTTAAAATATGCTCCATAACAAAACTGAGTTTTATTGCGCCATCAAGCCCAGGTTCCAGTGCTTTTAGTCCTTCAGTGTGTCTGCAGTGCTTCAGTAAAATAACTTGCTTTTTACAAAGGTTTTTAGGTTAGGTTTTAGCGGCAGAGTGCTAGCCAAGAAGTAAAACGAGCCCAAACACGTCGGGTCTACCTTGTTTAGTACAGGAGTTCCTATGTCCACCTTCTGACTCCACCATCAGATCAGCTCCATGGTACCATATTATTGCAATTTCATGCAATATATATATATATATATATATATATATATATATATATATATATATATATATATATGTATATATTGCGTGCGTATATATGCGTGCAAAATTTCAGCTCAATCAGAAACTGGGAAGTTGGTCAAATTTAACTTGCAAGATTCCACTCGAACTTACATACAATCATTGCAAGTTAAATAAAAGCTTGTAAAAAGTATTGAATCGTAATCGCATCGGATGCAGTAAAACATTTGTTCTCTGTGAAGCCGACATGACAACCTTAAAATTATGATAATGAGAAAAGTAAACAACACGAACGTGCGTCCAAGTTCCATCATAAATTATTAACATTCAGTGAATTTCGTGAACTTACACTCCTGAATTACGAATATCTATTTGTTTCTGTTTTAACAGAAATCCGATATTCGTTACGAAATATTAGTTGATTTTAGAAACATTTTTATAAATTATGACCGACGTAATAGTCCCAATAGTCAGCCACTTTGAGATATATGGGAAACATAGAAAATGTATTATTTTTTTATTAAAGTAAATAATTGTAAGTCTTTATTTAAAGCTAGTATGTTGGAACTTTTTAGAATGTGTTTTTTCAAAATTTTAATCTATGATATAATGTGATGACTTTGTTTTTAAATATATTACTTGTAATAATAATGCTTTTTAGAAACGAATTTCATTATTTACGTTACTGCTATTCCATATCAATAATATAAAATAATCTGTATGATGGTAAGTTTTGTTTTTGGACGAGTTCAATAGACAGGCAGACGGCGCACCTGGTGGAAAGCGGTTACCGTCGCTTATAAAATTTGTAACAACAATAGTACTAACAATGTGTTACTGCTCTCTAAAGGAAGGAGACTAGAGCGTGGCCACTAATGCAAGAAAACAACTCTGGGTTATTATGGCGGCATACACTAGGCCAGAGGTGGTAACTATCCAGACTGGCAAATACCCTCTCACCTGGATGTGTGTTATTTAGTCGCCTCTTAAGACAGGCTGCCTGGCCGCAGGAAATTGTATTTTTTCTCCGTTCCTGCACAGATTTTTAAATTTATAAATACTAAACATCCATGATTTTAACAATATATTGCCGGCCTCGAAGGGGGCCTGAACCTTACCACTGATGCCGAAAAATATCTCAGGGTTGTTATTAGGGTTCCCACCTCTCCCGGAATTCCGGGAGTCTCCCGGAATTCAGCAATGAAAATTTCAATCTCCCGGCTCCCGAAAGGAAATTAAAATAACCAAATTTCTCCCGGTGGTATGCGTGTGGTGCGGCGTGCGGTTGCGTGCGGGCAGGCTCGCCTCGTGCCCTCGCATTTACGTTTCCCACACCCCGCGCCGCCCCGGCCGCCGCCACCGTCCGTCTCGCGGAGACGCATTGAAGAACATAGTTTCATTTTTTGTCAATACCTGTATCAAACGCTGCTTGCGAGCATGTTTTCAGTATTGTATTCGATATATGGACCAAAGAAAGAAACCGCTTGAATTTCAGCCTTGATCAAGGCTGAAATTCAAAATTTCTAATGTTATCAAGGACTGCAAAGAGTTATTTTAATTTGTTACATCTAGGCCAGATATTTTGAAGTGTGTGCGCTCAGATGAAAAATATAAATTAAGAAACAGTAGTGAAAAATTGCTGTTTCTTAATTTTTAGTTTTTCTCCCGGATTTTGTCTAATCAGAGGTGGCAACCCTAGTTGCTATGGCGGCATACTCTAGCCCAGGGGTAGGGGCATTCAGAAGAGCAAATGCTCTGCCACCCGTTAGTGGGTTGTTTTGTCGCCTCTTACGACCGCCCGGTACGGATATAATGTATATTCAAATGTAATATTATATCACAATATTAGCCTTTTGATCTTGATATTTTTATCTTCTCCCAAGGCTTTAGTTATCTCGAAGGCAAAGTTTCCTCTCTCCTTAACCATCAACTCGTGGAAATTGTAAAAATGCGCACGTTCATTTCGAAAAATTATCTAAACGATTCACGCTCCTCAGTCATATTTCGAACTGACATCATTGGATTCAGACACATGTCTTATACCTACTGACTTAACACGGCTCCAAGGTGCATAATAAAATATGAATAATAGCTTTTAATAATAACAGGAAAATGAAAAGCAAAGCAGTATATTAATCATTATTAAGGACTGTATGTCCGAATCGCTTATTAAAAATTAATTGTGCAGCTATAAATCATGGCATAAGCTCCGTGAATAAATAATGAAGTGCAGCTCTGTTGATTGTGGTGGTTTTCAAAGAATTTTATACTGTAATAATTAATATTGATGACAAGTTGAACGAGGGATTTAATACGATTTAACATATCAAACGTGAATGATTTTAATATTTGCTGTGCTGTACAGGATTGACAAGGATATAAAAAATATCCAAACAGAGTAAGTTTAATTTATATTTATTCCCCTGGATACGGGGTTGTTTGGAAGAGACCGATATGAGCGATAAGGCCTCCCTTTCTTCAACATCATTAATTGTCTCAGTTAAGTGTATGGTGAACTATATCTAACAGATTTTCATTTATACATTCAAATTTTCAGAAAAATACTCATAAAACAAAAGTTATGTATTTGATAATTTTTAGCTAATAGTAGGTACTTATATATTATTGAAGTTGGGTTTTGCAAAAAAATATTTTTAAATTTATTATGTAAATTTATTTATCTATTTGCGTAATAAATTTAAAATATTTTTTATATCCAAATGGTAAAGCTAAATAATTAGAATGGAATATTAAATATATAAAATTATAACATATATATATATATATATATATATATATATATATAATATATATATTAAATATATATATATATATATATATATATATATATATAATATATATATTAAATATATATAAAATATATAATATAAAATTAAAGATTCAACTTGAAATAAAAAATATCAGTTTTTTCATTATATTTTAACAATATAGAGCCATTTACATGTAGAGAGTTACTTGCCTCGGTAAGTCAGGTCTGAAGAATCTGAAAATGATTTTATAAGACATGATATAGGATGTTATTCAACATATGATATATGTTATATACACCTACCTATATATACGTACTTGTAATGGAGACGATCTTTCCGATAATTCTGCTTTGGTTCGTGCTTCCGGAAACACAATGAATTCATAATACAAATATGGGATTTATTTTTGGTTCACCGGGTTACCAGGCAACAAAACAACGTCCCGTGGAAAATTCCGAGTATTTGAAGAACATTTTGGATTTCCTTATGTCGATTAAGTGATGCTCACTTATATGCGTAATACAATTCAATGAGAAATACTTATTATTATATAGAAAAAAGGCGCACAAGGTACGTTGCCCAGAAGACGTAACGCTTTTAACTTCACGCTTGTATTAATTTCATTCATCATAATATTTTCATATCGGGGGCCTTAATAGAAAATCTATTGCTAGTTTATTTTGAAAAATAATATAAATACATAAATTTGATTATGCGTGTATTTAACATAATTCTGGATAAATTAGAATTCGACTCACACGTCGGGCAAAAAAATATTGAATAATAATTATGCGTAAATATTATTTTTTATGCCTACGTACTGGTACCGCCACGTAAACCTCCTTTCGACCTATTGATACTTTTCTTTAACATATTAAATTCTTCTTAAAATGTGACGGCGCGTTCCCCTTTCGCACGTCACTTAAATCATTCATGTCAAATAAATAACATAAAAACATACCGCGCCTGCACCATATAAATATATATATATAACTTCTCCGCACCGCCATTCTAATATATAATAAATTGATATTAAAATATATAAAATAAATACATATATAATATAAAATACAATAAAGTGTGTGTGTGATAGTGGATAGTTGAGAAGAGGAGCCGCGTTTCATTCGCATTAACCAGGTAAGTGCGTGCTCGTTCCGATTCCCATTCCAAATTGTCCACACTTCTTTTCCCGCAAAGTTGACATAGTTCACTTAACGCTAAATCCAGCCCCGCCGCAACACGTACAGTGTAAATTAAAAATCATATATTTTTAAACGCACTACCAATTTATATAATTAGATTAGAGTCACTTATTAATGTCCTGTAGTTGGTTATCAGGAACAAATGCTTGAAGTCAAAAGACTGCCTAGTCTTTCGATAAGAAACTTAAGTATGTCAAAAAGGCGCTTTAATATAATTTTGATAAAATTACATTGTACCCAAGATGTCTTTAATTGAAGTGACTAAAGTGTCAAAACCAAAGATTGACAATACTGTCAATGAGCTCGGCTTATGAACTACATAGGACTTTTTCATTAAAAAACCAATAAAATAAATATTGTTCTCTCTTAAGAATTTATGTTTATATTGAACAAAGTCCAGACAAGTATTACTTATTTTCCCTGATTCATATTTATGTTGGAGCTAGATAGGGTTGTAGCCGCAGACGTCCGATCACCACGGCGGCCGCTCACAAATGATCGGCAAACGCGTGGCGCGTTGCCCCTGTCGGGCCTCATGTGTTTACCTCCGCGCACACCTCGCCTCACCTCACCGCGACACTCGAGTGCGCGTATTATTATTGTTAAATATTATATTTTGTTTAGCAGCTAAGTGTGTGTTCTATTGTAAAATATTAATCGGTATTTTTACCAAATAAATATGCATTCCTGAACTGCAATTCAAACACACGACATTGTTTCACTTCTACCTGAAGACCTCCAAAGGGTAATAATGGCTTTCATGATGCAAAATGGTTATCTTTTACTACAGATATGTGCAATATAAAAGGTGCTGCTAATGTGCTGCTAGCCGAGGATGTGACCACTGAGCAGGAACTAGCGTCAAGGTTGTTAGAAACTCCGTCGGGCAAATGCCTTACCACCTCGCTTTGGAATTTGTTGCCTCTTAAGACAGGCCAGCCGATTGCAGGAATTAGTATTCTTTCTCCGTTCCTCAACGGACGCAGAATCCAGACATATCGGAAAATGTATTAATATGAGAGCCCTATTCATGGTATATTTAGGTATTAGTACCAATTACGTGTAATCATTACTCCTAGTGGTTGCCCTTAGTTGAAATTCGACCATAATTTCTGTAACTACAGATTTCGCCAAGGCTACACTGAATGACTTTAACAATAAACAAAAGAGTATATATGCGCGTGTGTGTCGAATACATGTAGTTCATTGAAATCTTACAATTTAAGGCCCGAATATTGCATTTTTTAGAGGACGCAATTTTATTTTTGGGATATGTGTGGGTAGTTAATAGAAGCTTAACCTCATGTTTGTGGGGTCGCCACCTTTGTCCCCGGCCGCCATCTTGGAAAAAAAGGGGTGAAAACACTTTTTTCGCAATATCTCGGAAACTATGCGTCTTACAAAACAATTTGTAAAGTCATAATTTGTAGCAAAGTGTTTTGCCTACAAATATGTAGTATAACTTTTTGCCTTAAATTAAAAATTATAGAAGTTATAAGCAAAAAAGTGTGATTTTTTAGTCATTCCTAACTCTGGTATTTACCATAGAACTTACCAAATTGAACTTATCGAATTTTAACGAGGTAGAAAAAGTCCTCCGTTTTCCCCGCTACCTGTGAGGTAGAGTCCGTAGGCGCGTTTTAAGCTCATGTAACATTTCAATGAACTAATGTTTGTTATGTTTTTTTATTGATTCAATGTATTTTTTATGCATGATTTAAAAAAACATTAGCGTTCGTCGCTTCTACTCTATATAAACTATAAGTTTTTTTGTTCTATAAATAAGGTATTTAATAAGAAATACCTTATTAATATTACCATCTAACCTAAGAAGATTAATGAGTAATTTAAATATAACCTAAATTAACTAAAAGTATTATTACTAAGAAAGTGTCCATTAACACTTTTCTTATTGTCTCTATTAAGACGAAGACACTTTGTTCATGTGTTCTTTATTAATAGCAAGCATATTACACTACATATTTGTTTTGTTAAATATATAAAATATAATATTTCGCACACTTATAGTTAAATATAAACTATAAGTGTGCGAAATTTCATATTCCTCCGTTAGCGCAATTTTCGTAAAAAGGGTACAAAGTTTTTTCTTCACATATTGATATATAGATTACAAATATATTTTCAGATTCGTTTGAAGAATATTTTCAGACATCGCGAAACGGTTGCAAGAATTTTATTTTTGCTTCTATTCTCAAAGACATTTCAAGCTAACAATAACAGTATGTTCTCTAAGTCCATTGCTAGAATTAAAATGCTTGTAGTACGTCCACGGGGCATGTCGGCGTAAACAAAAGCTATCTTACGTGCTTGGTTTAAAGAGACACTGCTTCCTGCCTGTATCATGCTTGCTTGGCGCAAGTAAAAAGATTTAAGAACAGAGTACTTGCGGTCGAGCACTTAGTAAACATCATAGGTACGCTTGAGAGTAATTCCTTAAATTCTCAATCAATTGCAGGTATTTCTTTTTACAATTTTAATGTGTATCAGAATCTTTAAATTAATATGTGAAGCAAAAACTTTGTACCCCTTTTTACGAAAATTGCGCGGACGGTGGAGTATGAAATTTCGCACACTTATAATTTATATACAGGAGTGCAGGATGCTAATATTTTGTTTTAAATTATGCATAAAAAATACATTAAATCAATAAAAAAACGTTACACACACTACCATATATTTCTCACACACACGCATATATACTCTTTTGTTTATTGTTAAAGTCAAATTAACAATGTAGCCTTGGCGAAATCTGTTATTATAGAAGTATAGTCTTTGACAACAGAACCTCAATAATGTTCAAACTTGTAATTTAAATCAATTATAGTTGAATTTCGACCACTGCGCGACCACTAGTGCTATTAATTGTATGTTCACATAAGAGAAATTCTTCCCCCCTACGCCGAAAGTTGCATTTTTTTTAATTTTATGGTTTTTCTGACAAACACACAAATTGTATTTCTCCAAGCTAAGCAAGTTACACTTATTATACAATGGACCACTCTGAGGCCGATCTTAGACACCAAGATCATGGTAAATAAAAGAAAGTTAATTTACGACATTTACCATACGACATCGACCTCTGTCGAACCCGAAACTTGCTGCGTTGTAGTGACATCGGCTGGCAAAGGACTAAACCACTTGACCACAGAAGTCGTCAAAATCATATTTCGGGAAAGTCGAGGTTAGGTGAAAATTGATTTCACGTTATAAATGACATATAAATAATTAGACACAAAACATTTTACGGCAATCGGCTAATTATGTGGGGAACAAAAGTCGAGTCGTGCCTCTTCCGCCAGAACCAGGTTCATCGTTCTCGTGAAGGATGTAATGCGCGCCAATGGTCACAAATCAGGGAATGCCGAAGTCCGCATGAAGTGGATAAGGTAAAGTGGGAAAGCGGATCCTGGGCATCGAAGCGGATGCTCTGAACGCTGTCGCTAACAAAATTTAGCACTCGGTTGATGATAGTAAACTAGATACAAAATAAATATTAAATAAAATTATTGAATCCCATATTGTTAATTAACTTCTCTTTAAAAAAAAATTCTTTATGTTTTGAACTTAGCTATTAAAGCCTTATATTTTTTTTTCTTTCTTCTCTAAATTTATTATATTATAATTTATTGAAACTACAAAATATCAAATTGCATGTAGTGGTTTGCCTATAAGTGATTACTGCATTTGTCATGTCTTTTTTTTGTAAAGCAATGTACATCCTTTGTATTAGTGTAAGTAATTGTTGGTAAAGCAAATAAATAAATAAGTAATACATTAAAATTTGTTTCAGGGTTTTTTTGTAGATAAGGTTATTTCGGTTTAGTGTGTCCAATGTGCGTAATTCGTCAAACTATCAGATGCATGACAAAACAGAAATATACAATTTTTGAGACACTATTTTGTGTTTATGAGAGAAATGGAATTTATTTTCACGAGCATAATATACGACAGAGTATCTGTTCGTGGTTGATGAATATTTGCTTAATAAAATGGTCCCGGAGAAAGGACCCATTTCTAAGCAAAGATTTATCTAGCGTGATAACAGAAAATAGTATTTGCTTAAATGTAGGTCTTAAAGCTTAGTTTAATATTTTACCATCATGACATAATGCGAACACATCTGTTCGCTGCCCTTCACCTTACCTATTTTGTGTATGTTTTTATTGCTGAAGTGCAGCAGATCGGCTGATGGCCCAACTGTGATGGAAAGTGGTTACCATCGTCTTAAAAATATTTGCAACACTAAAAGTGCTACCAATGTACTGCCAGACTCGTAGAGGGGTCTGCTACCTGGCCACTAATGTCAGAACATACTCTTATAAAAGCTTAATATATTATTAAATTTATTCAGAAGAAAGCAATTTAATCGCTTGCCTATTTATATAATTACTAGCTGTCCAAGCAGACGTTGTCCTGCCCTGAAGAAATAAAATGTGTAACCCGATTGCAGCGCCATCTACAGGATCTAATTGTGAATCGAAACCATCCTCGAATCCACTTGAACACACACAAAAAAATCATTCAAATCGGTCCAGCCGTTTAGGAGTTCACTGTCAACACACGTACAGAAGAATTATATATGTAAAGATTTTAATTATTTATTATTATAATATTTTCTTAAGTTTTCGCGACTTGTACACATAATAAAACTACGTTTTAACGGTTTTAATCGCGGTAATTTATTTTATTTAGGTTTATCCGACGTTTCGGCCGCTTTTCAGTTGCCGTGGTCACGGAAGACAAAGATGACATTTGTCAAACGTGTATTGTCAAAGTTGTAATTCAGCCTACCGCCAACTTGTTCATTTTAATTATTTAGTTTTAATTTTGTTTATGGATATTATTTACTCTATGGGAGCCTAATCTAATTTACCACTGCTTCACAACATGTTGTGGCTTGAAGAGAAGAAGCGCCGCAAGAAACTCTTCAGCAAACATGCCTAGTTCAATTTTTTTTTATATAATATTAAAATGAGTGGAAGGAAAAAATAAAAGAAATTATCAGTCAATTTGGTTTGTTTCGTTGCACGCAGAAAGAGCTCACAGTGTCTTGAGGTCTGGCAGTTGGTTTTTGCTGGGTTTGCGTCTTAATAGTTTTGATGATTGGATCCCAAACAGGTGGTATCTGCCAACCATCTGTCAGTTCATGCTGACATGAAACACACAAGGTCTACGAAGTCTGCGATCAGTGAACACACGCTGGATAAACCCAACCATTACATCAGATTCGATAACCCACAAATCCTCGCGAAAGAGAATCGTTTCATACCAAGAATGATGCGTGAGGCTATTGAAATCAAAATATTTTGGATAGTTTTTATGATATCAAAATTTAAAATAGGACTCTGCTTCACTTTACTCTACTTTCTTCGATTCCTGGAAGAGTGGCCTCAAGATACTTAGATCCTACTAATAATATTATAACACTAGACTTTGTTTTTTTATTTATTGCAGGAGTGCCGCAGACAGGCAGACTGTCCACTTTATGGAAAGCGGTTAACATTCGCCTATAGGCAATTACAACACCAAAGGTGCTTCAAATGCTCTGCAGCTCTCTTAAGGTAGACTGGAACCTGGTCACTAATGCTGCAACACAACTCAAGGTTGTTATGGCGGCATGCGCAAGACCAAGGGTGGTAGCCATCCAGACTGGAAAATGCCCTATCACTTTCCTGTGGGTTGCCTCTTACGATAGGCTGCCTGGCCTCAGAAATTTTTATTTTTTCTCCGTCCCTGCACGGACAAAAATTAATGAAAATATATGTATTTATTTCAAAATTGAATCTTACAACATTAAATTACTTATAGAATATCATGATTTTATTATTCTACCGCTTTCAAATCATTTTTGTTACTTTTAAAGGAGAATAAAGGATTTAAACAATAAGAGGAGAAATAGTTAAAAGCTTATTATATTCGAGCACATGTATGTGCGATTCTACAAACACAAGGTACACCTGAGTTGTATGACTTCAAAAGTTTCAACTTTATATAAATAAAACGATTACAGCCCATAGACATTAGATAGACTCTCCATTTTATAGGAGGAACCGACAGTATAGCACACGTTTTAGAAGACGGATTGGCGAGTTTCACACATAAAGGTTATCTGGATATGTTGGTTTGATCAAGATATTTTCCTTCCCAACCCGCAGTAGATCTTCATTCCGACCAGGATTCCAAACCACGTGTCTTTTCAAACTTCTGGATTCATTAGCGGCCCGTCCCGGCTTCACACATGTGGTTTATGTCTCATCTTTTTACACCTTGGGTTATATTACTGGAGTTTTAGTAGAGATCCCTATTTTTTTCTAATATTATCCTGTGTTACTCAAGGATAATCTATCATTTTAATGGTGAAAGAATTTTTGAAATCGGTCCAGTAGTTTTTGAGTTTATTAGTTACAAACACAACAAAAATACAAATCTTTCCACCTTATAAATTTAATATAGATTTCCATTCAATTTGTTGTAAGACGAATATTGTTAAGCTCATAACACAGACCACCAATAAAAGAAACATCACCAGCAGGGTCAGAGAACAAAGGAAGGTCTCGACAGTCGAGGGCTTACCACTTCACTGGCTTTGTCCCCCACCTAACATTGTTTAATTTTCACCCTCGGTGTATGTTATATCGCCGACACTGGATACAAGTGTTCGTACATGAAGATTCAGTTTTGTCATCTTCTATGCTGCTTGTATTAAATATAATTAATTGTAAATAATATGTTTTGATTTTTCAAATAGAATGATAAGAAAGCTCTAAATCTTGAATTACTATTGTAGATGATATTTGGTGACACATATCATTTCTGTCTTTTTGTCGATATTTAAAAAAAATATGCCTAAATCAGTCAGAACTCGAAAGTGTTAATAACATCTTTTTAATTGTTTGTCTTTCTCGTCTAAACATTTTTTTTTAAATTAAAGAAACAATCATTTCTTGCGCCATTTGTTGATGTAGACTTTTGACTTGGTTTTTCAGAATTATGATTATTATTTCATCTCCATCATCCAAAAACGCCTTGTATCGGAACAAATAAACAACAATTCCAAGGTGATGTAACCAACTTCTACTGGACCATGTTTCCCATAGAAGAACTACCTAAAGCTCAGTTCTCAGCTCTCAGCTGATTTTACTTACAGTCTTAAGGTATTATAGGTAGAACTTGTGTTCTACCTATGGATCACATTAATTAGTTAAATCATTTTTCATATTAGTTATTATTTATTATCTAACTTAGTACAAGGACTTTATAAACTAATACAATAAAAGAAAACTTAATTTAGTTATATTGGACTGGAGACCCAGAGTCACTTAAGAGTATAAATATAATACTGAAACTAGGCAAGCGTCTTCTGTAGGTAAGGTGCCCAGAGGGCTGGCTACGCTTTCTCGTTGGATCGCCATACTGATCGGTTGTACGAGGGCACCAGACCACTGATCACCTGAAGAGGTTATGGAGATATTTTGATAAATTATATGGCTTCATGACCCCATGGTCCAAGCTTTTTAACAATAAACAGCTGATATGTTTTTATTACTTCTAAAAATTACAATTTTAGTCTTTCAGTGTCGCATCAAATAAAGACGGCAAAGACAAATGTTAACATTTAAGAAGGCTAGATATTTAAATTGTTAAGTGCATGGGTCATTTTGTTGATTTGATAGTTCGTTTATTGTACTGAATTTCAGCATTATAAAATTTTCTATTTATTCAGAAGTCTTTTAAGAGGCGTTTTAAGTTAATAGCTTTTAGCCATTGTTTTTTACAACAATGCCTAAAACCGTTGCTATTCATAGTATAATAAGTCCATCAATTTAAATGGTAAGAACGACTAAACAGATATACAATACAAAAGTGGATGGATGCAGAAGTCGCGAAAGACCACGACACACCTTTCATGATCAAATTGATCATGTATTAGCAGAAAGTGATGTCAGGAGCCTTAAGAACAAACGAGCGTGCATGACAAGAGCTATGAATGTCAAAGAAGTAAGGTGTGAGGTGTGAAAGAATAAGCCTGTATGGCGCTCTGTTGTTCGTGCCTACCCCGCAAGGGACCTGGCGCGAAGTTATGTATGTATGTATGTATCAATTTAAATTCAAAACTTTACTTAAACTAAGTTGCATTAGAGAACATTTTTGACTGTCATACATAATAAGTTAATTCTGCTTTCTATTTCTATGTACACTGCTTCGCAACGTGTTATTGCTGTTTATGGAGAAGAAGCAAAAATAAACTTCCCAGTAACAGGTCTAGTCAAAAATTCTCCACCTTTATATTTGCCTATCTGAGGCTCTTTTTTAAAGTTGCCGACCCAAGGTAGAACTTTCTCAGTCTCAAGACTTTTAGGAAAAAGTAGAAGATTCTGGAAGAAAAAGAAAAGGACAGATAAATTTTAGAAAGGGATAGAGGATGAACGACAGTTATAGAATAGAAGGTTTGGAAAGGCAAAGACAGAGATAGATAGTTGTTTAGAAAGAGATAGGTAGTAAATAAAGAATAACGAAAAGAAAATCGAAATTATGGATTCTAGAAGATTCTTCCGGGTTTATAAGCAGCGTAGGCGTGCCTACCAGTAGTAGTTGAATTAAGTTCTAAACAGCGAAGCGACAAGTGCAAATACGAAAAAGTTGGAAGAGAAGCTTAATAAAAGACAGCGGAGTTTAGTGAAAAGTTTAGTGGGCAGTTCAGTGAAGGAGGAGTGTAGCGCAGTTTAAGAGAAGATCCAGAAGCGAGCTACACGCGGTAAATTCGGAGGTAAGCACTGCACCAGTAGGAGCTAGTCTACTCAATATCGGCGACTGTCCTGTGAGTGATATATCTTATCGTCAGTGCATCGTTAGTTGTGCGTGTAAGGGGCAACCCTGAGAAGAATTATGTAAGGCTATGTATGTTCCTTCCAATCCTAAGTGTACGTAATTATGTAACATCTATGGGCGACATGACCACTTCCCATTTGATATACCGTCTGCCCGTTGGCCAGCTTCGATGATGATAAGTAACATTGAATTTTAATATGTACTACTTACTAGAGAAGATATTCAAAACAAAATAGTTCGAACCTGATGAAACCGGGGGCCTGCGCGGGCCGAGCGTACCGTGGACTGACTCATTTATTTGCTGTAGCGCCCCGCCTGGAGGTGCTCCTCTACGCCGTCAAGAGGGCGAGGCGAGTGAAAATGCAGATTTTTTTATTAAAATAAGACGTTTTATCGATAATACCACCTTGAGTCTCTTGAGTGGTTTCAACAATACCTTAGTACACATGAAAACGTTTTTTATTTATTAATTTCACTTAAACATGTTAAGTATCGACAACAGCCTGGTGTAGACTAAACGAGTTCTTGTCCATGGACCATAACGAGTGTTCAAATAAGCTAGTTGAGGACGCCTTCTCTAGTACGTAGTACATTAACCTCATATAATCAAATTTCTTTACTAAGAATTAATGGAATTGTAGCAAACAGTGCACAACAGTAAGATAAATGATATTTTAATATTATAGTTATTGGATTATATAACAAATAGTTTCTACAAATATATTTGTATAAATCTTGGAAAAATACAATGAAAAATGTTTTACTTTTCTGGAATTTAATATTACTGATATAACCATAAAGGTATTGGAACAGGATTTTTATTATTACGTTCCACTACGTTGTTCTATATTGAAATTTTATCATAGATCCAGGCATTTACATACATTTATATTAAGTAGGCTTTCACCGTGGTTATGCCCATGTAAACCCAAATTTATTATTCCGTGAAAACTCTTACGTATTTTGATATAACATAAAGACCTAAATTTTTGGTTACCTGAAGAAAAATTATTACATTTTATAAAAATCATTTCTTCTTTTGGACGTTTTAAGAGTAAAAAAACACAAAGAAATGTAATTCAAGCTCAGAAGAATTTCTAGAATTTTCATGAGTACCAGACGCATTGCTCATGTGAAATTTTGTGTATGACGGGAATTATATTTACATCTAATAAAGTACATACATAACAAAGTATATATAAAAAACATACGTATCTACGAACAAGTGTGGAAAGTGCATTAAAAGAAATAATATCAATCCATGAAGGTCCCACTACTGGGCTAAACCCTCACCAGTTTTAAGTAAACGACCTGTACACAAGTCACGCTACTCCGAGGCGGATTAGCGGATTTCGCACACCAGTTATTTCGATGTACACTTCTTTATGATATTTTCCTTGGCTTTCAGCACGTGATAACAATATATTAGTTAAGCAAATGCCTAAGCGGTGCATTATTTCCAGCCAACCAGAAGAGCTTGACGTGATCTTCCTTATCTAAGAGTTCCCTCGATATTTTAAAATTGAACTTAAGCAAAATTAGGTCTTACGTTTAAAGAGTTACAGTTGTTATTGTGACAAGAGTTTTTCTACCCGACAACCGGTGACATCCTTTGTACGAAGCAGTGCTTTTGTAAGCACCTTTGTTTGTTCACACGACTCTTATTAACTGGTCCACATACAAGCAGTGTAATTAAAAATGAGGATGTAATTTTCGAGCTTTGAGTTTTGCGAATTGTGTTGGAGCGTTGGGTTGGAAATTTTACAAAGCTACAAAACAAACTTTTATAAAAATACAATATGTCCTAGAAGACGAACAACTCTGCTAAGTAGCGTGTTGTGTATGGCTCCTAGGCTCCTATAGTCACCTACAAAAATGTAGTATTGACATTGACATTCAAAGCACTAATTATTTCAAGTATAGATTAAAGATATTCTGATTGACAAATCATATTACAGTGTTAATGATTATAATAATAATGAGATTTTATTTTTTGATATTCTTTTATAAAATCATATCTTTATATTTTTTTTTAATGTAAAATTTTTGAAAACAAATAAATACTCAATGTCATAATAATCGGCAGACAAACACACATTGCATATCCCCAAATCAAGCAAGTTACGCTTATGTTATGGATAATATACAACGGACTACTCTGGGGCCGATCCCAGATCATCGTCAATACCAGTAATCGAACAAAGAACCATTGACTGCATACACTATACTACACTACATTGAACCATATTGAGTCATCATCATCATAATCATCCGAGCGTTAAGTCCCGGTTGCGTTCGGAGCGATCACTTCGACGCCTACGGTCCGCTTTCCTACTTTTTCTTCTCCATTGAACCATATTGAGTATACTTCTATAATCACAGACTTTGCCCAGGCTACGCTGTGAATTTGATTTTAACACTAAACAAAATAGTATATATGTTTGTGTGTGTCAAATACATGGTAGTGTATGTAATGTTTTTTTTATTGATTAAATGTAATTAAAAAAAATATTAATCCTTCTGCACTCCTCTGTATAAACTATAGGTGTGCGAAATTTCATACCCCTCCGACCGCGCAATTTTCTTAAAAAGGGGTACAAAGTTTTTGCTTCACGTATTAATATAATGATTTAGTTATACCTCAATAACGTAATGTAAATAATATTTCTGTATACATTTTACAGACAAACTACCAACATCAATGTTTCCATTACAAATATTGCAAATAGCTGGAACCATCGGGGCGTGAATAACATTAAACCTGCCCATTGCTCCAATCGCTTATTACAAATTCTATCAAACGAGCGAATTTCGGATCCATTCCGAATCGACGTACATTGCCGGTTTTAAATTTCAAAACGTATGCATTTTACTCGAAATTTTAGGGTTAATTCATAAGTTTTTATTCAAATAAGTTCCACTGGAGAACACTTTGTGAAGGTCATATAAGTCAAAACTTCAATCTATTTCCTATTCTATGTACACCGCTTCACAATGTGATATCGCTGTTTAAAGAAGAAGAAGCAGTCAACTTCCCAGCAATTAGCATTTTTTTCATAATAATTATTTATCCACCTCGGGCTCCTTTTTAAATACATATCGAGGGCTTCATAACAAATGGACGTACAGACAGAAGTGCAGTTTTACATAAGAAACAAAATTGCGCATTAGCAAAACTAGTTGATTTGAAATTTGGAATCTTCTATTTAGGTACACTTGCATACTGGTAAGACTTTCTAAATTGTAACATGCATAGATTTTAGTAAACATTTTTTAGATGGTATTTTTGCGTAATCGCCCATTTGTTATGAATCCCTCGATATATAGAAGTTGTTACAATTGTGTAAAAAAAGAATTAATGGAGTTGTAACAAAAGAAGCAAGTGAGGTGTGTAAGAATAAGCCTGTATGGCGCTCTGTTGTTCGAGCCTACCCCGCAAGGGACCTGGCGTGAAGTTATGTATGTATGTAACAAAAAAAATTGTTATCGGTCGCAATAATGACATACTGAAAATTTGTACTGCGACATGTCTCCATAGATTCCTTACATGTTATGCAAAACATAAAATTTATAAAGAAATAGTATAAAAGGCTGGAGTAACTATGTAAATGCAGTTTTGTCATGTATATATCTTTCTTAGTATCGCTTTTTATGCAAGATACTTCTCAATTTTAGCTTTGAATTTAATGAAGGGCAAATCCAAGACTTCATTCGGAATCTTATTGAAGAAACATATACCAAACCTAGAAAGAGGACAGTACTTTTTGTAATCGGGAATGTGGCAGTATCAGTCTATTATTATGGCTAGTGAAGAAATTGTCCATAAATGTCCCACTGCTGGGATCGAGCCTCTCCCTCTAGAGGAACGGACAGTATACCCGCCACGCTTGTCCAACGCGGCTTGGCAGGTTTAACACATCGGTTTTCTCGATGTGCAGGTGGCATCAAAATGTTTTCCTTCAACATTTTTAACACGTGGTAATTGTAACAATATGCACGGTATGTCAGAAAACTGCCTAAGTGGTGCATGCGTTCGGGCCGGATAGGCCGGAGGGTCGAACCTGCGCCCTTTGAGTTTGGGATCCGTGCGCTAGCCATTACGCTACCACGACTCCCTTTAAAGAGAACGCTAACTATGGAAAAAAAGGAATGTCCGATATAGTCTATTATCGGATTTTTTTCTTGTATTGTATTTATTTGTTTTGTCTTCAGGGATAACTACCGTTCTATTATTTTTAGTTTAGTGGTTTTTCGATAAATTCTGTACATTGTTTTTGCGTAGTAGATCAGTTTTTATATCACAAACAGTATTTTGCAATGAATTATTATACTACTTAATGACGTTTAAATTAGTTTATTATTATTTATTTAGTCTTAGACTACTTAGCCGCATCTAAAGTTAGAGGTTACAATACAAAATGTTTTATATTAATCATCTAAGTACACAATTTCACTGAAATTTTATCCAAAAATATAGCTTGGAAGAAAAACCAAGTTATGGATTCATGCATGAGTAAAATTTTGTAACAATTTTGTAACAATGTGGAATATTTTAAAAAAAGGGAAGATGGCCGGACGGATGGCTATGAAGCTGAGGGTTGAAAACAATTTTTCAGTGCACATAGTCGAATAGAGATGTCGTTAGTGAGATCTCGAAAAATGCAACGATGTTTATGATGTTTTTTTTATTTAAGGTGGTGAGCTATTTAATTCCAAAATTAAGATAATTCTGAAATTACCTCCTGTAATTTTGAATGTAACATCTTTCTAATACATTCAGTAGGTGGAAATAATTAGGTCCCAAAGTCGTGGAAATGATTTAACTGATAAACTTTGAGATGACGTTTTTCGCAATCGTTAGAGGTCAACGTCAGCAACACTTTCAACAAAAATTCATTTAAACAATACCTGTTCAGTATTTGTTGAGATGATGGTAGTTCCAATGCTTCTTTATTGACCATGGCCAGGTAAAGAAAAGAAGTAGCAGCGATGTATTCGTAACCTTTTAAAATATCCTTGATTGTCGGTTTCCAAGCAATTCTCCGGAAGATACGGCTGAATTCGGGATAACGGACATATTAACTGAAATTCCTTTCAGATTGGCCCCGGGGTTAACCCTCATCAGATTGGTCACTGTCATTACACATTGGATAATTTCGGATAGTCTCACGTCGTGTAACACCGAGCGCAAAAGTGCCTACGACGATTTTTTTTTGCTTAATACCCGAAATAGTTGGAAATATTTGCTAGTTAATGGTGTGTATACGAAATGTGGAGTATTGTCAAAGACAAGTTTGTGTTTAAAGAATAAAATGTTTTTGGGTATAAAGAGCTGATATATATATGCAAATAAAAAAATGTGAACTTTTTACAATAAAATTAAAAACAAAATGGAAAAGCAGTTAAAATGCACTTATGAAACCCTTTTACTAAATAAGTTCTTTTTTAAATTTTGTCTTATTTCTATGAACATTGAAAGATAAAAATGAGCCTGACTATTTCCGGCTTAATAATTAATAAAATAAAATAATTTTAATGTTGTATTTCGTTTTGAATGTAGATATTTATATTAATATGAAATGATTCATGAAATAGAAAATTATTGAAATAATTTTGAAGTTTATAATTTATTTCTTTATTTTGTTCTTCACTAGCTGACCTGAAGATGTTCTGTCAAATGTTCAATAAATTTATATCTGGTTATTTTCTAACTTAATCCGATTTTAACTTATAATTATCCCCTACGTTTTTTCCTGAAAACTTTCCAGGTTCATAATAAGTAGATTTTAATTTCAAAATACGCTTATCCATCTTTCGAAACATGACTTTATACAAAAATGCCGTAGACAAAATCACTTTGTTTTCTTTAATATAACTTCGTGGTTAGATTCTCCAATATTTCTTTATATGTAAATATTACTCGTGCTATTACGTACATGCAGAAATAAATACGAGCAGCTATCATCAATACCCGCGTGAAAAATATTATGTTATTTTGTGGAAGTATTTTCCTAAATTATATTATTGTGTTAGAAATGCTTAAAAGTTTAATGTCAAGTCTACATGTGATGTTCCGGTGTAGAAACTATAGAATAACAATGACTAATTAAATACATCATTTCTCTTTATTTATGCTTATAAATGTTTTAGTTTTAACAATAGTGGTTTTTTCTACTCTCATTCAATATGTCAAAGAATAAAATATGGTAATATAACACTGTAATGCCGGATTTCGTATTATAAAAATATTTTGCAGATCAAATTTTTGTATTGTCCTAAACTGTTGTGCACCTTATAATATTTTTGTGAATAAATAATATATTATTATTAAAGAGAGAGAGAGAAAGATAACTCTTTATTGCACACCAAAACATACAATTACAAAAACAGACCATATGTACAATATTTTCTAGGCGATACAATAGCCGGCCTTATCGCTCAAAGCGATCTCTTCCAGGCAATCTAAATCAACAAAAATTTGAATCAGGCGATGTAGGTGGTGCAGGAAAAAGGCAATGAACACATAAATTCTCAAACTAATTTAACATATAAAAATACACACAGACATAAATATAATATACATTTTTTTGTGTTTTTTCATAGAAAGTTGTCTTTATTTTAACTACGATTACCATTTAAATAATAATCTAAATTTTAGAACTATTAACAAAAACTATCATATCCTAAAAATAAACCTAACTTAAAAATACATTACAAAATACATACGTTATTATAATAAACGTATTAGCATGATTTTATTGTGTTAATCAGACATAGCTATTTATGGACAAATTTTAATAGTGTTTTCTGAGTAAGTTTCTGAATGTTGGTAAGGATTTGGCCTCTCTGACATTATAATACTGATTTTCTAAAGGTTCTTTGTACATGAATGTACATACCAACTTAAATTACGCTATTACGTGAAACACCGAGGTAATACCTAACAATGGATCGCATTAGAACCGCCGCGCGACTCGATCCAGCCGACCACCAAGCTTACCTGCACGAAATAACGCTATGTACATATTGTTTAGAATTCTTAAGATAATTAATTAATTATTAAATATTTTTGAAAAAGGTTATTGGTGATTGAAGTATATATTTCTGTACCGATACATAAAATAAATTGTTTATACGTTTCTTTTCAGCTTCACTATCTTGAACATGAAACTTTGTCAAAAAAATTGGTAATTATTTTTTGACAAATGTTGTATGTTCAGTTTGTATGTCAATGTTTAATGTACACCTAATATTAGTAACTTTTTTAATAAATAAACATTGTATATATACCGTGAAACTTTATTATTTACTTAACTTACCTTAAGAGAATTTTTAAATAGTGGCGTTTCTTTCGATTTATGCATGACCTTAGTTAGAACTGACGTTCACCCGAATCAAGTCACGACAAGTTGCTAGGTTAAAATGTTTACTAACTTACGTAACTTTTATTTACACCTTTACAACACTTTACAGTATAGCAAGCTAAATATAGTTCAACGAAAGTTATATATACAGCATAGCTAATACTTATTCGATATAGTAAACTATATCGTTAAGTCTTTGCTATCTCTACGTAGAATAAAACAAAACCGTAAAGACGCTACAGACAGCTGTCTGTCGTATATCCGCAAAGTCCTTCTAAAACACGGAATTGAATTTCAAGCTGTTTTCACCATCAGTTAGATCATTTTTCACTGAAGAGTATATATGCAAAACCCTAATTAAGATTTAATACAAGTAATAAAGAGCCATTTGCCAGGGTTAGAAGGGTTTGGAAAACTCTAGAAAATCATATATAGTCATAGTTGAAAAAGCTAGTTATGAATGAAAACATTAATATTTATATTTTTACCCTCAAAGAACCAAAAAGATTTAGTTCATTCACTTTCACTCTTCTCACTTTCGTTTGCTTTGTCTCTAGTCTAGAACTAGGCTTACATTTGCCCAATGGACCGGCGCCTTCGGCCACGCTCCTAACACTTGATTTCCCCGAAGGCCTTCGAGATCTGTCTGAATCTTACCCTTCTCCGCTATATGCGATTTGGATAACAGATTGCTTTTGAAATTACTATCAAGTTTATGACTAATAATTTATTCATATCAATATAACTAGTGAATATTTAGATATTGTTCCAGATACTATAGATGGATTGAAACTTGTAATTTAAATGCAAAATTGATCTAGAGAACATTCATAGAAATATTATAACTATTATATTATGAATATGTTTGATAGAACTCTCACGTGACCAAAACCCTGTATTTAGGGTAGCGTATTAGCGTTGCATTCAACAAGCAAAAGCAGCTGGCGCTTAGGAGCGTTTTCATGTAACGACAATATGGGATTCGTATATTATGTGTAATTTTATGATTATATTTTTTCACGCACAATTTAAAAAAAAATACATTCTGCCTCCTCTATTTGAAACTTTATACTCCGTCCGCGTAATTTTCGTAAAAAAAGATACAAAGTTTTTACTGTCAATGCTTCACATATTAATATAGCTAGTGGTCTCGGCAGACCTTGTATCAAATGATTAAATCAAACTATTAAGGAAGGGTAAAATCGTACTGCGAGAGATATTTTATTAATATTTTAAATTTGCACCATTACATTGTAGGAAAATTTTCTATGTGACAAAGTCAAATTTCAATTATTTGTTGGTGTTGCCAACAGTCGTCTTGCCCTGAAAACACCTACTGTGTCTATTTATGGATCTAAACCACGCCGGTACCCACTGAAACCTACATAAAATTTGATCATAATCGTAGAACCCGATTCTAGTGCGAAGTATTTTGTATAGACAGATGAGCTACATGATTGAAATTTTTAGTAGGGATCCCTAATTTTTATATAGCCTATATTAATCAGAGATAATGTAGCATTTGAGTAGTCAGAACGAGAAAGGGAGAGAAATGCGCATGTGTCTCACGGGTACCGACGTCAGTCGACGTCAGTGCTCTCGGAGGCGCAGGTATGCGCAAGATCACCTCCCGTAAATACCGCTACAAGGGGTCCTCTAGCATTTAGGGAGCATAGGAGTCTTCACTCCTGTTGACGAAGTGAGTTTGCCTTTCCCGGGGCATTCTCAAGCGATGATGCGCTAGGATCAGCGTGGGCGTAACTACGTTCTAAGTCTCACGCTCTTCCTGCCATAAGCGCGGGCCACATGGCAGGAGGTTTTAGTGGAGTATTGAGTAGCCGAGTCTCCATACAAGCCGGCGATTTGACTCTGGTGCCCATTCGTGGTGTCACCACTCGTCGCTTTGATCTAATCCCTAGTAAGTAGTCGACCCGGTAGTGTGAGAAATGCATTTCCCCGCCTCAAAAAAAAGCATTCGAGTAGTGAAAGAATTTTTTAAATCAGTGCAGTAGTTTTTGAGATTATTCGTTGCAAACATACAAAACTACAAATCTTTCCTCCTTATAACATTAGTATGGATTTATTCCTTTTTAATTGCTCTGCCATAGATTGTAGAAGATAATTAAAAATGGCTCACTAGGATGCGCCACGTGCCAAACAATCACGATCATTGCAATAAAACCGCCTTGTCTATTCCCGGCTCCCGCGTCCGTGCGAGTGTGTCTTTAGTGAAGGGGATAATTGGAGCATAGTGCTGCACTGGCACGACTTTAGGGCCGCCCACACCTGTACCAATCTGTGCATACATACCAATAAATAAAATTGAAGTGTATGTTTATAAAGTCAAAATAAAAGCTTTTTGTTGAATGCATGTGAATTAAGTATATACGGTACTTATATCAAAAATCAATTTTTAATTTTTTGTCTGTCTGTTTGCTCAGGCTAACCATTGAAATGGATGGACCTATTTTGCCGAAAATTTTACTGGCAGATAACTCATGTTATAAGGTAGTAACTTAAGTAACTTAGGCTAATTTAAGAATTAGAATTTCGCAAAAATAAACCCACGCGGACGAAGTCGCAAGTAACAGCTGGTTGTTTTTTATTTTTCATACATCAGGACTGTTACGAACATAATATTCAGAGGTAAGTAGGAGAATAAAACACGGTTTTGAGGTTCAAAAGTTAGACGTTGAGTGCTGAGAGATAACGATCGTAGGGCATGTATCACACGTTCGGCTGTCGCGAATAAAAAACATCATTATATTAATACGCGAAGTCAAAACTTTGTACCGCTTTTTACGAAAATTGCGCGGACGGAGGAGTATATATTATATTTTGTTTTTTTAATTATGCATAAAAATACATTAAATCAATAAAATCAATAAATCATAACACAAACTACCATATATTTGACACATACACGCGTATATACTATTTTGTTTATTGTTCAAGTTAAATTAACAGTGTAGCCTTGGCGATATCTGTCGTTATGGAAGTCTTTAATTATTATTGTAGAATATTGATTACGGGGGACCACCAGTCATTATTGGTATACCTAGACGTCGACTAAAACGAATTCACACCTGCACACCTGTAGAAAACACATTATATTACCTTTCGGCATTTGCACTTCTTTTGTTTACTTATTTATTGGCATACGTTTACTAATTATTCTTGATAGCAGTCCATTGTTTTATTTGTTGCGGGTGACTCATTAGCTAGGTGTCACTGATTTAAAGTACAAACTGATTCTAGGAAATTCGTTCTACGTGGCCCGGCAGACATATTGCATGTATGCAATATAAAACAATGCCCCAATTGAGCGACGAGGCAGTCGAGCGAAAACCACGAGCGCAGCAAGAAGTGTGTACTACAAACGGGAATTTTTCGGTGACGGACTTTGCACATTTTATGGATTACGACGTTTGTATTTGTTGTGTTCGGTTATGTTTGTACCTGTGTTATAGTTAAACATTCAAATGTTAGATCATACAATTTGATTTTCAATGTTAAGTTCTCTGCACGTAACACTCTGTGAGCTCCAAAGCAACGCTTTAGCCTAAACTGTGATTTAATACCAAGATAATGATGGAGATTTTGCGCACCTAATTTATGTGTAGATGAGTCAGCCCTACAATTCGAGAAGCAATTACTTGGTCCTGCGGCCGGCGCGTCTCATAAAATGACAGCACTGCCTTCGCACAAAGAGACCTTTTCTACCGGACTACAGATATAGCATATGCTCCTTTTAACGGTTTAATACATAGATCTAATCTTGAGAATATTGTGGTTTTAGGATTACGTGTAACTTAAAGCATCATTACTTTTTAATATTAATAATTTTAATTTTGTAATAAGTTTGAGAGCGAAAGAACTAAAACTTCTGAAAATTTTCAACTGTTTATGTAAACACTACCCGTTTGCAGAAAAATATTCGTAAGTGTTACCTAATAGATGTCAAATACTTATTTTAATAATAAGTAGGCTTTTCAAGTTTGAATCCCTGCCCAGTAATCCCAGTGCCTCTAAAATTACTTACATAAAAACGTAACTAGGTTTTTATAAATATAAAACAACCTAAAACTCCGTTGCGTGGTTAAAGGGGAGTTAGCGTTAAATTCTATTAAAAAATTGCTTTCCAATTACATTATATACAACAAAAATTGTATAGATCCGTTTAAAATCCGTTTTATTCTTTTATTTTTTTCAATTTTGACATAATGTAAATTAAATAGACATTTTATTTAATTTTCGTATAATTGTATTTCTTTTTTTATGTTTCTTTTTGTGATTAACCATTTGAGCCAATATTTTTTTTTTCATTATAATTAAATTATTTTATAGTGGAAACTTGATTGATATAAGTATTAATTTTGTGTTTTATATTTAAGAATATCAATTATTGTATGTTTCCCAAACAAATTAAATAAAAAAATAATGAATAATTATATTGGTGACAAAGTCTGATTGATGAACCAAAAATGTTTACCATCATTTTAACTTTTAGACTATCCAGCGAGAAATTTCAAAAAAAAACTTCAAAAATAATTTCAAACGGATGTCAGTTTGAAAAATACACATTGAGTAGTTTTTGATATACGCGTAATTTATGGTAAATTATGGTAAATCAAAATATTTGACCTTGAACAATAAATAGAGAAAATATCTCAAACTAGGAAAAAAATTGCTTATTAACCGACAGTAGTAATGAACGATCGGTAAGATATAATTATCGGAACTGGCCACAACCCATCATAGTCCATGTCCTTGTGTCATTTATATTTTCCTAGCTATATAACGAAAGTGATAATAAATAATCAGAAGAACCAATTTAGCAATGTCCACTAATTGATATTAATTAAATAATTAATTTCTGAATTTTTACCTTTTGTGATATTCGAGTAAACAGTAAAATTAATTTATAATTATTTTATTTTCCATGCCAATATTTTAAGCGGAGTTCAGTAATGAAATTGGCTTCCCAAAGCTGAGGGCTGAAATGAAGTTAATTGGGTACAATTAAAAAACGCTGCGGGCTCTAAAATTATATAAGACGCAATAAATGATTACTAGATACGGCAAGAGTTGCTAATATATTAATAACATAATAAATTTTATTTCTAAAATAATTTACTGAATATAATTACAATAATTTAGTGACAAGTTAAGTACCCTCGCATGTAACAAATGCTACGTGCGAGCGGGGTACGCACCTAGGATTGGAAGAAAACACCAGTTTTTAACTAAATGCTTTTATTGACTTTTTTTTTTTTTTATTGCAGGAGATCAGCAGACAGGCAGACGGCCCACTTGATGGACAGCGGTTACCATCGCCTATGGACATTTGCAACACCAAAGGTGCTACGAATGCGCTGCTGCTCTCTTTAGGGAGCCTGGAACCTGGTCACTAATGCCGGAACACAACACAAGGTTGTTATGGCGACATACTCTAGACCAGGGGTGGTAGCCATCCAGTCGGGCAAATGCCCTACCACCTGGCTGTGGGTTGTTTTGTCGCCTCTTACGACAGGCCGCCGGGCCGCAGGAAATTGTATTCTTTCTCCGTTCCTGCACGGATTAAACTTACACAGCCGCAAGCAATCGTCTCCACAGGGTTGCCCTATACGCACGACTAACGCTGCACTGTCCCGACGATAAGGTGTCTCACTCACAATGCCGTCGCCGATATTGCGTAGACCACCTCCTGCTGCTGTAGTGCTCACCTCCGATATAACCGCGTGTAGCTCGCTTCTGGTTCTTCTCTCGAACTACGCTACACTCCTCCTTCACTCAACTACCCACACATACATACGTACAATACATAAGTTGTTATTATAATGTGAAAGTAACTATTGTTTTTTGCACGAGTGATGGCCGGTTTTCATATCTTGCTGTTCATTTACTTGGCTTACTATCGGTTGGATTTGTACATTATTTGTATGGATCTTATGTCAAACTCTAACCGATAATAATGCAAATGAACGATTTATAAGACAGGAATAACTTTCAAAATAATAGTGACGTGGCTACAGCCTCCTTTTCCACTTGTTCGTTGAAGTTTCACTATGTGTCCCAGCACACATTTCGATTTTTCGCAATTTTACTGCAAGTTATGATTTGGTTAGGTTAGGTGCATTTTAATAAATACATTTTTATTCAGACATATTTAATAATATTAAACAAAAACTGAATTCAATCCGGAACCAAAAATAACACACAGAAAAATAGTCTACTCTTAAAGTATGCCGCCTCTCACCACGTCTACTCTAAAGTTATGCTGCACCTGAACGCGGGCGTAATGTTTTTTCATGAGAGAAACCCTAATGCCCCCGTCTATATAGAAGTTTCACTTCAAAAGATGAATGATGATATGATGATGAAGAAAAGAATAACGAAACGAAGATTGAAATCACGGGTTCCGGAAAATTCTTCCGCGTATATAAGCAGCGTAAGCAGTAGTTCAGTTGAAGACAGCAAAAGCGACAAGTGCGATACGAGAGAATTGGAAGAAGAGTTAAGTAGAAGACAGTGACAAGTTTGGTCAACAGTTTAGTGGGAAGTTTTGTGGTGAGTTTAGTGAAAAGTTAGATGACGGAGGAGTTTAGCGTGGTTTAAGAGGAGATCCAGAACCGAGATACGTGCGGTGAATTTGGAGAAGAGCGTAGCAGGAGGTACGCAATATCGGTGATGGTATTGTGGGCAAAGAAATCTCATCGACGGGGTAGAGCGTCGTTAGTTGTGTATGAAGGGGCAATCCTCGCTCACACGTAAGAGTATATTGTTTGGCCACATCCAGTTTTGTTGGGTCGTTGTTCTTGATTTTCCGAGTTTATGCTCAGGCAGTTTGTGAGTCTGCCAATTTAGCTTTCTGCGTTGCGAGCCTACGGAATGTTGGTTCGTTCCGCATAAAGTATATCACCTAATTAGTCTCAACTTCTTTCCGTTTAAAATGTGGGCCTCGCATAATTTTACATTTCGCTGTACAACATTTTATTATACAACTTTTGCACGCAATAAATATTCAAAGTTTCCACTTTGGGAGTTCAGGCGTAATGTCTTTATGGATGGTACTAAATATTAGAAGATATCTTTGAAAAGTTTAACTTTGCGTTTTAATAGAACTATGGACTTAAAAATAACACAGGGTCATTTAAACAATGCGTCATAAAAATTGTTTGAGATAGGCAACGCCCTAAGTTTTAACATTTAACAGAGCGGAAGCTCTGTTGGACAAAAGGCCCATAATATATTCTGTTCAGCAGTATTCTTTGAGGGCATACTGCTGCTCGACACCTGACAAGTGTGGAGACAGCGCTTGGAGTTGTCCTAACAATTCGTGTATTATTGTGCTGTGTCTAGTATTGTAATTGTAATAATTCTAGTGTAATAAACTTTATCTCATTTCAGATTATTATTGTATTATACTCAGAGTGTCATTCGCTCCCAGCGAGAGTGAATCCGACATATACACAAAGAAACGAGTGAGAAAAATGTTATTATTTTAGTACTGCACAGTATACTGAACACTCTTACGTCCATAATCTATATATAAAAGATTACTAAACGCACTGTAAAATAAATGAAGCTATATTTATTAAAATGATATTCCAAGATTTCCCGACCAAAGGGCTTGTTGCAGGGATAATGGTCTGGTGGTCTGGTGGACAAATCTCCACATATGGTCCACATCATTTTCCTTCAAATGTACTATTTGCCTATTTAACTGTTTTAATTTTTACAACTCCATTAATTCTTTGAACGTATAACAACTTCTATATGTATAAAAAAACTTCGTTTAATAAAACCGACTTCAAAAACTAAAAAGTATAAAATAACTTAAAATTTTTTGACTAAGATTTTATTTCAAATTATTTCAAATCTTCAAGCTCGGTATCCGGACTATCGAGGCTTCTGGCAACTGACCCACCCCTCTGTGACCCATACGACCAGAAAAGACCGATGCAGACATTTCGCAAACACCAGAGGCCAACAGAAGCCACAGATCATCCATCGAGAGTTGCTGTGCAGGCAACAGGAGTTGAAAGCCTCCAGCGACCCCAAAATCACGTCACCGAAGGGTCGTTACTCCCTGAGTTGAAACCGGGCTAAAAATGTTTTTTATTTCATCACCCAAATTAACTCCACCTAAAGGAGCTGAAGACCACTCAGTGCGCGTTTTTTACTACTCGATCAAGTTAACGCAATTTTGTATGAACGATTTATATTTCTCTTCACGCTCATGAGATGGCGCTAGTTCCCTTACAAAATTGCGTTAGCTTGAATGTAGTTAAGTTGTAAAACCACTCGCTAATGTGATAACTCATGATAATGGGAACAATTTCAGGTAGTGGAAACTAAACATAATGACCCTATACCCGGTAAACATGAAATTGTACCACAAAGGTGTTACAATGAAATAATAATAATAATAATAAACCCGCAGGGGGGTTTTGTGGCGAAGCCTTAGGTGAGTGGCGACACCTCGTACCTGACTCCGGGGGCCAAGACAAGGCCCCCGCCTCCGTGCTTGCCTTAACCAGCCGGCACGGAGTGGAGATCGCTAGAGCTAAGACTTAAGCTCCAGGGGTGGAAGTGATAAATGGCCTAACGTCGGAAGTAGCTTCGGTGAACCTGCAGCCCACCTCTCTACACCCCTTAGCCACTCACACCCATGTTGCCCCTGCCTTTTACGGCATTTTTAGGGGCCCATGCAGGGAGTGGCGAGTCACCGTCTGCCCATTTTTCCATGTTCCCTGAACATTGTGACGGGCAGACGCCATAGTCCCTATATTCCCAGACCGCTGGTACCACTAACAGTTCACCCCAATAGCCCGGTACTTTTTGTTCACATTTCCCACAATAGTCCTACACTGGCCGGAGCTTGTCCTTGGGTGCATTATTATATGGTGTAGACAGGGATAATCGCCGGTCAGTGTCACGTCACATATTTACATTAAATTTCTCAAGGGGCCTCTACGTGTTGGCCTCCCCATGGCCCCACGCAAGCCCTCCAAAAGTCCGGGCCATTTTTATGGCCCGTGGTCTTGAAAGACATACAAATAATAATAATAATCATTTATTTCGAATTATTTCAAACAATTTCAAACAATTCATATGTTGGTTAGTAAACTTACATAAAACAGAAATACTTAAAATTAGTGTTAGTAGAACTTATAGCCTAAAGTTTTGTCACAATAATCGTACCAGCTTTACACTTGCTGGCACAGCAATTCAAAATGGGCACATCAAACCTGTCAGCCAGGACTTTTAGGATGTTGTTAGAGCTGGCTCGGATCCTGCAGATCAACGAGGCAGCTCTTTTCCGAATAACAGCGTAATAGTCGTCCACTCGTGCTTCTGCGAACATACCTGATGCACTACAGAACCCGGGCAGCCCCATCAACATCCTAAAACCATTATTGTATTGGACCCGCAAGGCGTTGGTGGCTCTTTACGTACTGTTGGTCCACAAACTGCACGTATAAAATACCTGACAGTATGCTTTAAATAGGCTTATTTTGACATCCTTACTACAGCGTCCAAAGCGACGAACCAACAGGTTGCATCGAACCGCCAGCGCCCTGCGTTCCCTCTCCATATCATCATGATCCTTGAGATCTTTGGTAACATAGTGACCGAGATATTTGAATCTTTCGACCACGTTTAGTGTGCTACCTTTCAATTTAACGGCAGGTATTATCTTTGGGCATCTACCACCGGTAGCGTTAAACACCATGAGCTCACTTTTCTGAAATGACAAAGGGCAAGATACAATTAAATTTAGTTTGAAAATTAATATATTACAGGGTAGAAGTTTTCGCGGTATTAACTCTGACAAAGGATATTATCCAACGAGTGATCAAAGGTTTAATTTCGACGGGCAATTTCCTTTGCTAAATACTAATAAATAATACAAGCGTGGCGTTTCTGGTGTAATATTAGTGATAGATTTAGGTCATATTATAATATTGGTTTTATTTGTTTCAAAGGAGTGGACAAATATCCAACACATTTATTTAACTTCGGTAATCTAAATGTTGATATTTTCAATAAAGTTATTCTTTAACAGCCAAATTATGTGATCATACCACTTTGCTCTACTTTATATATCTTTGTTTCAGAGAGCACGTAAAATCTGTGACAAGAACCACGTGACTGGAGTGCTTCAGCATGTCAAGCGAGTTCTACAACGCAATCAACTGAAGATTCTACACCAACGTCACAAAGGCCCCAAACCACCTTCAGTTGAGTGGTGCCCTGCTACCCTCCCTACATCAAGGGGGTCACAGACAGAATTGGTCACATCCTCAGGCGAGCTTCAATCAAAACATATTTCAAGCCGCATAAAAAGATTACCCAATTTCTGAGACCTGTGAAATGCAATATTCCACTCCAGGGTTCAGGTGTCTACAAACTTGATTGTGAGTTTGGATTATCATACATCAGGCAAACAAAGACGAGACTAAAAAATACGGGGAAAATAACACATTGCTGAAATGAATGAAACACACAAAGTCTGCGATCAGTGAAAACCCGACCACTAAATCAAATTAGATAACCCACAAATCTTCGCGGAAGAGAATCGTTTCATACATAGAATGATGTGTGAGGCTATTGAAATAAATAAAAAAACAACCAAATTTAAATATAGAGATGCTTATCAAGTACCACCTGCTTAGGATCCGATCATCAAAACTATTAAAACCCAAACCCAGCAAAAACTATCTGCCAGACCTGAAGACACTGTTGAGCTCTTCCTTCATGCAACAGAACTCAAACCAACTTGACTGATAATCAATTTCTTTTATACTTCCTTCCACCCATTTTAATATTGTAGATAAATTACGATCGGCAGTCTGTCTGTCGTCTGTTTTCATTATTGAAATAAGCAAACAAGGATAATAACATATTATAATGTATTAGTGACACGAATGAAAAAATAGTGACATTGGAGGACAGAAGAATATATCAATGGTAATATGTTGTCAAAAATTCAAATGTAACATGACTTCTGAGGTGCCAATGCCAAGTTACACCTCATTTATGCCACATTTTAACAAATCTTATATGTAAAAATGAATCGCAAAATGTGTTGGTAAGAGCATAACTTGAGAACGACTTTACCCATTTTAATGAAATTTTGTGTGTATTTGAGTGGGTTCCCGGACAGTTTAGATTTGCACTTAAAACCGATAGGTGGCGCTGAGATCGGGTTCTAGAATCCTCCTAATCACCGGGAGCGATTTTGGTGATTTTGTTTTTGTGTGTTTGGGTGGATTCCCGGATTGTTTAGATTCGCAATCAAAACCCCTAGGTGGCGCAGAGGTCGGGTTCTAGAACCTAATCACCTGGACCGATTATGGTGATTTTGTTTTTGTGTCATGAAACAAAGTCTTTTAGGGATTGAGAAAATATGGCGGTACGAAGTTCGCCGGGTCAACTAATTATATAAAATTATTTGACTAAGGCATGTTTACTTAAGAGTTTCTTGCGCCGCGTCTTCTCTTCAAGCCATAATATGTGGCGAAGCGGTGGTTATTAAAAGTAATTAATCAAAATGAACAAGTTGGCGATAGGCTAAATAAAACTTCAAACAATACTCGTTGATACTTGACATCTTCGTCTTCCGTGATCACGTTCACTGAAAAATGGCCGAAACGTCGGAATAACATAAACTTTCTCGTTTATAATATTTATAGATACACCAGCCGCGAAAACTTAAGAAAATTTCAATTTTTACTATTAAAACATTTACCAGCATGAAATAAATCTGTATTTTTAAACACCACAAACACGTCCAATACCTTATTGTATATATATTGCCAAACATATTGCGACAGTTTTTTGAGTTATAACAATTTTTGGGGTTTTATTTGATACGATTCTGTTTGGGTTTTTTGTATTTGTGGAATAGAGATCTTTTGATCTAGTAAATAATGTAGGGTTTTCACAAATAAACACACATTCGAAAATATACATGCTGGGTAATGTCAATAGTTTTAGTTTGATAATAGTGGTTAACAAAAGTGCCCTGGAGGTATATAATAAATAGCCATCACGCATTTCTTTTCGGCAATAATAAATGCACGGTCTGCATCCGTGGAATTTCCCCAGAGTATTAGTCCATATTGCAGTGATGCTGATTCGTAGCCATGATACGCTGATAACAGTGTGCTCTGGGGTGAACTTTTTCTTAAGGTATGTTCAGGGAATAGTGGAAAATGGGCAGACGGTGACTCGCCACTGACGCAACTGGGATTTACCCCATGAAGATGCAGGGAGTCAAGAGTGAAGAATCATAGCATAAAAGTGCCGGGAGGATGAGAGGCTCATATAGAACGGGAAAAGACACACTGAGGGATGCCCACACAATAAAAAACTTTCAATTACTTTTTAAAGATTCAGGTCCACCTGCCAAAATCAAATTAACACGGGTGACCTTAATAATAAAGTTACGGGTCACGCAAGACTCGAATTAAAATACCGTTGGAATTACTAATGCATTTATTAGAACTATACAAACACGTATAACATAAGTACAAATATAACTAGACACTACTAGTGCAAACTGCACTATTCAATAACACGCCCAATATCCGACACTATATCGCTCATCGAATCTACGTCTTGCTCGTATCGTAATCCTCGCTCGACTGCCCCACCCCTCCCATTCGGGCATCGTTTTATACTAAACTACAAATGCAACAAACCGCTTTGAGGTTTCTGACAAAATGTAATTTGCACACCTAGTTAATTATTCCTGCGAATGGCCAACAAAGTCGAAAACAACAACAATAAGTTATTGTACAATTGCAAATTTTAAACACAAAGAACTCCAAATGCGGGATGGGCATAAACCAGATGCGCATTTCTTTGTCGAATGTAACAAAAATAATTACCATATTATTTAATAGTATCCTTATTATGATTTGAGGTTGACTTGTTTCTTGAAGGCCACTGTGGTAACACCGACCACATTATTTGTCAAAACCGTCGAACTTCCCAAAAGTCATAACTTACAAACTAATATATTAATTTATTAGGGAACAATAAACAAGGAAAGTTATACAATTTAATTGATAAAGGGAACAAGAAAACTGGTTATGAAATCTCGGTAAACATCATTTCAGTACGTTATATTTCTAATAGAAGACACGCAAATGTTTCACTTTCATTGTGCAATGCAAACTTGGTGGATATGAATTCTAGATGGATTGTTAAGTCTACACTGTCTCCATATTTGATAACAATTTTAAGGGGCTCCCCAAATGAAGGTCGCTATCTCGCGTATTATTTTTAAGGGTAGAAAATGTCAAAAATTAGTTTCGTATCATCCGTATGACATGCTCTTCAGTTCCTTCAATAATTCAATTAGTACAGTATTATTTTTTAGATTATTCGTCTTCCATATGGAATTAAGGGTCCATTTTTTAATAAAAAATATTAGTTTGAAAACACAATTGTGTTAACTAATTAGTTATAGAGGATGTTTCAGAAATCGAAACACCTGCTTAAAACTTCGATTGTACCTACTTAATAATATATAATAATATCAACCCATAAGCATCCCACTGCTGGGGCTGGAAGCCCGAATCATAGGAGGAACGGACAGTATACCAGCTACGCTTAATAAAGACGTCTTGGCAGATTTGACACAACGGACACTCGATGTGCAGGTTGCATCACTATGTTTTCCTTCTCTGTTGTTAGGACGTGGTGATTGTAAGAATATGCACATTAGATCAGAAAACTGACTAAGTTGGCATGCGTTCCGTCCAGGATCGAACTCGCGCCCCTTAAGTTTTGGCCGCGTGCAGTAGCCATTACGCTACCACGGCCATTACGCTACCACGACTACCTGCACCTACTTATGACTTCATTAGTAAATACGCCTGTATAGAGTCTATGAGATTATGATGTTTTGTAAGTATAGGAATCTGAATAAGATCTGTTGATTTGACTATCCGCTTCTCTATTCCGTGGAATTAGATATAACAGTTCAAACGATTAATTGCATAATAGATATCTAAAATCAGATACACAGACATTGAGTTATATAAACTCCATACTAGAGAAGCTATTCAACATAAACAAGATCGAACTTGCTGAAAGCGGGTTCGTGCGCGGGGCGAGTGTGCCGACTGACATATGTTTGCTGCAGTGCTAACACTAGTTATGCCTTTTTACCAAACTATTAAAACATGAAGCGCTAGATCGCTTAGAGAGCATATTTTTCTCAAAATCCAACATTGAAAATCGCCGCAACGATGACGCGTCAAGACGAATAAAAATGGATAAAAGTTAATTAAAATAAGATTTAATTAAAGTAAGCCCGTCTCAAGACTTTTAGAAAAAGGTAAAAGATTCTGGAAGGAAAAGACAGATATAGATAGATGTTTAAAAAAGGAAAGATAGTAAATAAAAGAATAACAAAAAGAAGATCGACATTATGAATTCCAAAAGATTCTTCCGGATATAAATAGCAGCGTAAAGCGCGCCTACCGGGGAGTTCAGTTCTAGATAGCAAAGCGACAAGTGCGATACGAAAGAGTGGAAAGATAATTTTAATAGACGGCAGTGACGTGTTTAGTGGTGAATTTAGTGAAAAGTTTAGTGGGCAGTTGAGTGAAGGAGAAGTTTAGTGTAGTTTAAGCGAAGATCCAGAAGCAAGCTACACGCGCTAAAGTAGGAGGTGAGCACTGCAGTAACAGAAGGTGGTCTATGCAACATCACCGACGGTATTGTCAATGAGACATCTTAACATCCGGACACTGCGTTAATGAAATCGTTTAGTTAAAAAAAACTGGTGTTTCCTTCCAATCCTAAGTGCGTACTCCAGCTCGCATGTAACAATATCTTATACATGAAGACTATTTTTAACATTACTGTTTATTCAAACACGTAGAATATCGACCACAGCCCGGTGCAGACTAAGCGAGTTCGACCATAGACCATTACGAGTGTCCAATAAACTATTTACAGAGGCCTTGTGTAGTACAAAGTAAATTAAACCTCATTGTATACAGACAACATTTCCACTAGTAAACTCGCAGAAAAATAGCGAAACAGTCCATAGTTTGAATAAAGTATAAAATTTCGTAACATCAACACAAAGGACGTGGGCGCTGCAAAAGTTTTAGTATAAAAGGCTTCCCTTTTCACTGTACGGTTGACAGCCCTGCGCACGTACCGCCTGCAGCCCTGACGAGTCAAACATGAGCCTCCATATAATAATGAGAATAATTTGAACCTTACCACCTAATGGATAGAGTTTAATATAAAAATAACAGCTGTTACTCCATTTTAACACATCTAGGCAAGGCAACAAATGATGAAAATAATTTAAACCTTACAGTCTATTGAATAGGGTTCAATATAAATACGAAAGCCGTTACTTTATTTTAAACATTAACATCTAGCCAAGGCAACAATAGCGTCTTCGCTTGTTGTAACAAAAAATAAGGAATTCTCAAAGTTAGGACTAAACTCGATATTCTGTCTTCTAGATATCTTGAAGCGTCAAGAATTTCTTTTGAGCATCCGTAATAGAAATGGTCTGAATAAAGAACTTTCTAGTAGTTTCGACGTACTTTAAAGTCCTCGAGGACAATATGACTTCATGTTTTTGTTAAAGCCTTTTGAATGAATGTCTAGGTTTTATACAAATTAAAAGTGACATTCGGCTAAGTTAGTATCGGGCCTTGCACAATAGGGTTTCATAAAAGTAGACATAAAATTGTTATTTTTTGGTACCTATGTATTTTTATGAAAAATAGTCTTTTCTTTTTAACTATTTTTTTTAACGATTTATAATATACAATAATAATATACAATAGACCACTCTGATGCTGTTTCCAAATACCCAGACCATAACAAATTGTGCCATCAGGAATTAAACCAGGAGTTTGTGCGCGGCAGTGAGATAGTCAGATAAAATTTATCCATTAAAATACAGAGGCCACAGAGTCATACCGTTACAATTCACGAACACGAAGCCACCAAGAGGACCTTACACACTGTGGTGACATTAGTGCCAACACTATAAGTAACTACATAAGCGCGAAGCCAATATTAATAATGTGTGCTACTTAAAATAGCGCGCCGTTATGAGTTTTTAGCGGGAACTGAAAGGGAATGTTGTCCTGAGCAGTTTTATTTTCTAAAAATGTGTAAAATTACTCTAAAATTAACAATAGTTGTAGGATATTGATAGTTATTGAGTAGTAATTGTGTTTTTGTGAGAAATGTGAACTGTATAGCCAAATGCGGCGTTTCGAGTTGTCACAAGAACTCCGTTGAATGGTGTCGACTGTAGTCTACAATACAACTACGCCTGGCTTAAAGGCTTAGTGGTCAAGCCATAAACATAAAAAAGCGCGCCGTTATAAGACATCGCACGCACGTTGTTCCCAGCGTATCCAGTTGGCGCGAAAACAACGTTAAAAAATTTAACGACAGTTGGGAACAGTTCATCACACGCATTTAAAGTGGATACACGAAATACGTGGTAGACTCAAACTCAAATCCGATTAATTCTTGTAAATAATTTATCTAGTCTGTGATCAGTGAATAAAAATGTATGAGACATAAGTACTGTTCTATTCCCTGTATCCGCTAAGGAGGCATATACACCGTACAACGATATCACAAACATACTATACCAACATTCCCTTAAGCCTCAACACTAAGCATAAAAATAATTTCTTTAATTCAATGGTGGTAAAACTTAGGGCCGATCTGATCGGTGTGCTACCAAGCTTTCACAGAATAAAATGGTTACCTTTTTTCGTACGATGAGTCTCCATCCCCTCTATTCCATTGCTCTTGCCTGATTCTTCCTTATCATCTTTATTCCATTCCTCCTATACCATCCTAAAGGCTGGCATAGCGTCTGCTTCGCTCCTGGCGTTGCAAATATCTATAGGCGCTAACTACTTTCCATTAGATGGGCCATCTGTCTGTTTACCAGGTCTACAATAAAAAAAACATACTTTAAAAAGGTTACTTACTGACCTCACGTTACTGTGATTTGTTCTGGTCAGTATCTAATCGAACAATCTAGACTGCCTCATTAGTATGTAAATGCGTAATGGCGTACAGACGGATGACTCAGCGTTTAAGTAATACTAATGATTTGACTTAAAATAAAAGAAGTAAAGTTTTTGACGTTGTAGGGGGTAATGTCTGGATCTACTAAACCGATTTTAACTTTAACTTTTTACTGTTCGAAAGCTACGTTAACCAGGAGTGTTATAGGCTATATAACATGACGCTATATACCACGGGAGCGGGACAGAGCGCGGGTGAAACCGCGCCGAGCCGCTGGTTCATCATAAATCAGCTATGAGGTCGCCATTTGTACCTACTTTTAAGCCGCTTTTGTGTATTGTTATATTTATTTGATTGTACAACAAATTATATTCTTTTATATTTATATTATATTTAGTTCCGTTCCGCTTCGTTTCATTCTGTTCTGTTTTATTCTAATGATATAGAAAAAATATAATATTACTCTGTGATAATACCAATGTCAAGATAATCATTATATTAATACGTGAAGCAAAAACTTTGTACCCCTTTTTACGAAAATTTCGCGGACGTGTAGAAGTATGAAATTTTGCACACTTATAGTTTATATAGAGCAGGAGTGCAGAAAGCTCATATTTTTTAAAAATTATATATAAAAAATACATCAAATCAATAAAAAAACATTACACACACTCACGGATAATACATACTCTTTTGTTAATTGTTAAATTAACAGTGTAGCCTTGGCGAAATCTGGATTATAGAAGTATAGTCTTTGACAGCAGAACCTTAATGATGTTCAAACTAATTATTTAAATTATGGTCGACTTTCGACAACTAGTTATGATAAAACAATAAATTTCATAGGCAAATCTTCTTTTGTTTGTGTTATAACACTGGCTCGTCCCAATTCTTTCACATTATTGTTGCTAGCGTTCTCAGCATTAATATTTCGCTGCGCTCCAAAAACGTCACGTGGTGTTACAAGAAAGAAAATAGTTTTTATTAAACGAAATTTCAAAACGTTCTGACAGCTCTCCTGCTCATTTACAGTTCTTTTAAATAAACATTCATGAAGGAAAGTGACTTTTTGAATTTATAAGTTTTTATCCGGAATATTGTTGTATTTATTTCGATATATATATTTACTTTTGTATTAAATAGAGGTGTTATAATACGGCCGGTGTAACTTGGCAAATATGAACATGGGCTCTGCGAACTTTAGAGCATGTACACTCGTGTGATGAGTGAGCATACGACTCGTCAGTGAATACAATTGGTTGCCCTTCATCCTTGTATTTTTACATTGCTTTGTACTAGTTGGTCACTGTATTTTCTTCACGAGTTTACATGCGCTAAAGTTCGCAGAGCCTATGTTCACATTTGCCAAGTTACTTCGGCCGTATTATACCTGTGTTTATATTGCTTTAGATAACTAGGTACGGTATATATCTATAGTTATTTAACAATTAAAGGCCTAAATAACTATCTACAGTATTATCTTTTTAGTGTCGCTTTTTCGTTTCATCGAGTTTCAAATCACAACTATTGTAAAGAAGTTTAACTTCAAACATATTCATGTATTTGCGTTGGAGCAACTGGTAGCCTTATCGCTTCTAACGATCTCTTCTAGGTATCCAAGAAGATTTTAAACGAGAAATTTAAACAATATCTAGTGGTGTGTCTATAATAAATCTAATACAATCATAATTAATTACTAATAAAAACTAAAATATTTTATTGTAAAAAATATTTATTTTATTTTATTAATTTTCAAAACTTTCTTCCTTCTAAACAATATCTTTCTTAATTTTATAATTAAGTTCTTTCGTAATATTGCTTAATATTATTTAAAATAAACCACACCATTCATAAGAAGAATATAAGTCATTCGGATCCCTTGAAGATAAATTTCTTGGTTAATAATTACTCGCAGAAGTTTAATAAGTAAAATTTAAGTAAAACTCAAATGATGCGAGTTATTTCAATGGGTTTTCGTAATTGCACTACATTAAATATTACGCTTCACAACACTTCCGCGGGCGGGCACTCTGAAGACGCTAGTGCTGTACTAATATATATTCAAGAATTTGAAGACTTGTATGTATTTGCTCTCGATTCGAAGTCTGTTGGTAAAGTATATTAAAATGAGTGACGATAAGTAAATGCAGGGCTGTTATGTTACGGTACGTAAGGTATTGTAATGAATGTTACGTAAATATAATAAGTAATTTTAAACTAAATATGACGAGTTATGCGTCCGTAAAGTTACTGTCGTTTTTTGTAATAGATTAACTACGTAACCATTTTTTTACTAAAGAAAAACAAGGCCGACAAGACATGTTCGTCAGGTGGAAAGGAATTTAAAAATATTATTGTCGCATATTACCATAGTATATGCAATTTATTATAAACTTTATAATTAAATCAACACACTGATACTAATGATATTATTGTTGATTATCCTCCTAAGCAGAAGTAGTGCTTAATCTCTCGCAGAAATGGGCGTCAGAATTTCCATACACAGCGAAAATCACTCTTATTAGGTAGACCTACTGCTTACCAGTCATAAAAACGCTAATTAGTTTTGAGTTTAACTCTCTCTTAAAGTTGCATTTTTGGAATCTGCCGGTCCGAATTACCTCCGCCCCCCGAATTTTTCCTCAAATAGCAATTTATTATACCATAGATTTTATACTTGAATTTATGTCCAACATATCAACGCTCAAATTCACGTCGTACACGTTTGCACAAGTTGAAGGTATCCTCTAAGCTACTCAACGGAGCAGCATAGCAAATAAAGTGATCTAACGTAGCACTCGTGTTTTCTTTAGAAGTAAGTCATAAAACTCGAGACTCTGAGAAGTGTCTATCACATCTCTATTAACGTACAAGGTGAAATTTTTCACTTAATTATTTTTAGCTTCAGAAGACTACCGCTAAATTAAAATGAAACTCCCGCCGCGGGTCGCGACCCCGTGCTACGTGCTCGCTAAAAAAGTATAAAATTTATTTTGTAGTATGTCGTAGCACCCTTAAGTGGAATTAAAATGAAATGAAGCGTCGTACAGTTTATTACTTTATGAATTTAACTTGAGTCTTCTTACGCCTTCACTTCCGTAAACATCGGTATTTATTTTGTAGTCATAATTTTAGCATAAAAGGCTTAATCTGAGTTAGGTTCTTTAACTATAGTGTCGTAAATATGTCGTAAAAATGCCGTAGTTAGAAACCAATAAATGAAAATAAATAATCAAAATAAATATCATATTTGCCTCTAAACAATATATTAGCAGCATTGGACATCGAAGGTTTTAAAGATATAGGTAAGTAACAAAAACCAAAAATACAAACAAACTCATTTTAACATTTATATACTGTTTTCGTTTTTGCCAAAAAGCTATTTTTGAAAAAAATTAAAAGTAGTATATATTTTCATGTCTTTATCTTATTGAAAACTAGCTGACCCGGCGAACTTCGTACCGCCACATTTTCTGAATTCCCAAAAGACTTTGTTTCATGATACAAAAACAAAATCACCATAATCGGTCCAGGTGATTAGAAGGATTCTAGAAACCGATCTCAGCGCCACCTAGCGGTTCTAATTGTACATCTAAACCATCCGGGAACCCACTTAAACACACATTAATACATTGGTGCTCCGCTCCTATTGCTCTGAGCGTGATTGTTTATAGCCTATAACCTTCCTCGCTATCTAATACAGAAAAAAAATCAAATCAGACCAGTAGTTCCTGAGATTAGCGCGTTCAAGCAAACAAACAAAGAAATAAACTTATCAGCTTTATATATTAATATATATAAGATAAAACTCTCTCACCGACACCACGCCCTGTCAAAATCTCTGCTTGCATTATGTTAAGTTGCAGAGAAATTACATTCAGTCTGTTGTTTAAGAAATTAATTGTTTTTAATTATCCCACGGGAACTCTTTAATGTTTCGGGTTCAAAAGTATTATATATGTTGACCAGGGATATAAGCTATCCACCATACGAAATTAGCGATTAGCCGCTACAAACATACAGACAAACAGAGAAACAAAAAAAGCTGAAAAAAATCTAAATTAGTTCTTTTTCACTTCTTACATCCCCCTGACTCGGTTTTTAGCATTTTTTTTCATTGTACAGAGATTTGACCTCTACAATTTTATTATATGTACAGATTTATGAAAATATTTTATGCTCTAATTAATTACCAATTGTTTCAGCTATCAAATTATATATTTTTTATGTCAATATGGTCTTTGCACTAAAAGTTATGACTAATGCAAGAGCTCGAGAGTTGTCAGAAAAACCAAAAGGGCTACCATTCTGCTATTGGGGGAAAAATATATAATTACTTAATTTATATTAGAGATCTGTGGATAAAATTTATCATATATGTATAAATGATGTTTCTTGAATGGATGATGAATTAATTATTAAATTCCTGAGCGAGCTTATAGTGTGAAAGAAGAGGATGGACGAAGTATAGAAGACGTACGCACGACGCATAAGACCGCTCTGTGAAGTTTAATTTTATTTAAGACTAGCGACCCGCCCCGGCTTCGCACGGGTGCAATGCTGATACAAAATTAAATACACTACAGAAAAACTATGAACGTGGTATATAAAAACATAGCGGCTCGCTCCGACTTTGCACGGGCATCACTACATAGAAACCTCTAAAATTAGCAATGTTGCCTTAGTATATGATGCATGTATTATACATATAAACCTTCCTCTTGAATCACTCTATCTATTGGAAAAAACCACATCAAAATTCGTTGGGTAGTTTTAAAGATTTAAGCGCACATAGGGATATAGGGACAGAATCTTTGTTTTATACTATGTAGTGATGATGAGGAACGATCATACTGGAATGTTGAAGTCAGCACTGACTTGACAGCGCCGTACTGACTCCACATCAACATACACAGTGCCAGTAGTAAGTTAGTACAGACCTTCTTCGAATTTGAAGTCAGAAATTAGCTTACAAGCGCAACTTGCTTAGCTTGAAAATATATAATGCGCGAATTTGTCTCCTAATTTATTTAATGAACTTCGAGGAAGCGAAAGCCACATCCAGTTCGTAAAAACATTGCAACCCCCTAATTCCCTAAAGTGTCGGAAATTAAATTAGAATAAACATAATTAAACAGCCGCCCTCGTTCGCTTCGACTTCCAGAATCACCGTATTTGGGGGATTAAAGGCCAGCCCCTATGGTAATAACCCGGATTTAGGGGGCCCAAAAGTATGTGTAAGCTAATTTTGCTAATTATATCATTAGAATACGATTATTTTATTTATTTCACACAGCAAAATCTTATACTAATATATAAAGTTGAGGTGTTTGTTTGATTGAACACGCTAATCTCAGGAACTACTGGTGTGATTAGAATTTTTTTCAGTGTTTGATAGCTCATTTATCAAGGAAGGCTTTAGGCTATATAACATCACGCTAAGACCAATAGGAGCGGAGCACCTATGATGAATATTTCAAAATCAGGGGGTTTTGTAAACATATTCCAGGAGGACGACGTCGCGGGCGCCCTAATACAACTATATATACATTTGAATATTTGTAACGTAATTTTAGAATCTAAGAGCCGCTTGCATGACGATCGCCGTTAAATAAAATTAGTTAATCATATCAAACTGCCTAAATACGTTTTAGACAAAACATATTGACAGTTCTTGAAACATATTTAGGGGCAAATTTTGCGTTGTGCAAGACGCTAATTGTATTTAACAGTGGTAAATACGTTTTCTTTTTCTTAAATAAATTTAAGCAACGTTATGCAAGCGGCCCTTAGAGTTACGTATTTAAATGCATTTACAGAAAATCAGAATTTTTATTCAAAGTACACACACGTAACTTATAGTTCTTAGAAAAACAATCAAATAAAGCAAGTTTAAATCATTAGATAAAGTATTTGATATTAGAATCCCGTTTTGAATGTACACTCAATAGTTCATCGATCGCAGTTGAAACTCCATTGACTATGTCTTATCAGGTCGTCCTTATATATTTGAAAAAGAGACGTGGACCCGCAATAAACATGTATAAAGTGTTGGAATTCTCAAAGAAAAGCTTCAATAGTGTTACAACTTAGGTTGCGATACTAACAAATTCCACTCCTAATCTGTAAAAACACATTTTATTACCTGTCGGCGTTTGAACTAATTGCAATTCTTTTGTGATCGTCTTCTTTTATTTATTGGCATACGTTTCTAGAGAACGGCCTATTGTTTTATTGTACTCGTTTGTGGCCGCTTGCGCCTGAATCATTAGCCAGGTGCTGCGGATTACGCCGACTACGACACGGGCACATTTGTATTTGTGAGGTATAAAACCACGGCCTGATGGGAAGAGGGGGCAGCTCAGCGACAACTATGATCAAGGCGTGACGTGTGTACAATCGGGAATCAAATAGTGACGTACGTTGCGCATTGTATTGAATTCTGTATTACGTTTGGATTTGTTGTGTTTGGTTATATTTGTACCTGTGTTATACGTGTTTGTAAATTTCTAATAAATTCTATAATAATTCTAACGACACTTTAATTCGTGTCCTGCAACTCGTAACAACATTGAAGTAGCCTAAATTAAGTCGCAGCGTCAGAAAAACGCTGTACGTAGAACCGTACATAATTTAAACATTAAAAGCATTAAAATAAAGCACGTGTAAATAAAGGATTATTATAGGTTGTCGTGGCAGTAAATAGTGTAAATTACATATTAATATATTTCCATAGTAATATACGGTACTTTACCTATTTACTAAAACCAATTTCGGTAATTACAGAATTAGATTAGTATAATTAATTCTGGCCGACCTCGCGCCACGGTTCCGGGCCGTTATAAAAGTTTCAACCCCACATAGTGACGTCACGCTTATCGAATCAAAAAGAAAAAAGACGAATAACCATTCTGGAGATTCACTTGATTATTGTGTTTAAATTTTAACTATAAAAGCAAAGTTGATAGGTTCCTTCGTTTTTGAGTAGTTTGGTTGGTGATATTGTTTAATTAATTGATAAATATCTGCCATCCATATCTCAAGCCGCCGGCTTAGTCGTTAATAGCATTGCCATCTCAAGCTTGCATCATAAATGATGCGATTTCGAAGCCAAGCTGAAATTTTTCCACCCAACATAAGTATGCGCCGCTTAGGTATAATCCTAATGTGCATCTTGTTACAATAGTGTAGTTAAATCAGCTAAGAACTTTAGAAAAGTTAAAAAAAACTACACAGCTTATGTTAATTATAACCGTGCAAGGACGGAGAATTAATACAATTTCTTGCGGCCGGGAGGCCTGTCGTAAGAGGCGACAAAACAACCCACAGCCAGGTAGGGTATATGCTCGACTAGATGGCGACCACCCCTGGTCTAGAGTATGCCGACATAACAACCTTATTTTGTGTTCCGATATAGTGAACAGGTTTCAATCTCCCTTAAAAGAGTAGGAGTGCATTTGCGATGGGAACCGCTTTCCATCAAGTGGGCCGTCTGCTTGTCTGCTGAGCTCCTGCGATAAAAGAAAAAACATCTCTGCGGACCCTTCATTATGAGTGGATCCGGTCAGGCACTTCTCCGTTTTTGTAATTTTGTAGCCAAACGACAAATCTGGACCCCTATAATTTCAGTATAACATATGTAACTGACAGTTTGAAAACAAAATGCACATAAGCGTATCGAATATTGTTAGATAAATTTTGAAATATTTAAATTGACATTCGGCGACTGTATACTTTATTTCATATGGTCGAACACGCCTTTGGTTAACCACTCTTGGAGTGCGTAGCCATTCTGATAACAACAGAATTTTTATAAAATCGTTTTATTATTTGGTCCGTACATCAATCAATCTTTTTGTTTTATTTTATAGCTTTATAAGGGTAAAAGGGGCCTGTCTAAATTACGTCACACGTTAAGGGGTTGAGGGGGTCGACAAAGTGTGATATTGGTGAAAGAAATCCTAAATTTCGTGACATCACATTTTAAAGTCTAATTATATTTAAGTTTATTATGTAACTGCTATTTTAAATTAATAATTTCTTGATGTAAAATTGCAAAGTATGTGATGTCACATTAAAGAGGCAGGAGTCTTACGAATGTCACCAGATGTGACATGAACGGGGGAGGAGTCGTAAAGTCATGATATTTGTGTGACTTTATTTGTGGATGGTACCTAAGATAAACTAAAATACTCACATGTTGAGTTATATGATAATGAGTATATGGTACGTATATACTGGCATAAAATAATTACTTTAATAATTTATAAAGCTGCAGAGTTTGTTTGTTTGCTTGAACGCGCTAATCTCAGGAACTATTGGTCTGATTTGAAAAATTCTTTCAGTGTTATTGATCGACGAAGGTTATAGGCTATTTATCATCACGATAAAACCAATAAGAGCGGAGCAAGTATAAAGAATGCTTCAAAATCGGGGGTTTTCTCCTTTTAAGAGCTTCCGCTGCGTGTGCTGCGTAAAAGGTTAAACTTTCGCAAAAATCATGTTTGACAGAAGTTAGCGTTATCCTAAAGCAACTATTTCACGCGGACGAAGTCGCGGGCTGAAGCTAGTAGACTTATAATGTTTACATAGTACAAAATCAATTTTTCCGCGTCTATCTGTCTGCTTGTATATCCGCTAACTCCTAAACCACGCAACGGATCTTAAACGATTATCACCATAACTTAGATCATTTTTCAAGAAAGGTTTATACAGCGTGTTTCATTTCAAATGACAATAAATCATAATTTTAGCGGTCGTACTCCATACAATTTTTTTGGTACTATTAAATCAACCGTAAAGTCAAAATTTTAAAAAAGCAATTTCCGAACAAATTAATTACGATAAAAAGGGAATAAAAACAGAACATCTTGTAAATATTGATTCGCGAGCGAGAGCGTAAGAATGAACAACTTCCGCGTTTAATGATGAGAGAACGATGAAGAGAGAGATGAAGAGACGAGCTGGCAACATAATACATTGGTCACTAACCTACCGATTTAGACACAATAACTGATACATGTTGTTGTAATATTCTGAAATGAAAAATGAGGTCCTGTGGCTAAACCAAAGAAGCTACCTTGATTCGTTTTTGTATTTGGGCAGAGTACGTCATGAAGCTAACGTGGTCTGATTTATTGTCGTAAGGTCTGAAACACGCTGTATATGTTAACATGTTTTCCTCGCGATTTTACTCGTGATACTTAGAAACGTAATTAAGTTTTTATGTAAGTAGAGCCACTTAATAGGGCTTGTCTTGTGAAAATTCTAGTAAAATATAACATTATATAAATATATACATATACACGTTGACATTCGTATTGGAACAGAATATATATATAAACATTACAAGAAGTGTGATTAATATTCTAAATAGTACGAGAACTAGATAACGACCTTATTGGTTCCAAAAAAATTATATTACAAAAACTGAATCGCGCTCAGCGACGTATCGATTTATGAAATTGAAATAGTGAAAAATATTCCATGCTTCCGTACACAAAATAAAAATGGCACTAAATAAAATTCAGTTGCGGTCAGCTCGACGATGTGAGGAGGGATAAGTGACCCAATCCCGGGGGATCATCGGACAACTTTTCACATAGTACATCGTGCCCGCAATCGACGACCATTTGCGGTTATAAAATTTGAGCTTGTAACATAGGTAAAACGGTTTTCTAGGCGAATCCTATTTGAGTTTTTTATACTCTAATACAATGGTGACTTACTTAATAATATTTTGAACTAGTTTACCAAAAAAACCGTGGTCATATTTTCTTATAAGTTTATTTATTTAAGACCTAGGATAGGCATGTATAAAATACAGTATTGACTTAAAAACAAATTACAGACCATATTAAAAACTAAAGCTAAATAAAAAATGAGAAAAACACCTAAAGATAAAATATTGGTCCCAAACCACTGTCACTTACCGGAAACGTTCCCAAAAGGCTGGTGGCGTTGCCACGTTGTATAGCAACGCTTAGTGTTACGATTTGTAATCAATTTCCCCATAGATGGCGTTGACCAATAGCTTAAGGTGCTATGGTTTGTATTACAAGACTGTTAATATAACGTGTAAGTGCTATAAATAGAGTTTCGTTTGAAAAATCAGTGCAGTGTTTCAAAATAAACACCAGCCTTCTGGTCGTGTGTGACCTCTACTAAACGTTTGGTGACGTCACGATATGACCTTTAGAGCATTAGGTACGTACCCAGAGTTTCCACCCCAAATGCCACAAATATGTAACGAAGGCGTCATATTTACGGCGCTCTTCAGTTGCGGTAAAACCAGCGGCAGTGCCAGTACTTGAAAGATAGTACGAAGCCAGATTATAAACGAAAATAGCATCTCACATAAAGGGACGATAAATCTTCCAGGGAATCAGCGTCACACCATTATATTAAGATCCAAAGTCGTCAAAATTGTGTGTGTCTCTATATATTGAGTTTTTCAAAAAAGGTGCCATAAAATTTCTTCAGGCCGGCGGCACGTTAGTGACATCTCTGATGTTGCAAACGTCCATAGGCGACGGTAAACGCTGTCCACCAGGTGGACCGTCAACCTGTTTGCTGTACTCCAGCTATAAAGAAAAAAACTATAAGTTTATTTTTGGTTGTAGGCAAAGGCCATATGAAATACCTGATGGTAAATGGTTCTTGGTCGTCTGCAACACTAAGTGTAATATCTATTAGTCATGTTAGTTGCAGTATCCGTTTATGCAATTATTCAATTAGCGCTCGTGAAAAACAGAATTAATTAGTTGAGGAACTAAAATACACTTTCAAATGAAATGGATTGTATGCGATGTTTGGAGTAGATTCTGAAATACTATTTTTAGAGCTCCACGGAACGCTTCTATGTGCGTGATTCGAAAATCACTTGACGGAATTTCGAATGATTTTTTCGTGCAGGTATTAACTGATCACAAAAAACAATTTTCTACCACAAACCACATTAAAAATAACAGCTAATCCATTTGTACAGAAAGCTCTTTTCCCAAATGAAAACAGTATTCTAAAAAGAGGATAAAGAAGCACCCCCGTCTGTCTCGTTGTCAATCACAGTCGTTCATCTTGGATCATGGGACCAGTGGGGTGTGATAAACGCAAGTCTTCCAAAGTCGTTTTAATCAATTACTTTTTATTTTTACGTTTTCCTTATTATGGGCCTTGTTACATCATTTTTCACATATACAAAGTGTACAGTCAATGCATGAACGTGTTAGTACGTATATACAGATAATATAATAGATATCGCTGTTAAACTTGCCAAAATGACTAGATTTGTCTATATTGTTACGAGCTACAGGACTTGAATTAAAATGGCGTTGGAATTACTATATAATTTATTAGAACTGTACAAACACGTATAAGATAGACACAAATATAACTAGACACTGCCAATACAAACTCCGCGATTCAATAACACGCGCAAAGTCCGTCACAATATCGCTCATCGAATAAACGTCTTGCTCGTATCGTAATCCTCGCTTGACTGCCCCACCTCTCCGTTCAGACATTGTTTTATAGTAAACTGTACAATACAACAATCGACTGCGTGGACTGAGTTTTTTCCAAGA